>JAREIK010003801.1:876567-951567 GCA_029783825.1 Sapria himalayana
ATGAATACTTCTTACATAGTATATTTTATCTTGCATATCCTCAAATTAGCATAGAATTCTTTCATAATGAAAGTATTTCCTCGTTCTGTATGTATGCAAAATAACAATAAATTCATTTATTTATAATGTCCATAAAAGGAAAGATTAATTCTTTTTTCTTTAATAAAGTTTTTCTTTGTAAGAACCAAGTCCATTCATCACTAATCAATCTCTATAACAAAATCACCATGAGCATTTTTTTCTAGACTAGCTCTATCACATAGTATGTCCCCAAAATGAAAAGCATGGTTTTGTGGGCTTACTTTTATTTCTTTAATTAAAAAGTCATGACATTATGTCAAGCTATTACATTAAAGTATTGGCAATGGGTCATGGCTATGACTTTGTCATTTGGTTTTTGATGATAATTTTATTCTTTAAATGCCAAAGTCATGGTATTGGCCATAAACATGGCTTTGTCATTAAGTTTCTAATGAATGTTTTCTTTCTACAACACCAAAGTCACAGTGTTAAAAAATTGTTGTGGCTTTTGGCTTAGAGAATCATAATCAAAGTTGGAGTGAATTTGTGTTTCTATTGTGTGGGGAGTGGGGGATATAAGTGTAGCTATATAAATTTTGTAAAATATGATACTTATTTCACAATGAAAACAACTTTAACATGCAAGAAAAAATCTCTTGGGTTATCTCTCAAGTAGTACTATATCAAATATTTCTACCTAGACCATTAATAACTTATCTCCTCCATCAAAAATCTCTACTATCCAAGCTTACTTTTCAATATGATTTTTGATCTATTTCTTTTTTGTACTTTTGGTATCAGTCATTGATTTTGAATACATAATCATCTCGATGATATCATCTATAAGGATAGTTAGGATAGACGATATCTTCTCTATTTTTGCCATTGTCATGAAAAGATGAAATATCATGACCTTTTCAACTTCTTATTCTTGCTTCTCATCTTCAACTTCTTATTCTTGCTCCTCATCTTCAACTTCTTATTATTGCTTCTCCTATTCAACTTCTACTATATCAGCCATTAAAAATTTATTATTTTCATCATCTTCTTTCATAATCTAGGTTGTATCTTCAATTACTTCTTCCTAGTTTTTAACCTTAAATATTTTTATATTAGCCATTGAAACTTTTGTTACAATAGTTTCGTCATATTTTTTGAGTTACCCAACTTTCAATATATCAACCAATAAAATTTCTGATACAACACTTTATTTGAATAATTAGTGAAGCATATATATATATATATATATATATATCCAAATACAAAAAATATATTCTATCCAAATCTATAGAATATATAAATACAAAAATAAATAGCTCAACATTCATACACCAACAAAATCAAACATGAAGTGTAAAATATAATAAAAATATTTAGATATATTCAATTTTTATTTTTAGTATTGCCTTGGCATTCAAGCACTGCATGAACTCCAACACATCCTTCATATGAACATTGCATGAACACAAAACAAATACCACATGAACACCACATCAATACTGCACAAATATTAAGCAAGCTCTCATATATAAAAATTTTTAGAAGAAGACACACATAGGGGCATCCCAATCCCAAAATAGCGTTGATACCCTAATAAATCTTATAGAATCGAAAAATGGAAGAAGAGGACAATCCCTTTGCATGTGAACTAAAATAGACAACCCATTTTATGATTTGCCCTTATTCATGCCCACCCTTCCACACCATGGCAGCCATGCAAAGGTATGTGAGGTCCCACTAGCCATGGCTATGCAGTAATTTAGGCAATGATAGCTACACCTAGCACTTCTCACGTCTTGGAAACCAAGAGAAATCATGCCACCCATAGCAGTCATGTCATGGCTTCATTCTAGACTAGCCACCACTACACCATGGCCTCATATGCCTCATAACCTATGTCGCGATTCTTGCCTTGGCCATAGCCCTGACCATGACTGTTGTGGCATACATGCTTCTAAATATGGTGCTGAATATCTTTTCAATTCAAAACGAAAGGACTATTCCCTTTCATTTCAAAAATACCATATGCCTATTTTTCAAAACAATTTTATAATTAATAACTTAACCAGTTATTTTAATTGTTAATTATGCTCATATTAAATAATAGCAATTATCTCTCATTTAAATTAATTTAACATTAAAATATAATCAAACCATAATAGCAAAATTTGAACCAAAACATTTACATCGATCTACCCAAACTCGGGCAACCCAACACAGAATTGTTGCTTTTTTTTGTATTAAACAGTTATACATTATATATAAATGTTTATACATTTAAATAAATGATTAAATATAATGTTATACATTTGTATTATTTTTATAAACTTATATTAATTTATAAACATTAATATATGATGTTATATGTCTATATAAATAAAAAACTATTTATATATTTCATGATTCATTTATATAACATATGAACAATTATATGTTTATTTGTCATATAATATTTATCCAAATATATAAATATTATTACTTTTATACATATAAAAATGAAATTCAAAATTATAAAATTTTGATAATAACAAAGTATAATAATTATAAAATTTTCCAACTTTAAAATTTACAAAAATTATAAATAAACATGAAAATTATATAATTTCATAAACTTTAAAATCAATTAATTTATATATTTTTTATTAAGAAGTTAGAATTTATAAAACACACACACACACACACACACACACACACACACACATATTATAAAAATTATTAAATTATGATCTTTTTAAAAACTTTCAATTTATTACATTAAAAAATTTATACATTCTTATCTTATAAAAGGTATATTGTCTAAAAATAATTTCAAATATTTTATATGTTCAATAATTTACTAACATATCACCTATTCTTTTACGTTTGAATCATTACTTATTTATGTTGTTTCTAACACTTTATCATGATAAAAATTACACAAATCACTAAGCAATTGGTCAATTAGAAAAATCATATTACTTAAATTTGCATTATACAACTTGGAGTAATTTTGCTGACAAATTTTAATATAATACAAACATAAACTCATGAATACCAATGACCAATCTCAACTCCAAACATGAAATTATTGAATTTGGTTTTGAATGAAAAAGTTTAAAATTGGGGAAAAAATGCAAACAATAGGAATTAACATAGCTAGATGGATAAGACATTATTTCTAAATAACATAAATATATTTATGATGGTTTTTTTAAAATTTCATTATCTAATTTCCTTTGTAGCTAATTTACTTAATAAAGATACTCAAATTATGCGAACAAAGAAAATCCTAAAATATTGGGGTTCCGGTAAATTTCATATCAAATTTTGCAGCAGACTAGGAACCCACCAATGATCCAAGATAATATAATTAAACATTAGACAAGGATGTTACCTTTTGTAGAGCAAAATTAAACCATTGATTCTGAATGGTTTAGTCGAATCCTAGCACAATCAAGTGTCCATGCCTTTAGCGGTATCCACACAAACATATCTTCATTATATATTCATTATTTTTTTATTTTCTATCTCTCCCATTTTATATAACCTTTTGGTTTTTCATACACATTTCTAAAAAGATGTTTCATTAACTAAAAGGATGTTTCATTAATTAAAAGGATGTGTCATTAATGAAGCCTTTTGTTTTTTCCCACATTTTTCTAAAAGAATGTGTCATTAATGAAACCTTTTTAGTTTTTCACACACCTTTCAAAAAGGATTTATCATTAATGAAACATATTGATTTTTCACATATATTTTTAAAATGATGTGTCATTAATGAAAAGGATGCATCATTAATGAAAATGATGTATCATTAATGACACACCTTTCTAAAGAGAGAAACATTGGCTTTAAGTTTGGGCCCATTTTTAAGGTCCAAATATCTACTAATTGGACCAACCTATTTAGTTCAATTAGCTTAAGATCTGAAATCAATTTTAGACTTAAGATTAAGCCTAGTTTATTTCAGTCTACCTAAATTAAAATAAACTCTAAATAAATAAATAAATAAATAAATATACATGTGTGTGTGTGAGAGACCTATTAGGTTCTCATAATGTTGGCAGTGACTTTAAAATCTCATTTTAAAGAAACAAGCAATGATCAGTATTTAGCAATATATCATTGCTATCCAAATGACGAAAATATATTAGCTTTTACTTAACCTAATTTTGTGACTTATTTTATTGTACGACTTAATCATTTTGTTCATGATATCTAGATTAATTTATGAGGTATGAATTGTTTCATCCTCACATCAATCTATTTGTTTCTTGATCTTTGAGTAGACTAACTCAAATAAATAAGCTCAATATCTCATATTGAATTATTTGAGCATGGTCATGCTTTTTTGTAGTCCGACTCAATCAAGGGGCCAACTGATATCACTTTTGTTATATAGAAGAGATAAATTCTATCTACAACAATCACATTCCTCTGTAAAATTTATTTAATACCTAGTAAATGGTCTTATACCAATCCTTTTTTTAGGTGGTGTTTGCGGAATCTAAGTATACAACTCCTTATGTAGGAAACCATAATGAGTTTCGGCCAAAATAAAATTCATACTAATAGTCACTATGAGAATGTGTATGACACTTATATAACAATCCATGCAATATTATCATAGTGGATCAGTTCAGTATAAGTTTTCCAATAGTTACTCATTTGCTAACTTAATATCTCATATTAGTTAACCTATATGCTAGTCTTAATATATTAATATTGTCCTTTATAATTAATACTTGACTAGAGATAATATAGAGTAGTATTCCATAGAATATATCACTCTAGGATATTATTATATTCATCTAATATTTGTACTGATCTAAATAAATATAATAATCATAAAATGATGTCTTTATACATATAAGATATGATACAAAAGTCCCAAAAGAACTATCTAATGAATAAAATTTAGGGCATACTCTACCATAAAATTCCTAGTTGATCACAACAACAACCAAAATGTTTAATTTTATCATGTTTGACTCAAAATCACATTGATTCCCATGTTATTTATTTTATATGTATAACAAAAATTGTATGCACCAATTTGTTTATAAAGATATGCACCAACACTTACATGACATACTAGTTAACTTAATAAATAGTTAAAATAATGGTTTTGAAGTCAAAGATGGTAGCTTATTTTATTTAAGGTAAAAAGGAGATAATTTAAAGCTAGCTTTTACTTTGAAAAACTGTCACCCAAATTATAGAGGAGTCTTACCTTCAACTATAAAAAAGAGAGTTTGTCTGAGTTTTAAAATTTAGAAAGAAAGTTGAGGATAGCACTTGTAATCTTTATGTGTTGGTCTTCTACCCAAGTTGTATTTAATATTCATTAACTATTATTATTTTCTACTATTATCATTATTGGCTTAACAATCTATATCAAAGATTCTCTTGGTATTTGAATTTCATTGTTATAAAGTTATTATTCATATTCAGAATACAATTCACGTGAATGGTAACATTATTCATGTTAATAGTTACAATGTGTATTTTGGAGAAAACTAACCAAAGTTTTTTTATGAATTAGTATCATAGGGAAGGTTTATTTGAATATACTATGTGGTTGCAATTTTATTTGATCTTCCACATTTGATAAGATTTCATTAGACATTTGACATCCAACACTGACAATTTTTTGTAATATCGATGTCAGAAAACAAATTCAATACATGATCAACCACTACACCGGTAGGATCCTTATCTAAAACAATGATGACTAATACTAAATTTATCGTGAAAATATTTGATGGCACCTATGACTTTGGCATATTGTAGTGTAAGGTGTTGAATGTACTTTTCCCATTTGAGTTTCATGATGTATTAGAAGAAGATAGATTAAAAGTTTTGATGATAAATATTGGACAATAATCAATCATTTAATATGTTATAGTTTGATTGTCTCCTTCCAAGGAGCTGAATATTCATTATGAGAGAAATGTTCGCAAACACATTTTAGAAGGAGCTTGAAGACAAGTTCATGAAGTATGGGAATTAAACTCTATGAGAACAAAGTAATGTCGCTTCTAGTATTTACAAGGTATGAATGATCATATATCATATTAATTGATTTGTTAGTAGCTGATATGTTGAATTTAGATGAGAAAGTTAGTGATGTTGATAAGCCTTTAATATTGTTAGCTTCCATTCCTGAAGAATATGAAAATCTTAGTGTTAGTATGTTGATAGGGAAGGAAACAATAACCTCTAAAGAAGTAACTGGTCCTTTGTATCCTAATAAAATTAGAAAGAAAGATATGGAGCACATAAGTTTAGCTAGTGAAATACACAATGTTACAGGTCATAGTCAAAGTTGTAAACTATGGTGGAGATGGAGATCTCATTCAAAAGGAAAAATTATAAAAGATAGATGTATTTTTTGTCATGAAAAGATTATATTGGAAGAAAGATTATCATTAATTGCAAAAAAAAAAAAGGAAAAACAACAATAGAAGCTTGTATAGCTAAAAATGATAAGTCATATTTTTTACTAGCTTGTGATTCATTAGTAACTAGTACTGATAAATGGTTGTGTGATTCAACATACTCATTCCATAAATATTTAGAAAGGATTGGTTCTTCAATTTTAATGAACTCGATAGTGGAGTTTTCTATATGGAAAAGAATCAACCTTATAAGATAGTTGGGATTATTTCAATTAGTTTAAAGAATCATAATGGATCAACTAGGGTGTTGATATATGTTTGGTACATTTCAAAGCTTGAAAACAATCTCATATCTTTGGGAACCATGGATTCAAAAGGTTTCCCTATCATTATGAAGGATGGGATGTTGAAAATTATTCTAGGAGCACTTGTGACGATGAAAGGTATCAAAAGAAACAACTTATACCTTTGTCAAGGTGGTGTGACCATTGGTGCAATAGTAGTGATATCAAAGGTAGATAGAATAACAGAAATGCCCAGATTATGGCATATGATATTTGGACTTGCTTGAGGGAAATCTTTGCAAACCAAACCTTAGCAATGCAAGGATTATTGAAAGGTGTACAAGCTGGATTTTTGTGAGTACTTTTTGGGAAAGTAATCAAGAATGGGTAAGAGAATGTTCTAGCCTTATGAAGAATGTTCTAGTATGTTATTAATTTTATTTGTTAACCTATTATTTTGTGTGTGTGTGTGTGTGTGTGTGTGTGTGTGTGTGTGTGTGTGTGTGTGTGTGTGTGTGTGTATAACAAAATAAAAGGCAAACATATATATATATATATTTGTTCACAAAACCCTAAATCCTAAACCATATATATATATATATATATTTGTTCATATACATAATATGGATATCACTGATGTATATGCCAATAAATGTATATTCTAGAATGTTTCAGGATGTTCATATACATTATTGTATGCCTATATTTTTGATAAATAATGACTAAGACTAATGATATTTTTACTAGGTTATTAAATATTTTTTCTTTTATGATGCAACAACCTAGAACAAAGAAACATGAATATCTAAATAATTTTAAGCATAATCTTTACAAAACCTAATATATGAAAAATTTATTATTGTGTACCTTCTATTAATGCACAAGATTGGGTATGAGAATTATAAAAATCTTTAAGAATAAAAATATCAAAGAAAACCAAATAATTTTGACATCAAAATGGAAATATTTCATGTATATATATATCGTACATCACAATTGTATTTTTAAGTACTCCAAATTAGATTATATTCTAATATATTCTGAATTTTTTGTCATGAATATAAAATATGTTTACACTTTCTTCCATCCAATATAATATACATGTGTCCTCTCACTCATCCCAAAATTTGGCAACACATGGCATGATTTGACTATCTAACATTTTTAATATGCATGTGTAATAAGATTTATGAGGATAAGAAAATTCTTTTGCTCACATAAACATAGATAATACATTTTGGTCTCTAACCATGGAATTTCAAGATATTTACTATCATATAATTTTAACAATTATTTCCATGTCTCATGATAAGCCCACAACTCAAATAATTATTAATTTTAGAATTACAATCATTAAAATTAGAGAAACAATAATAAAAAATGATAATACATAACTATACAATTTAAATCCATTAATATTCAAAAAGTTAGAAAATGTTTCACAATATCCCAACAATTGAGTTTTTATCTCATAAGAATTACAATGAATCCTAGCAATTGAATTTTTATCTCATAAGAGTTACTATGAATCCAAAAAATGATTTCCATGGTTTCTAGTTAAATGTCATATTCCCATGTTCTGTGAATCTCCATGCTCCAAATTAAATTGCACTTAATATATAAGAATTCTGACCTTAAATTAGGTCCATGTCAATTTGTCAATTACCTCATTTGATACTTTGTATCCTTTAAGTTTTATCTTTCATTGAAAATTTATAAAAATATTGCCAACATCATTGTGCATTAAGCATTAGAAAGTTTGCTGCTTATTATAGAAAAGACTCTTAACTTTATTCACCGACATCATAATAGAGAATTAATGATTTGGTTTTCATGATATTGTTTTATGAAAACTAGGTATATGCTTTGCAATATAGCCTAGAGGTTTTTGTGACATGATTAATGGTGCTCCAATGTGACTTTCATTAGCAATGCAATGCTAACTATGTTGGAACACTTAGTTGCTTCTATAAATAGTTAAGTTTGATAGCACTAGTGCATGAAGCATTATGGCATCAAACATTTTGCTCATGGCTATATTTTTTTCAAGAGTAGAACAACATTCAAGTGGTAAATCTCCAACTTTGTTTTTGGTACTTTGTAACTTCATTTGTTCTTTTGTGGGATGCCATTTACATGACAACATCAATACATCTACTTATGTAATTTGAATCAAAAGTACACGACAACATCAATACAACACCTTTGTTTAGTGTTAGTCTTCTTGGCCATTGGGCCTTAAACTTCAATAGATTTTTTGTATTACTGATCAAAAGTTCCTACTTATAACTATTTTGCACTAAAAGTATGATAAGATACAATCATTTGAAGAAATGGAAGACAAAGTTACAAGTGACGTATAATTTTCCAATGCATGGCATGTTATGATAATATAAAATTAATAAAATACATGTGTATGTACACGATAATTCTTAGCTACACAAGATTTTTGACATTTAATTTTGGCACCAAAAAATATTTGTCGGTGGAAGATATTTTGTTCCCAAACATAATGATATGAAAAATAAAAATAAAAATGATCAATAATTTAGTTATATGGGGATGGCATGATGGTAAAACATTTTTATTGCACACATATGTCAAAGAATATACACATAGCTAAAAAAATATTATAAAGACTTTGATATTTAGCGAGGTATATATGTTATATGTTGTGAGCATTAGAAGTTTGAAAAAAATAAATATCTTTGATTAAGTAGTAATAAACTAGTCATGCATCTTGCTATATGGATTGACCACATCTATTCTATGTTTTTTATAATTTAAATTATTCACATATTTTCAATTACATCTTTCTTGGAGTCAGTCCACCATGTTGCTAGTTGACCTTATATAATGTTCATTAGCTATGTGGATTATATTTTTTTATCTTTATCTCTTCATTAGCGAAGTCCCTATTCTCCAATTTCCATTATCATATATAGTTTGAATTGTTACCATTATCAAGTTTTATAATAATGTTTTGAACATAAAAGTATTGTTTGATTCATTTTCATACAATAAAATTAGCATTATCATCTTAATTTTCTATAAAATCATATAGTGAAGTACAACCCTATTCTTTCTGGGGTTTTGGTTCTAGGGCTGTTTTTTTTTTTTTTGTTATAGGCATCCTTTTTTTAACTTTTTTTAGATAAAATTTATTAATACAACAAAGTATTTTTTGTTGAATCTATGTTACAAGTTTGCAAGTGATTTCATAATTGTTTTGAGAAAGAATTTAGAATAATAATTATGGGATAGAGCATTAGCATTTCATTGTCCAACATGCTCTTTCAAGTCCAAGACCATGAAAATTAGCAAGTAGTAATGAATGAAACATGTTGGGGAAATCAGTCGAGTTATTGGTTTATGAAACCAATAAAAATAATTATGAATTACAATTTGTTTGGCATAGCAAAAATTTTTATATTTTCAAAACATCAATGATTTATAATATTATATTTTTAGATATGATAACCTTTTGTTAAATTTTAATTTAATCCTGAATTTATTTTATAAAAAAAAACATTTAAATTAAATTCTGATTTTTCAAAAGTATATGTTCAATGCATCAACTATCCATTTCCACACACAAAAAAAAAAAAAGAAAGAAAATTAGAATATGTCCACAATTCCAAAATAGAAAAATAACAATTCAAGCATACAAATTCAAAGTTCAATATTATAATCGCTTACACGATTAATGTGTATTAAAAACATTTTTACATATATTAATATCAAAAAAATAATATATTGAGCCAAAAAATAATTTATAGAATATGAAACTATCAAATAAATAAAATCTGGAATATATACAAAAACTTGTGATTTTGAAAAAAAATGCTTCAAAAATTATCCAGTGTTATCCACCAGGTTGATTGTTCTAAATTATTGGTGTCATTGCAAGAAATTGACAACAAATTTAATGATTATTATTGGATAGAAAAAAAATGTATGCCCAAAACCCTTTCATAGCAATGGTAACAATTCGGTGGTCTTAGAAATATGTTGGGTAAAGAAAGAGGGGAGAAAGAAAGTTAGAGAAAAACAAATTATGTGCAATATATTTTTTAAAATTGTCATAAAATATGTTCTTCATGTTTCTATTGACCCATGCAAAAACAAATATCACCTTTTTCTATTTGTTTTTTTTGTAAAAACGTTCTAGTTTTTTATTCTTTTGAACCACATGAGAATCAGCCCTCCCACGCCTACTCTCTTATTTATTGTAAAAATATCACCTGTGTGTCTTCAAGAAAAAAGGCATTATTTTGTTTTTTATTAATAAATTATTTATTATGAAATAGGAGGACAAGAGAGCGAGAGATATAGGAGAAACATGAGAAAGATTTCTTATTTCTTCAAGTATATACTGACTCATACAAAGGCTCCCTATTTATAGGGTTTAATATATGAATATATTAATGTGTATATAAATATGTCAATGAATATATACATCAATATATAGATAAATATATCAATTAATATATATTAATCTATGCCAATTAATACACATTAATCTATAAATAATAAAAATCACAAGAATATTAATAATCAAGAAATTAATAGAGAGTTTATGGACATCCATAATATTGTTCATAATACTTCCCCTTAGATGTCAATGATACTGTCTCATTAAAAACCTTACCAAGAAAATCTAGTGGGACAAAACCATGGTGAAGAAAAAAAGAGTACAATACAAAATATCACTTTAAATCTTTAAGCCTACACATTCCAATGCTATGAACTAGCCTTTCAATATTGCAATAGGTAGAGCAATGGCTAATAAATATACTGATTTATTAGTTGAATTAATTGATTAAACATTAATATCACCATTCTTTAGTAGATCATGAGTGAAAAAGAATTTTGGTGATATATGTTTTGTTCTATCCCCCTTAATGTACCCATTTTTTAATTGAACAATGCATGTAGCATTATCTTTATACAAGGTCATTGGGACTTCCATGCTAAAAGACAAACCATATGACTCTCAAATATGATATATTATAGATCTTAACAAAAAACACTCTCGACTTACTTCATGAACTGCTAAGATCTCTACATGATTAGAAGAAGTGAGAGTAAAAGATTATTTTGTAGAACTCCATGAAATGGCTGTATCACCACATGCGAACATATAGCCTATTTGTGATCGAGCATTATGAGGGTCAGACATATATCTCACATCTACATTACCAATTAATTCTTATTTTGGATCATTGCGATAATATTGGCCCATATCCATCATAGCTTGGAGATGCCTCACTATATGTTTAACTCCATTCCAATGTCTTCTTGTTGGACAAGAACTATATATTGCTAACAAATTTATAGAAAATGATATATCAGGTTGTGTATGACTTGTAAGATACATTAGTGCTCCAATAGAACTAAGATATGGTACTTCAGGACCAAGAAGCACTTCATCATCCATTAGAGGTCAGAAAGAATCTTTATACACATCTAATGACCTACAACCATTGGAGTGCTCAATGGATGGGCATTATCCATGTAGAATCATTTCAACACCTTTGATATATAAGCTGATTGATGAACAAAAATTCCGATAATATTCAGGTCATCAACATTAACTACAATTATAATGATCTTGGATCCAGATCTCTTAATAAATACACATGAGAAAAGGGGATCTTTCTTATATCTTTTTTTACAATAAATATTCACTAAGACGATTATACCACATACATCCATATTGTTTCAACCCATATAGAGATTTGCATAATTTTATCAAGTAAAGTTCTCATGGACCTGAATTATGTGTTGCACATAATTTTAATCCTTCTAGGATTTTCATGTAAATGTCACTATCAAGAAGTCCATATAAATAATCTGTAACTACATCCATTAAACATATACCAAGTTTTTTATGTATTGCTAGGCTAATTAAATATCAAAAAGCAGTTGCATCCACTACAAGGGAATACATATCTTCATAATCAATGCTAGGTCTTTGAGAGAATCTTTGTGCATCTAATCATGCCTTATATTTGAAAAATTTATTTGTCACATCTTATTTTCATGCAAATACCATTTTGTATCCTACAGGTTTGACACCATCAGGTGTACGTACAATAGGACCACAAATTTCATTTTTTGAGAGAGAATTCAATTCTCCTTCAATTGCATCTTTACATTTTGGCCAATCATCTCTCTGTCTACATTCCTCGATAAACTTTGGCTCAAAATCCTTATTGTCATTAACAATGTTGAGTGTCACATTATAGGCAAATATTTCATCGACATCGATTTTATTCTGATTCCACCTTTGGCGAGTTGTGATATAGTTTATCGAGATCTATTGATTGTCACAAGTTTCAGATACCTAAATTTTTTCTGGAATTACAAAGGGGGACTCTTCTAGAGTCATCAATTCCTCAACTTGATCATTCAATCCTTTTCTTTTCTGAGGATTTTTATCCTTGGAACTAACTGGTCGACCATGTTTCACAAATGCTTTAGGTTCATTAGCAACAGATTGTCCTACAGTGGCATCAATTCTAATTGGAGTATTAGCAGCTGATATGTAAGGTATAGTTACTCTCATCAGATTAGTAAATGCATCTGGTAATTGATTTGCTAAATTTTGGAAATGAATAATCTTTTGAACTTCCATTTCACATTACTTTGTGTGAGAGTCAAGATGAGACGATGAAAATTGATTCCAACTAATAGTTTATTCCAACTGTCTATTTTCTTTCTTTAAAGTTGGAAAATTTGATTCATCAAAATGACAATTAGCAAAATGAGTTGTAAATAAATTTCTAGTTGATGGCTCTAAATATTTTATTATCGATGGAGATTCATATCCAACATGTATTTCCAATATTTTTTGGGGACCCATCTTAGTGCGTTGTGGTGGAGTAATCGGAACAATACAACACACCCAAAAATCCTTAGATCAGAAATATTTGGTTCTCAACCAAAAACCAATTGTAAAGGAGAGAACTCATGATAATTTATTGGACTAATACGAATCAGTGCTACTGTATGCAAAATAGTAAAGCCTCAAACATAAGTCAGGAGCTTTGTCCTCATTAGAAATGGCCTTACAATCAATTGAAGGTGTTTAATAAAAGATTCTGCAAGACCATTTTGTGTATGAACATATGCTACAGGATGTTCAATAGTTATTCCAATATACATTCAATAATTATTAAAAGCTTGGGAAGTAAATTCTCTAGCATTGTCAAGACGAATTGACTCAATTAGATAATCTGGAAAATGAGCCCATAACTGAATTATTTGAGCAAGCAATCTAGCAAATAATTAGTTACGCATTGATAAAAAATAGACATGTGATCATTTTGTTGACGCATCAATCAGAATCATAAAATATCGAAATGGTCCACATGGTGGATGAATAAGCCCACATATATCACCTTGTATATTTTGCAAAAAAGCATGGGGTTTTATTCTTATTTTTGTTGGAGATGACATTACAATTAACTTCCCTTGAGAACAATCAGCACATGAAAACCCATTGGATAGAAAAATCTTTTGATTTTTCAGTGAATGCCCACTTGAATTTTTAATGATTATTTACATCATTATAGAACCAAGATGTCCCAATCGGTCATGCCAAACAATAAAATTATTTTTATCAGTAAACTTCTAGTTTACAATGGCATGTGCCTAAATTGTGTTTATGTTTGTGTAGTATAAACCAGAAGAAAAAGTGAGTGATTTTTCCAATATATTTTTTTTACCCGAGACAACATTGATAATATATAAATACTCAGTGTTGTCTTCATTTATAGTCTCAATATGATATTCATTTCATCGAATATCTTTAATACTCAATAAATTTTTTTAGACTTCGTAGAATCAATATGAAAATTTGTTTCTTCGGGTAACAATATATTAGCTCTTCTGAAACTCTCAATCAATTTTGTACTACTAGATATTGTATTTACATCCGATCCTTGCATTATTAAAAAGGAAAAAAATTTTATATCCTTAAGTATAGTATGCATTGATGCACTATGTGTGAGGCACATATCATTGTCACCAATTGAGGATTCTACTAGATGAGTTTTTATCTTCTTCAATATATCTCTTGAAAACCCAACAGAGTTTTGTGCTGATAACCTATTATGAAATAAAAGGACAAGAGAGCGAGATATATAGTATAAACATGGAAAAGATTTCTTATTCCTTCAAGTATATACTGATTCATACAAATGTTTCCTATTTATAGAGTTTAATACATGAATACATTAATGTGTATATAAATACATGAATGAATATATACATCAATAAACAAATAAATATAACAATGAATATATATTAACCCATGTCAATTAATACATATTAATCTATGAATAATATGAATCATAAGAATATCAATAATCAAGAGATTAATAGAGAATTTATGGACATCCATATTATTGTTCATAATATTATTGAATATTTAGTATTCTTGGTTCATTATGCACCTTGCATATTAAAAAACAAAAATAATAGTAGTTGATAAAAATAAAACATCCATGCTTAAATTAAAATTAATTATATATTAATATTTAAAATTAAAATAAGACCAAACCAAATACAAACCAAACCGATATGCCCAATTTGGGTAGACCTCACAAAATCTTCTCTTCTATCTTAGTTGAGGAGACGAATACTAGCACATGTTCTCAAAAACTAAACTTTGATAATGACAAGGATTTTATTAACATAAAAGTGACATTTTTTTGTGTGTACTTTTTGAAGTATTATAATCATTTCATTTAACAAATCTCATATCTAATGATATCACATATTAATGAACTTTTACTTACTATGAAAAATCAAATTTTTACATAAATGTATCATGCTCTTAATATCATATCAAATAATATATATATATATATCCTATTATACATCCAAGTCTAGAAAAATTTTTGCATTCATTAATTTTCTTTATGACCTTTAGTAGCAGCAATAAACTCAGCCTTAATGCTAGATATTGCAATATACTATACATCTTCATATACTAGAATACTACTCCCCCTTAAAATTATTACATATCCTAGGGTAGATCTCCTAGAATCTATATCAACAACAATATCAAAAATTATGTATCAGAAAAGAATAAACTTTTGGCCACCTAGGCACAAAGATAACTTAGAGTAGATATCTTCTCTAATTTGAAAGAAAATGACCAACAACATTCATGACATATAGTATATCTAGTCAAGTAAGGATTGTAGCATATATAAGATTTCCAAAAACTAAGGCATACTTAACATGACCCATGCTCATTCTTTTCTTATTAGTCTTGGGATAATACTTGGTGCTCAACTAAAAATATTTAGTTAATAAGATTGGGAATATACTAGCCTCCATCATAAAGAATCTATTAAAACTTTTTTTTTTCATTATATTCCAATGATAATTAGATTTACCTAGAAGGTTTATCTTTGTTGACATTCATCTCTAGATTCTACTTGATTAGGACTTGGTCTTTTATTAAAAAAATTTTCAGCTCTCTTTTAAGCTTGTCAATATATGCTCTATTCCAGCTAATAATTAACTTATCATTAATATACAGCAAAAGTATAAGTCAGTTATCACCTGATTGATAATTAATGAATACATAATGGTAACAAAAGATATGCTAAAAATCATAAGACTCCTTAAATGAATATAATTCTTGTACCTTTACCTACCAACTTGCTTAATCTACACAAGCTCTTTTTTCAATTTGAAGTTGAAACTTTTTTTTTCTAATATGAATCTCTCATGTAGATCCATGCAGAGGGTCTCATGATAGTGACTATGAAAAAATTATCTTAATATCAAGTTGAATAATTTTCATGTCAAAGCTAGCATCCATACTCATAATGACTCAAATAGACGACACATTCACAACTTAAAATATTATTTTGTCAAGATAAATTCTTTTCTTTTGACTAAACCCATGTACTCAACTTTGTATCTTAGTTGAGAGTCATTAGCTCTAGATTTTGGTGAGAAAAGTCATTTAATTTTTATTGCCAACTTTTCTTTAGGTAAGGGTGCCAGATTGTAAGTCTAGTTAATGTGAAGAAACTCTCACTTTCTACAATGCTAGAAGCCATTTCTATTTATTATCAAGATAGATGACTTTATAGAGGTATCAAGTGGGTCAGTCATGACACAAGGGATAGCCTGATTTGGTCATGCCAAGCCAGGCATGGCATAGTTTAAAATCATGCATGAATTGTGGTCATGCTGTCTTGAGGCATAGTTCATGCCATGATGGGCTGACACCCAACATGTTTCATGCCATGTTAGACATAGCCTAGCAGCATGGCGCGTGACATGATGTGGCTAGTTTTTAAACAATCAATCACATGCACAAGTTTCAAATAAAATAAATGCACTACCATATATTTTTTTCCATTATAATATTTATCCAAGAAGGTTGAGAACATACTAGCCTCCATCATAAAGAATTTCTAAAACACTTTTTCTTCATAATATTTTTAAGATAATTAGATATGTCTAGAAGGTCTATCTTGGATAACATTCATCTCTAGATTCTGCTTAACCAGGCCTATGTCATTCATAAAAAAATATTTAATTCTCTCTTATATGCTTGTCAATATGTGTTTTATTTTAGCTAATAATTAACATATCATCAATATATAGTAAACGTATAAGTTGGTTATCACTTGATTGATGACTAATGAATACAAAATAGTTAAAAGATATGTGTTGAAATCCATGAGACTTTTTGAATGAATATAATTTTTTGTACAACTGCTTATCAACTTGCTCAAGTCTATGCAAGTTTATTTTTTTAGTTTAAAAATGAAACTTACATTCATTTCTACTATGAATCCCTCATGTCGATTCATGTAGAGGGTCTCATGAGCATTACCATGAAGAAAATATGTATTGATATCAAGTTGATCAATTTTCATGACTCAAATAGAAGATATCTTCATTAAAAAAAATAATTTGTCAAAATTAATTTCTTTTTTTGACAAAACTCATTTACAATTAACTCAACTTTGTATCATAGTTGAGAGTCATCAGCTCTAGGTTTTAGCATAAAAAGTCAATTAATTTTTAGAGTTTATTTACCTTTAAGTAAGGGTAGTAAATCATAAGTCTAGTTGATGTAAAGAAACTCTATCACTTCTTGTATTACCTGAAGCCATTCCTATTTATTATCAAGAAAGATGACTCCATAGAGGTGTCAAGTGGGTTAGGCATGACACAAGATATGGCTTGATTTGGCCTTGTTAGGTCAGGCATGGCATGGTCCAGAAGCATGCCTGGATCATGGTCGTGTGGCTAGAGGCATGGCTCATGTCATGGTGGGCTGACACCCTGTGTGCCTTGTGTTAGGTTAAGCATGGTCTGGTAGCATAGCACATGGGATTACTTAACTATTTTTAAAAAAATCAATCACATGCACAAGTAACAAATTAAATAAATGGCAATACTGATTACCATATATATTTTTTTGTTTGCCCCCTCATCGAGGCTCTACATTCATAGATATAGGATAGTGATGTTGCTATCATATTAGAATAAAAAATTAAAAAAAAATTCTGAGCCATTAGGTTGCTTCTAATGATTATAAGGTGGAAATCTGATGGGTATCAGATTTCTACCCAAAAGATTATTAAAAAAAAATAATTTTTTAATAAAAAACAATTTATAAATACCTAATTCATTTATTTGTTTTTCAAAGTTAATATTCAAACTATTCTCTTCTCATCTCTTCATAGTGCTCTCATTGAGCTATTTTGTAATTGCATATTTTTTATCTTTATAATTTTAATTTTGTAGAGTTGAGTACTATTGATATAATTGTTGTCATGATAAAGAGTAATTTATGGGTGTCAAAATATGAGATACAACATCCAAAGTATTAGCTTTGTAGTTTTCACTAAAAAATAAGGTACACAATGTAATTTAATTGTAATTATTTTATTATATTTAAATTAATACAAAATTTAAAAGTAAGTAAAAAAATAAAAAAATTTTCTCTGCTTCTTTTATTTCCAATTTAGTCTCATACAATAAAAATAACAAATGGTGAATTTAATAAAAATAAATAAGATCTAAAATATCTTAGGACATCTAGTAGATAGTATGAGTTACACACTCAATATTTGTCAATAGACCTAAAAATTATAAAAAAATATGAGACATTATTGGAATTATACTTACCTGATGCTAAAGTAAAATGTCGACTAATAAAATATGATATTTGAAAATGCAAAAAATAATGGTGAGAAACTTATATTTGATGATTCAAACAAGGAGATTAAAATTTTATTTTTTGAATTTCTAAAGATTTTTTATGATGGGATTAATATGTATTCATCTGTGTATACACACACCACTTATATTGCACTTAGTTGAAAATGCAACATTAGTAGTATATTTAGCATGCATAAAGGATGCCCTAGTTTTAGTATTATGCTATTGAGATGAAAACTAAGTATTTAAAATATTAGTCCTTTATTCCATCTCTTTATCACTTAGCTACCTGTATGGATCCTATGATTAAGGTGAAAGGGGTAGAAAATATTTTTAAATACACATCCATATCCATGAACCAAGTGAAACTTGATATATAGTTGGATTCATGAAAAATTATCCAACATGTTTACATATTATGATACTATATATGATAGTTATAGAAATACTCTTAGTATGGATATGAATACCATATTTGTAGATGATGTCTTTTCTATTCAATTAGCAAGTGGTAAAACAATGTTGTGGTTTATTGAATACGAGTGAGTTGTCTTAGTATTTAGATACTAATTACTCCTCAATCCTATTACATGATGATATTAAACATTTAGATATATTGGATAGATGAACATGATATGAATCCACTATTATTTCATGCAATCTAAGATGATACATGATCTATTGACCCCTTCAATGTCTAGTTTAGTATTGGAGTCTACTTCATATATGACTATAAATATCATTTTAGATAGGAGATCCAGATTGTGACTAGATATCATAGAAGTATTTTCATGCTTTAAGGATTAGGAAGATTCAAAGATGAATATTCATGATAAAGTGAACGAGTTGCTGGTAAATGATGGCTCATATGATGACATCAATAATAAAGAGCCTAGTGCTATCTTGAGATTTAGTTGTGATGATCATGATCCATACTATTGACACATAGTGATTGTAGTTCATGGATATTAGACTCAATTACTCAAAAGACTAAAATACAATATTTTTATGTGTGTTTATTTTACTAATGTAGATGTACATACTTTTCATTGAATTATTATCTTATAAATTCATTTCATTTTATTTTACATTACACTGTATTTTTTTATTTAAAAAAATGTTTTTTTTGAATATTTTAATTTGCATGCTATTGGCCAAAGAGTCTGCCCTTTAGAGGTAGGCATTGACCATTTTCCACCATGTCTAGCCTTGGCAATGCCTCATGGCACCTCAGCCATGTGCCATGCATGCTACCATGGGCATAGTTCCACTAGTTGACTGGCACTAGCCTAGGCTAGTTATCTATTGGCTAGAGGCTATTTCATGCCTATCCTAGGTAGATCTAGTCTAACCCAGCATGACCTAGTTAATTAGGGCTTGCCTTTGAGCCTTGCAAGGCTGACTAAACTTTAGCCATGCTAGCACAGCATGGCACGACCAACCATTTTGTGCTATATCTAGCATAGCATGGTGGCCCTACTAGACCACCAAATTTTGGTGATGATGACATGACTCAACCCATTTGACACCTCCATGGCTTCATGATATATATATATAGCTCATCAATATCTATGAAAATACATAATCATAAATACTAAAGGATACTCGGTGAGGTTTATATGATTTTTTTAGCTAAGATTAAGATGTATCATCGAGAAGAACTAGATCCCGCCTAGTTCCAGTTAGAATTATTTCCCTCACCTCATTAAATGGGATATCCTAGAACTCAAAATCAACTAGCAAATCTTGTGGCTTAGAATCATCATGTGATTTCTCAATTCTTCCCCATTAATTTGTCTAATCAAATGAAAGCGAAGAAGCAACATATTTGTGTGACTAGTAATCTTTAAAGGTTCACTCATCACTTTTTCCAAATGATTTTTTTCAACTAATTGGTCCTTCAGATAATCATATCTTTATTCCAAAAAAGTTTCTTAGTTTTTGAGTTCCACACCATATACTCAAAATTTTTGTGTCTATAACCAAGAAAGATGCATTGACATGTAGTATCATCTAGTTTCAATCTTTTGTCTTTTAAGATATGAAGGAAGGATTTACAACTAAATACTCTTATGAGATTATTATGACTTTGTTACATTGCTAATATTTAGGATTAGGAAATATTCCAAAACTTCATTGGGTGAGAGTCTCTTTTCAAACTAGACCTACAAGTATATGAGTTATACAAGTAGTAAAGTATAGTTTCATCTAGATATTGATCTCATAGAGATTGTGTAGATAGTTAGATCAACCAACAATGAGTCAACTATTTCTCTAGTTGAAAGGATAAGCTATGTTTTTGGTAAAACTTTTAGATTCTAGAGTTGGTTAATTTTATTATTCATAATGGCATATCTAAATAGTTTAGTTGTTATTATGCTTTATTACAAAATGAATGTTGGACTTTTGTAAAAATGTCCTAGTACACTAATGAAATATAAAATGAATGTCAACTATTGGGCCCTCCCAATGATGACCCTCTCATTGATTTCCTCTTGGTGCTTTACCATCAAAATAACAAATCATCTATACTCAAGGGTCATTTATAGGTCCATACATTTTATGCAACTCATTAATTACCATTGATGGTTTCTCCACATATGTATTCTTATTCTTCAATCTCATATATCGTAAAGATGTGAACTAACACGAGATCCTCTATCCTCATGATTATCTCACCATATATAAGTATTAATCGAGAATTTTAAGAAAATATCATATTTAAGATAATATTTTAGTATTATATTTGATAATACTTCAAATAATGATATTATGATTAATATATTTGTGAGAACCAATAGAGACTAATTCATATGTGATATTTTTTATGTTAGATGTATATTCACATAATTAATCTAATAATATATGTGGAAATAATTATTGTTCATCCACAATAAAAAATATAAGAAATTCACCAAAAAAAATTTTAGACACCTAACAGATAATAAGAGTTTTACACTATATTTGTTAGTGGACCTAAAAAAGAAAAAGTGTTAAATGAATGTCATACACCATTTGAATTATACCTACTTGATTTTATATTCATATATTGACTATCAACACATGATATCTGACTATATCAATAGTAAAAGTAATGAAATTATTATTGATGATTTAGAATAAGAGATAAGAATTTTATTTCTAAAATTCTTGATATCTTTTTATGATACAACTAATATATATCTATCTATGTATTATTTTACATGTATTATATTTATGTGTATTTGTAACATTAGTAGTATATATAGCAAGTATAAATGGCATCATAATTCTAGTGTCATGGATATTGAGATGGAAAATAAGTATTTAAAATACTAGATCATTATTTCATCTTTTATTGTTTGGCTAATTGAATGGATCTTAGAGTTAAGAGGAAAGGGGATAGGAAATATATTAAAATATATCAACATGCATGAATCAAGAAGAAGAACCAAATGGTTGGATTCATTTATAATTAGAAAATATGATTAAATATGATGATACTAGGTATAATAGTTTTAGTGAGCTTTCAAGTACTAACGTAGACTCCATATTCAAAAAAAATTTCTTTTCCATTCAAATATGAGCGAGTTATCTTGGTATTTAGATACTAGTTATGCTATATCCTATCACATGATGACATTAAAAATTTTGATATATAGAGTTGGTAGAAATCATATGAATCCACTTATCCCATGCTATCTAAGATGACATGTGATTTACTAATATCTCATGTGTATAGAATAATATTAGAATGTATAGTATCATTATACTTATAGGATTGAGAAGATTCATGGATGAGGTTTAATGATCAAGTGAAAAAACTACTATGGATGATGACTCAAATGATATCGAGGATATCATAGCTATGATTATGAGTTTAAGATATGATGATCTGAACCATAAAAATATATCATGAATATTAAATGATTGACATATTACTATTGTTGATGTTTGTCATGTTTTTATAAATTTTCATTTTATTATTAATTGTGATATTGTGATGAAGCCGAGATTACAAAATATATGTTTTCTTTTTATTCAACCATGTCTTCTATTTATTTTTTATTTATAGTGCAGTATTGTTTATTTTTAATATTTAAATTTAAAAAATTAAATTCTTTATCTCGAAGACAAACTTTCTCTAAGAAAGTTTGTGTCATTGGCCTCACACCTAGTGGCCCATGGCTATAAAATTTTTATTATGGCTAGTGGCAGTTGCCACTAATAATTGGCTTCTCTTGACTATATAATAGCCCATTCTAGTTGTAGTGGCCATAGGGCAATAGGCCACTAGTATTGCCCAATTATAAAAGGACCACTACTCGATAGTTGGTACTCAAAACTTTGAATAAATTACATAATTTATGGAGTAAAATTAGGCATATTTATATTAATATTGATTTGTATCAAAGAGATTTTATTAAATTCCCATTTTGAGAGGATTTGACAAATATTAGTGAAAATGTAGTAAATGATAGTCAAATTAGTAGACTCAAAAGAGCAAATTCTTAAAGAGAGATAAGTGACAAATAGTCATGATAATTAACTTATCATGACCTATGTACACCTTCTTAGTAGCCTTAAGTAGTTATGATAATTTTTATTAGTCGTAGCTCAACAAAAATAATCATGGATTTTTTCGTACATGTTTTGAATGTAAACTATCAAATATTCTTGTATATTTATGGTACTATCAAATTATGTGTAAAGATGGCAATTGTCATAATTAGATCAATTTCATGACTTTGGAGTTTTAATTAATTTTGATAAATAGTCATGAAATTGATATATTTTTAGAGGTATTTGGTGTCTTGGTGATTTATGAATCATTGAGTAGTTTCGGCATACATTTTTGTCTAAAACTCTACCTATGTAATCATGATGATTTTTGTACATCATGACTCTACCACCTCCTTAGCATTATTTTTTAACTGTGCAATATATTTTTTTGGCGACAATATTGCCATAAAGTTGTATCCATACTTATATTATAATAATTAAATAACTATGATATTAATTTCTTATCATAATAACCAAGAACCTCACTAGTGCTAAAAGTTGCAATCACTTTCTAGTACAACTTTATCTTTATCAAGACATTATATCTTTAAGTCAAAATCATGACCTTTTTACATAGTCATGACTTTTGAGCTATATAAAGTTACAAAGACAAAATTGCTCAAGAAAAAACCATGACAATTATCCAACATCATGACATTTGGATACATAAAATTATATAGGGTATTTACTCGAACATGACCACTTCCCAAGGCCATTACGGTTGCACTCAAGAGAAGACAAAGTCATGACTTAGATGTATTAACTAATTACTAACATCACAACCATTTGAAGCACCATGGCCATGTGATATATGAGAAAGGTCAAGGCCAATGCCACAACAATTCTCATCACTATAAACAATTGATACACAATAGAGATCATTCATAACAATGTAGTCATTCTAAAAGTTGTTGTCATATTATACACAAGAGAGACCATTCCTAGCACCATGACCATAGTCATATTATGCTTAAGAGATTTTATTCCTAGTGCTATTGCCATTGCTAGCACTATAACTATATGATGAATAACAAAGATCAATGACAAAGCTACTACCATTCCCAGGGTCATGGTTTTGTATTACAAATACAAAAATCCAAAGTCATGTATACTTCCTAGCATCACTATTTCTTTTTATAAAAAAAAATTAGGATGCATTCCAAAGTCATAGCCACTTTCCAGAGGTGTGTCTTCAAGCTCAAGAGATTAATACAAAAGTAATTGCATCTTATGAAAGTTGTGGCATTTTACTTAGAGGGTATTTACTTGAAAATTGTAAAAAGAAGTTGACTTTTTCGAAAGTAGTACTTCTTACAAAAATTGCAAAAATATCATAGTATAAAAGAGGAAATAAAATAAATCATAAAAGATCATCTTCTTCTTCATGCACAAAGACAATGTCAAAGCATAGAAAACAACTCTATGAGTGATTGTTGTACTTTCTAAGGGACCCAAAAGCAAGTAAGAAATGTGAGACATAAATAAACTAAATCCTAGAGTTGTAAGACACAACTCTCAAACCCCTTTATCTAAAGTGGATTCAGAAAAATTAATCAAAATAATGTGAGATTAGGGTTTTTGTCTGAGATTCTCATGAGAGTTGTCATTGGATACTTAAGATTCATAAGATATCTTCTCTTGTACCTCATTGAAAATCTCTCTAATATCAAGCTAAATCGAGTTCTAGGGTTTGTATAATTTTGTTTTATGTGATGAATAAATGGTTTTGTGACTAATACACATATTTATTTTATATTGTGGAATGAAAATTATTGAATATGGTGATTAAATATAACTTGAATTAGAGAGTTGATTATTGGTGAGTTTGTTAATATTATTATGATGATTAGTGATAAGAAAACTACATGGCTCACATGCACATATGATAGGAAGGAAGTACCATCCTTCTAACCATGATGAATGAGAAAAACCCACCAATATAAGCATTGTATTCATGAAGCCAAAAGTATGAACAATTTTACATATAAATCCTTTGTATATATCTTAGAAGAACTAATTCTCAGTTGAGGTAGATATTTTATAAAATATTATTTTAAGAATTTTACCTTTAGTATGAGAGTTGTATCATCATAGTAAATTATAGTGACAAATAATCTATAGAACATGTATGAGTGTATTGTAACTCACCAGGTGATAATTATTCTTTGAGTTGTTTTCACTCATATGGTTCCATTGTTGCAACTTGAGAGAAGTTACATATTAATTATATAAATATGGTATTTACGAATTAAAAAGTGCAACCACTTAGAAACTACATTAGTTATTAATCTTTATGATACTTGAGTTTGGGGAATAAAAATATAAATGAAGCAATAATTAATGGGACTTGACAAGTTTCCTAAAATATATAGACTTGTAAATAACTTTTGAGCGAAATGAATTTTCTGTCTCGGTGGTAAAATACAGAGTAGACAGCTACAAGGGGATCATTATTTGAATAGGCTTAGTGGTGATAACCATCCATGTATGTCATTAGGGTAAAAGGTTATTCCACAACAACCCAACCTTTATTTTGTATCAAAACCTAATATAATTTGAATTAATTGAATGTACATCACAAAAATTAAGTGGATAACCCCTAGGAACTAAGAATCATACCAACATATCTAATTATCTTCTTTACAAGAAGTATCTAGTCTCACTATTGGTTGACCAAATTATATATAGAATTTATATGATATTGATATTTTGACAAAAGTCTAATCTATTACTTATATGACTCATATACCTATGAATATTTTTTGAATAGATACCCTCACCAATGAGCTACACTATCTAACTAATAAATTAGGCAACATAATAAAGTTGCAAAAATATTTTTACAAAATTGTCAGGGATTATTTAGTTTGGTCAATCAACATGAGTTAACATACTTATCCTTGAGAAAATATAACTTTTTAGTAGATGAGATGGCTTGTCTTGTCATTTTGTATGAAATATAGTTTATTATGTTTTACATTTTACTTGTTCCTTTCTTTTCTTTTTTTGGCCCATCAATCAATAGAATAAAATTATGGGACTAAGCTAACACCTTAGGACTCAAAAAATAATAAATCAAAAGTTGATATACAACCAATAATTCGAAGAAATCCTACACTTATTTCTTCATGAGTTAAAAGAGAAGAATGATGCAGATTTCTATCATCTGGGAAAAATTAGATGAGAATGTATGAAAATACCCCAAACTATCAATGTGAGGAGGCCTATTATTCACCAAGCATTACTTCTACTATACACATCATCGTAACCTAAATCAATATTATAATCAGTCAGTAGCAAGTTATAGAAAGTGGAGATATAGAAGTCATGAGGATAGCACATTAAATAATTCTTATCCATTCCTTGAGTCTTTATGTGATGATATACTTAGCCTGCTACTAAATAATTTGAGAAGAAAAATTATTATAGCAGATGAGTGTATGAGATGATGGAAGGAAAGCGATGAAGACTTAGGTATGTTTGAAGAAAGTGTTGCATCATAAATTTTAGTGGCTAATATAGAGGTGGTTGAAAAAGTCATAAAGTATGATGAAAGTGCTACATCAAAAGTATCAAAACTAATAAAGGAGATAGTTAAAATTGAGAACATGTAAGAGGCAATGGAAGATTAGGTATTGATTATGTAAGAAGAAGAGTAAAACAATATTAACTACTAGCCAAATGAAGAGTCAGTAGAAGAATTTTTGAGTTGTAAAATTAATGAAGATGAGAAAGATAATTGTTATGATATATGACACTCTTTGAAGCTATCACTTTAGAAGAATCTAATACAAATAACTTCAAAGAAACTAACGGAACAATTGATGAAGATATGATAGAAATATAAACTCTGAAGGATCATTCAATGACAATGTCATGAACATGTTGAGTCCCATGACTTTGGTAATACAAAATCAAACTGCCCATCATAAACTCAAAAACAAAGCCATGGTTATGCACAATTCTATAACTTTGTGGTTATAGAAAAAATTTGGCTAAGAAAATTTAAAAGATAGAGTTATGGCTATAAACAACATCATGACTTTGGTGTTATTGAAAGAAATGAGCCAAAAAAAAACTAAAAGCAAAAGTTGTGGCTATGCTAGTGCCATGACCTTGGGGATACAAAAATAAAATGGTCAAACTAGAATCAAAGAATAATTCATGGTATTTTCTAAAGTTATGACATCTAAAGAAGAAAAGGTAATAAAAGGAAGTGTAGCTAAAAAAAGATAGATAGAAGAAACAAAAAAAAATGAAATGTAAAATACTTTACTTAAAAGCTAGCATGGATTAAAAAGATCACTGATGGAGGCGATGAGGTATAGATGATCTAGCAATAGATATTAAACATAACATTGTTTGGAGGTAACCAAAATATATTTTTTGCATGTGTGATATGATAAATACTTTATATATATCATATGAATGATTGTATACACCTAACATTCCATAAGTAAAGTCATGGAACTCAAACCCACCATGATTGTCAATATATCCAATATAAGTTTCTTTATTATTTTGAGATACTATGATACTCAAACCAAATCATTGAGAAAAATATAATTTTTGAGATGATATGGATTATTTTTACCAAGTGGTAAGTTATTGATTAAGAATGAGCCATAGTTTCTGTGTGAGAGTTTATTTCACATGTAAACTACCAAATATTCTTGTATAGTTGTGGTGCTAATAGATAATGTGTAATAATAGAAATTACAAAAATTTGATTAATTTCACTACTTTGAAGTTTTTATGGATTTTGAAAAATAGTCATGAAATCAATGTGTTCTTGAAAGTATTTGGTGACTTAGTGATTTATGGGTCATTGACTACCTTTTTCTGTATAGACTAAATCACTCTTTTTAATTAGATGTAGTCTATGACACTACAAATGCACAAGTCATTAAAGTAGTAAAAAATAGATATGAGTCTAGATATCATTTTCATGGAGATTGAAAAGAACTAAATTACCAACTATCCAAAATACTAGCGATCCATACTATTTGAACCATTTAAAAAGATATTTTTAGTTACTAACTAAATGATATCAAAAATTAAATACTAAAACTGTAAATAAATGGTCACAAGAAATTCCTAGAAGTAAATTAGATTGGTTCTCTTGCTCAAGCTAATATTAACATAAGGTGATGTAGTGTAGATAATCCCTTTAGACTTATCTATCATGGTTTATTTCTACAGAAAAATTGAATCTGACAAGCACTTTTGTCATATGGCCCTGGATCTCTCCTTGTAGCTATACCTTTCACTACTTAGATTACTCAGCTTCCCTAAAAGTATAGGATCTAAGGGGTTACTCATATTTCATATTGTCTTATGAGAATTGAGTATATCAAGATCTCTTGCTTTTCAAAACTTGGGTGCTGCAAGTCTCTACAAATAGTTGGTGCCTCTTCCTTTAAATCTTTGAGAGTTTTTTCTTCCATTGATTGGATCTAAACTAACATGGGGACATAAATCACTCGAAAGATTAAGGAAATGTCTCAGGTGATTTATTTAGAGAGTAATCCATTTCCTAATTTCTAAGTAAAATAAAAATTTTTCTACATGAACTAGTAGAGTTCCCTTATTTACCATGGTTAGCCCTATGTTTCTCTTAATAAATTATTCTCCTAGCCTCAGGATATCATCTTCTCTACGTGACTTAAAGGGCCTCCCATACATAAGGGCAAGATTCAATGAGCAAGGGCATTCAATTTTAGCTTGGGGAACAAGTAAATAAAATGCACCCTAATCCATTAAATCTAGCTTTCAGTGCAATGAACTTTTAATAATTTCAACAAAAAATAGTTAGAATGATTCAGTAAAGCTTTCGCATGAATTGTAACCACCCGTGGACTACATATAGTAAAGAATAAGGTGATTGCACTTTGCTGAATCATATGATTTTGTGTGATTGTTTTTGTTCAAATTCAATATAACCATTACTTCATAAAAATATAAGCAATCCTTATTTAGATTCATACTTTTGACAAGTAAAGTTTCAGATCCAAAAAAAAAAAGACTCAAGAAAAGCAACTCTATTCTAGATCAAAGCTAAAATAAGAAAGAAAAAAATTAAGTCAATTGTCATAATTAAGTCAATTGTTATGATCAAATGTTAAAGTCACGACCAAGTCTATTGTCATGACCAAATCTACAGTCATGACAAAGTCAGTTGTCATGACCAAATATTAATATCATGACTAATGTGCTATCTCAACTGAGTTCACTATCATGACCAAGCTTGCTTTCATGACCAACCATCATTATCCTTTATTGATACCTGAAAAATACATCGTGACCAACCTTGTCTTTCATTCCTCATGATGATTGTGACATTATTCATTGACTGTAACTTGATTTTAGTTCTTCATTCGATTTTAATCGCGATATAGTTGATTTTTTCATGACACAATTGACTTAATCAATTTTTTGGATTTCTATTATCATTTTTCTTCTTCTAGCTAAAAACATATAAAATTATAAGAAGAGTAATTTTCTAACTTTTAGTCATAAAATCTATCTCTTAAACATGAACACATGCTAGGAAAATATACTAAAATATCAATAACTTTTTGGCTCATCAAATTCCCCCAACTTGTAATCTTGATTGTCCTCAAGTATAGAAAATATATGATAGTAGCATGTAGATTAAAATAGACTCGACAAAAACAAAAATAAAATAAAAAGTTTTAGAATAAAACATCACATCATTTAATTACTTGAACTTGTTGACTTTTATTATGATTTTGTAATTTTGGAAGAGAGCCAATTTTTGGAGGGTTTGGAAAATTCATTAATTTTTCTAGGGCTAACTTTGACATGATATCAGGAGGTTCTTAGTCCATGGGGAAAAGGCTGTGATCCTTTTATTCTATTCAGTTGATTTTTAATTTTCTCCTATTGTTATTCTTTTCTTTTATACTTTACCTTCCAACTATCTTCCATAAGTTTTTGATTTCTTTCTCACTTATTGTCTTCTTCTTCCATATCCTTGTTCTTGGAGATCAACATTTTTCTAATTTCTGAAGTAGTCTTTTGAATTCTTGAGCTTTCATCTACTTCCCAGTTTCCTATTCTAAATGAAGGTTGTGCATACACAAAAGGGCTTCTTTGTTTTAGTTATGTAGGCCTAGATTGAATTTGAGTAGGGGTTTTTTCCTCTTACCGTTGTCTATTTTTTTTCTTGTTAGGAGTATGGGCTTGTTGTGGTGTTTATTCAAAATTTATTTCATTAGTTTCTTCCTCCTCTAAATCATTATTTACTTCGAGTACTTTTTGCTTTATATTTCTTGGCCCTTTAACAACCCCTATTAAAATTAGAGAAGAAACTTTTGGACAATTTTCTTCTCTTTTTGTTTCTTTCACCCCAACTACAAGGTACTACTTGGTGATTTATGCAAGGTGAGGAATCAACCATCTTCTAATATCCTGATAGTATCTCAATATTGAGGTCTCTAGGATTTCCACAACATTCATTTTGAATATTTCCATAATGACATACAACAACAATGCTTCTAGTTTCTTGATGGAGTACACATGCTTGGTTGGAGCTATACCTGATAAATTGAAATAAAACTAAACCGTAGCCTCTTTTATAAGATCTCTTTAGTTAATGGTCTCATGTACTTTTCATTTGCTACATTCTCATTTTCCATTTCCATTTCTATTTGTCTGTTTTTAATAATTTTGGCATGATCTGAGCTATCCATCATCCTTTTAAAATTGGACTCATCTTTTTGATGCTCTAGTTGGTACAACTCATTTATAGTTTTCTCCCCAAATGAAACCCATGTCCCTCTACCATAAACCATTTTATTTTTCTTTTCCACCAAATTAGAGTAGAACTTCCTTACCATAAGAGAATATCTAGGCCTTAGATGATCACATAAGACTTTCCAACCCAATTGCATTATTTTATTCTCAAAGAATCGGATACATTTTCCAAATCTTATCTCTTTGATAACACTTTTCTAAGAGAAAAGTGTCTGCCAGATGGAGTGTGCCTCATATAGATGAATGCTTCGCCTTCTTCTTCCTACTCCTTTTGTGTCCCAACCCTTTTTCTCTTTCCTCTTCCTTTTACCAGCAGCTCTAATTCATCTAAAGTTGGTAATTCTTTCCACGAGCTCGTCTCTGTTGGAGGTTCTAGTGGAACTCCTACCTTTGTCAATCAATTTCTTCCATGATCTCCATCAAGTTTGGGATGAATTTCTAGTTTATCAAGACTCTCATGATAAAAATGGTGATGCTAGGTTTTTCAGTTTGAAGGACCCACAAGCATTATTAATTTGTTGAATTGGAAATAGAAGTAAAAGTAGATTAGTTGGAAGTTTTTAAATTGAAGCTCACAAATGGGGCTCAAATTTTAAATATGCATGTCATGATGTTAATCTCAGTGGCACAAAAAGATTAGTATTTGCATGTCTCACCTTAATTTCTATCATATTCACATTTTGTGATGTTTTATTTATCATACCATCATTCAATCTATTATTTTATCTCAAGATACCCCTAAGTTTATAGTGACATAAAGTAACATTCTTAACTTAATTTTTGTTTGTCACAACTTAAATAGTGGCGAGGTCATGATATTTTTACTTATGGTCATAACATAAGTTTCTATTATTTTATCTACACTCTCAAATAAACACTAATTTTTCTCATAATATTAACGTGTTTAGACATCAAAAAATGGTGTCATGATAGAATTGTGTTGTGACATGAGTTCAACTTGTTTGCCAATAATTAATGTGTCCTTAGAAACTATGCGTTGCAACCAAAATTAAGTCTCTTTTCTCTGTTTCTTGTCATGATCGATACCAATATGTTATGATTAACAAAAAAATGCTTCTCATAGTCAAGCCTCTTTTAACTTATACTTCTTAGAAAAAGAGAATATTTCTTTTTCAATTTGTTCTTTTCGACTTGATGGATATATTTTTTCTTTCCTTAGTCAACTTTTCATAATGTGTTGATTTGTCCTCAGTCTTATAAAATTCTACAAACACTCATCCATAAAAGTATTAACAATAAATTCTAATCTACAAAAAAAATAATAAAAGGAACAGATGAATTTCAATGCTCAAACCAACTCATATGGGTTGCACCCCATTAGCTACTCAATTTTTTGTCCCTAGCTGGACTATGCTAACTATTGCTCCTTTCTTTGGCACTACTTTCTATACACTTTCCCTCTCTTCTAAACTCATTTTCTGCTCAAGTAGTGCTTAAGTATTTGACCTTTCATCTTAAATTATTCTTTAGCATTTGTTCTCATTGTTACCATCCTAAAGATTGTAGTTTTTACCACTATATATGGATCACTCTATTTTGACTTCAACTTTCCTGAAAATAATTTTAGTATGGAGTTAAAAAGTAGAACCTGATCTATTGCCTTGAATTTTTTCCTCAAGATATTTTGATCATGCTATTTTTTTGTTTTATCCTTGTAGATTCTAGCACTCTCATATGCTTTGTTTTTCAACTCTTCCTAGGTGACAAGGTTTTCCAAAAAAATTTTGATTAAAGCAATTTTGTAAGCGCATAGTACACCATCCATCCTTAAAGACTGATCCCTTCTTCTCGAGCTCATAGTTTTTTTCTAGAATTCTTTTAAATTCCTTATTGGAAAATTTTGCTTTACCATTAGTTTGAGAATGATATGCTAAACTTAATAAATGTTTAATTTTGTATCTACTCATTAGTTTCTCAAAAATCTTATTGGAAAAATTGCTTCCTCAATCACGTATAACAGTTCTAGGTGTCTTGAATCTACTCAAAATATTACTTTGCATGAATCCCACCACTGTATTATCATCATTCCTTGAAAAGGAAACTGCCTCTCTACCCACCTTGATATAATCAACAACTAAGAATATGTATATATTTTCATTGGAAGGTGGAAAAGGTCACATGAAATCTATCCCCCATACATCAAAAATTTGCACCACCAATATACCTTGTAAAAGCATTTCATTCCTTCTATTGAAATTTCCTATTCTTTAAAATTTATCACAGAATTTGACCCATTCCACACAATCCTTAAAGATAGTTGGCTAGTAGAAACCTGATTGAAGAATTTTGTAAGCTATTTTGTCTCCTGAAAAATACTTCCCATATGGTGATACATGACATTCTTTCAATATGTTTCTTTGCATTTTTTTTGGAACACACAATCTAATAATCATAATGGCTCCTTTTTTAAAATAATAGTTTATCATCTCAAATGTAGTATCTACTATTAGTTCTCAGTTTTTTTATTTACTAGTAGCTGAATTCTGGTGGTAGTACTCCACAAGCTACATAATTCTTTATATCAATATACTAGGGTATCTATGATGATATAGAGTTAAAATAATTGTTCATCTAGAAGGTTTTCAATAACTTCAAATTTTTTATCATTATTAGTAGTTGTCTCGATTCTTGATAAGTAATTAGCTATCACATTTTAACAACCTTTTTTATCCTTGATTTCAAGATTTAACTTTCATAATAATGATACTCATCTGATCAATCTTGGCTTAGCTTCTTTCTTTTCCATTAAATATTTAATTTCTACACGATCCATATGCATGATAACATGTGAACCCAAAATACATGGCTTAAAATTTTCACGGGCAAATACCAAAGCTAGTATCTCCTTTTTAGTAGTGGAATAATTTTTCTGGGCTTCTTTGAATGTTTGGCTAGCTTAGTAGATGGCCCTAAATATCTTGTGTCTTCTTTGTCCTAATATGGTTCCCATTGAAAAATCATTAGCATCATACATGATTTCAAAGGCATCAGTCTAGTCTGGTGTGGCCATGATTGGGGCTTCCATTAGTTTGGTTCTGATCTCTTCAAATACAATTTGTTAAGACTCATTAATGTTAAACCTTGAGTCATTTTCTAGTAATCTGCATAAAGGTCTTGATATCTTCAAGAAGTCCTTGATAAATTTTTTATAAACTCCAGCAAGCCCCAAAAAACTTCTATTTCTCTTGACTATATGGGAGGTGAAAGATTTTTGATTATGAAAACCTTTCCTTGGTCCACTTCTAAACTAGCTATAAAAATTTTGTTCCCTAGTACAATGCCTTCTACTGCCATAAAATGACATTTCTCCAAATTTAAGGCTAAATTCTTATCTAAATAATTAAATTTTGTAGGTAATTATCAAAATATGATCCATACACTAGAAAGTCATCCATGAATATTTCTATAACCTCTTCTATTAAATTTGAGACTATTAACATCATGCACCTTTGAAATGTGGCAGGAGCATTGCATAATATGTGTAACATCCTTCTAAAAGAAAAGGTATACCATAAGGGCTCGTGAATGTAGTTTTCTCACAATCTTCATGTGTAATGGTAATCTGGTTATATCCTAAATATCCATCAAGAAAATAGAAGTGAGGATGTCCAACAAGCCTATCAAACATCTAATCAATGGAGGGTAATAGAAAGTGATATTTCCTAGTTGCTAAATTTAATTTTTTATAATCTAGGCGCATCCTCCATACTGTTAAAGTTCTTATAGGAATAAACTCATTTTTTTCATTTTTAATCATATTAAATCTACCCTTTTTAGAAACCACATGAATTAGGCTCACATAAATGTTATCTGATATTGCATATATAAATTAATTATTCAACCATTTAAGAATTTTTTTTCTGATAACTTCCTTCATCATAGGATTCAGATTTCTTTGACACTCTATTAAAGCCCTTTCATTATCCTCCGATACGATTTTATGCATACAAATTGATGGAAAGATACCCTTCAAATCTTCTATAACCAAGCAATAGCTTCTTTATATTTTTTAATACCTTCAGCAGCTTGTGTTCTTCAATATTAGTCAATGTAGTAGAAATATTTTGAGGTTTAGCTCTCTCTAGTTCTAGAAAATCATATTTTGGATGGTTTGGTAATTCTATTAATTGGAACCCCTCGATACTTGTCCTTTATTGCCTTGCTTTCTCTTCACTGTTATAGAAATTTTCATTACTATTTTCATTCAGATTCAAAACAATTTATGTATACCAGAAGTTTATTTCATTTTTATTGATTGAAAGTGAAATATTATAATCATTATCCAGTTCAAATTTACAAGGGCTACTACTTTCTACTAACATATCCTAATGAACAACACATCTACTATTTGATCAAGGCTCTTGTCAAGGTTGAAGTGAACTACTTCATTTTCAACCATGAGATCAATAAGCACCCCCTTCTACACATCTATCAAGGAAGCTGTAGTTGCAAGGAATGGTCTTCCCTGTAATACTAGAACTTGTAAATCTTCTTCAATGCATAGAATAATGAAATCTACAGGGAAAACTAACTTTCCTACTTTGACAAGCACATCTTCCAAGAATCCTTTAGGTTTAGCCATTAGTTTATTTGCCATTTGTAGGGTGACATAAGTGAGAGAAAGCTCTTCCAAATTTAACCTGTTAACTATAGACAAAGGCATTAAATTTATGCTAGCACTTGAGTCACAAAGATCTTTCTTGAATTCAATTTCTATAATGGTGCATGAAATGGTGAAGCTTCCTAGATCATTCATCTTTTCTAGTAATATTCTCTAGATAACTGAACTACATGTGGCAATCAAGTTCACTACTCCATTGTTAGTAAATTTTCTTTTTTTACTTAGAATATCTTCTAGAAACTTGGCATAGAGTGGTATTTGTGCAACTACTTCTAGAAAAGGTAGGTTGATTTACACTTTCTTGAAGTTCTTTAAAAAATTGGAGAACTGCTCTTCTACCTTAGCCCTTTTCAGTCTCTAAGGGAATGGAACTTCATTCCTAGATATCTGAGTTGTCTCTTTAGGCTTTCTAGTTAATTCTTCATCATGCTACTACTGCACCTCTTTTTTAGCTTCTTTTGTAGTAATCTCCGACTATACTTCTTGTTTACACTCTCATCTAACTTTGGGTTCTCTAATTCCTTTTCATTTCTTAGATGCACAACCATATAGTCTCTCGGATTCTTTTTGTTATCACTAAAAAAACCATCTTTATTTTGACCTTGCAAAGTTAAGGCTAACTACCCTACATGAGTCTCCATGTTTTTGAGGGAAGCACTTGTGTTTTTCTGAAACATCTATGTGTTGGATTTGAATGCTTCCAATTCATCCAATTTATGTTAATGGAGGCTCAACATCCTCTTATTGATTCTTATGAATTACAACATTTGTTCTTCAAATAATTGAGTCTTCTTTTGACCATGATGATCAATCCTATTTTATCCTACTTGATGTTGTTGCTATTGGAACCTTGGTAAAGCCTACTCTTGCTAGTAATGTTTACCTTATGTCCTATTGTCTTTTTTGACCATAAGAAAATTACTCATGGTTACTTAATGCAGTGTATAATGTGTTGGCAGATTGGGGTTGGACTTGAAATAATAATTTTTTTGTCCATTAGGTAGTTTGCCTCCTTGACTATATAAAGACCATCTTGCTACTGGACCTCAACACTACTATTCCCATCTCTTTACATAGCTTCAATTTCTTGAAAATAGTATAATCTCCTCTCTTATTTGTCCAACCTATTTATCAGTGCATAAAGCTTGGCCTCAATAGTAGTCATTCTGTTCAGCTGTATCATTCCAATCCCTTTTGCTTTGTTGTTACTCTATATTGATTTAGAGATAGCCCTCATGTTGCATCTAGCAAGATATTCTATCAAGTGCCTTGCTTCCTCTACACTTCTTTTAAAAGATCCACAATAGGCTGCATCGATTATTTCTTTAGAGGTATAAATCATCAAGTAGTAAAATATATCTATTTGCAACTTTAGATCAATTCCATGCATTGGACACCTTTTTAGTAGCCTCTTATATCTTTCCCAAGTAGCATATAGGCTCTCCTCAACCCCTTTTTTGAAGGTTGTGATTCTCCTCTCTTTTAGATGTGAGGGATGGGCGAAAGAATCTATCAACATCTATCAGCTCTTTCCAATTGTTAACATAACCATGTGGCAGAGATTCAAACCATGAGGTTACTATATCTATCAGAGAAAATGGGAATAGTTGTAGTTTGATTACTTCTGGTCTAACACCATTCAACTTTATAGCGTGGGTCATTCTCAAGAATCTGCCGAGATATTCATTAGAAACCTCTGATGGATGGCCTTTAAAATGATTCTACTGGATCATCATGATCAAAGCTGGTTTTAGTTTATAGTTATTTGCTTCAATATATAGTTATCTCACTGCTAAATATTTTTCATGGATGATTGGTCTTCAAAATCATTCATGGTATCTTGCATTGGAGGTCTTGCTGTGTGTTTTTGGTCAACTATTAGAGCCATTCTTTCATATGTCATTGTTTCCATTCTTTTCCTTTGATTATAAAAATTGAAACATACTAAGATCAAAAGAAAAAAATTCAATGGCATCAAATAAAATTCAATATATATTTATCCATAAAGCTCAAAAAGATCAGTGTCTTAATAAGGCCTTAATATTAATTTGTATTTTTTTTTTATTTTTGTAAATTTATTTTTTTTTCAAACTTGTTCAAACTAGTGTTTCTTTCTTTTATACAAATATTTGATTAACAAATTTTTTCAATCCCTAGCAATGACACTATAAAATTGACTTCCTTTTCTGTATAGACTAAATCACCTTTTTTGAATAGAGATTTTAATTAGATTTAGTTTATGACCATACAAGTGAAAGGTCATTCAAGTAGTATAAAATGGATATGTGTCCAATTATCATTTTCTTAGAGATTGACAAGAATTGAATTACCAACTACCCAAACTACTAGCTATCCACACTATTTGAACCATTAAAGAAAAGGTTTTCAATTAATAACTAAAAGATATGAAAAATCAAACACAAAAACTCTAAACAAAAGGCGATAAAAAATTTCTAAAAATAAATTAGACTGGATTGGTTCTCTTGAAGAAGCTGATACTAACACAAGGTGCTGTAGTGCAATCAATTCCTTTAGATTTATCTATTATGGCTTATTTCTACAGAAAAGTTGAAATATGTCCAACACTTTTTTTCATATAGCTCTGTATCTCTCTTTGTAGATATACCTTTCGCTGCTTAAATTACCTAGCTTCCCTAGAAAGCTAGAATCTATGGGGTTACTCATATTTCATACTCAATATTTCATAACCTTTTCTAATGCCTATAGATCTCTTACTTTACAAGATTTGGGTGTTGCAAGTATCTGCAAATGGTTGTGCCTCTATTTTTAAATCATTGAGAATTTTCTCTTTCTTTGATTGGATCCAAGCCAACATAGTGACAAAGATCACTCAAAAGATTAAGGTAATGTCTTTAGTGATTCATCTCGAGAGTAATTCCATTTTTTTCATTTCTTAGTAAAATGAGGATTTTTTACATGAACGTGTAGAGTTCTTTTTTCCCATGGTTAGCCCCACATTTCTCTTAATAGATTGTTCACCTACCCACGGAATATCATTTTCTCTATGTCACTTAGATGGCCTCCCATACATAAGAGTAAAATACAATGAGTAAGGGCATTCAATTATAGCATGAGGAACAAGTAAATAGGGTGCACATTGATCTATTAGATCTAACTTTCTATTCAAGGAACTCTTACTAATTCTAATAGAAAATAGTTAGATTGATTCAGGGAAGCTTTAGCATGGATTGAAACCACCTATGGACTACATATAGTGAAGAACAAGGTGATTGTACTTTGCCGAATCATATGATTTCATATGATTGTTCTTATTCAAATTCAATATAGCTATTACATCGTAAAAATAAAAGCAATCATTGTTTAATTTCATACTTCTAACAAATAATGTTCTATATCCAAATAAAATGACTCAAGAAAAGAGACTCTATTCTACATCTAAGCTAAAAGAAGAAAATAAAAAAATCAAGTGATTCCGTTAGCTACTAATCACCTAGGTCGCCTCCCCAACCCTTGTTTGGAAATAAATTCATTTTTATATGGTCTGTGCCAATCCTAGCCTTTAAAGTTTTTTTTTTGTAAAAATCTAGAATAATTGGCCCACTTCGAATTATTTGTTGTGAACTTCACATCTATATTTCTCTCTTTTCATGGTCGGTCTCAACCAAATCTATTAGTACGACAAAATATTGATGTCATGACTAATCTATTGTCATGATTAAATATTGATGTCATGACTAAGTCTATTATTAGGACTAAATTTTACTATCATGACCAAGTTGGTTGTCACGATTAAATATTGATATCATAACCAAGTATGTTCTCAATACCAAATGTTGATGGCATAACAAAGTCTATTGTCATGACTAAATTATGTTGTCGCAACAAAGTCGTTTGTCATGACCAAATATTGATGTCATGACTAATGTACTATCTTGACCGAGTTCACTATCATAACCAAGCATACTGTCATGATCAAGTCTCAATCATTGTTTCTTGTGCTATAAAAATATCTCATGGCAAAGTTTGTATTTCCTCTCTTCTGATGGTTGTGATATTATTCACTAGTTATGACTTGATTTTAGTTTTTTTTCTGATTTAAGCCACAACAGAGTTGCTTTTGTTGCGACATCATTGATTTAACCAATTTCCAAGATTTTGTTGGGGTTCCATAAAATTTCATATCCAAATTTGGCATAGGACTAGAAACCTACCAAAGATCCAAGTGAATACCATTAAATGTTGGACAAGGATACTACCTATTGTAGCATAAAATTAAACTTTTGATTTCGAATGGTTCGGTCAAATCCTAGCACGGTCAAATGTCCGTGCCTCTAGTGGTATCCACACAAATGTATCTTCGTTATATCTTTTTCCATTTTCTATCCATCCCATTTTATATAACCTTTTTTGTTTTTCATACACCGTTTAAAAGGATGTGTCATTAACTAAAAGGATGTGTCATTAATGAAACCTTTTAGTTTTTCACATACCTTTTTAAAAGGACGTGTCATTAATGAAACATTTTGGTTTTTCACACACATTTTTAAAAAGGATGTGTCATTAATGAAACATTTTTGGTTTATCACACATCTTTCTAAAAAGATGTATCATTAATGAAACCTTTTGAATTTTCACACACCTTTCTAAAAAAGAGAAACGTGAGCTTTAAGTTTAGGCCCATTTTAAAGGTCCAAACATCTACTAATTGGACCAAACTTTGTAGTTCAATTAGTTTAATATCTGAATCCAATTTTAAAGTTAAAATTAAGCCCATTTTATTTTTGTTAGACTAAAATAAAATGAACACTAAATATTTATATGTTTTTATGTGTGTGACCCAATAGGTTCTCATAATATTGGAAGTGACTTTAAAATCTCATTTTAAAGAGACAAGCAATGAGCAGCATTTATCAATACACTATTACTACCCAAATGATGAAAATATAATATATCTGACTTAACTTACTTTTGTGACTTATTTTATTTTATGACTTAGTCCTTTTGTCCATGATATATCTAGATTGATTTATGATGCATGGATTGTGTCATTCTCATATCAATCTATATATTTCTTGATCTTTGAGTAGACTAACTTAAAACAAATAAGCTCAATCTCTCAAATTGACTTATTTGAGCATGACCATTCATTTTAGTAGTCATTCTCAATCAAGGGGCCAACTGATATTATTTCTGTTATATATAAGGGAAAAATTCAATCTACATTAATCACATCTATCTGCATAATTTATTGTATACCTAATAAAAAACTTTATAACCATTCTTGTTACCGGTGGTGTTTACTGAACACCAAGTATACAACTCCTTATGTAGGGAACTATAGTAACTTTAGGTCAAAGAATAATTCATAATAATAGTCACTATGAAAATATGTATGACACTTATAAAATAATTAATGAAACATTCTCATAGCAAGTAAATTCAATATATGTTCTCTAACATATACTCATGTGTTAACTTAATATCTCATTTTAGTTAACCTATATGCTAGTCTTAATGTATTAATATTGTCCTGATTAATACTCAACTATAGATAATTTAGAATAGTATTTCATAGAACATATCACTCTAGGACATTATTATATTCATCTAATATTTTCATAGATCTAAATAAATATAATAATCATAAAATAATGTCATTATACATATAAGATATGATACAAAAGTCTCAAAAGAATCATCTAATAATTGACTTTTAGGGCATACTCTAACAATCTTCAACTAGCACTAAAGCCAATCACTTAAGTATCTAATACCTAGTTACCTAGTGTGACCATCATGCTTTCTCTATGATAAAGACTTGGTCAGTGGGTCTGCTATGTTTTCATCTATATGTACTTTGTATATCTTCACATCTCATCTATCGACGATCTCTTGAATAAGATGGAATCACCAAAGTATGTGTTTGTATCATTGATGAGATCTAAGTTTCTTAGCCAGTGTAATAGCCCCATTATTATCATAATAAAGGTCTACTGGATTAGTTATGCTAGGATCTACATCAAGTTCTGTGATAAACTTTTTGATTCAAATAGTTTTTTTGCCATATCAAAAGTAGTAATATACTCAACCTCTATAGTTGAATTAGCAATTGTATCTTGCTTTGAGCTTTTCTAGCTCACATCACTACCATTTAAGAATAATACATAACCTGACTATAATCTTAAATCACCCATATCAGTTTGGAAGCTTGCTTTGTTATAACCCTTTACAACAAACTCCCCATCACCTCCATATATCAAGAAATAATCTTGAGTCCTTCTTAAGTACTTAAGAATATTCTTGACTACTATCCATTGACTCTCACCTAGATCTGACTGGTATATGCTTTTCATGCTTAATGCATATGAGACATCAGGATGAGTACAAATCATGGCATACATGATAGACCCAATAGCAATTGCATATGGAACCTTATCCATACATTCCCTTTCCTCTTTAGCAGATACATAGAGCCTTAGAAAGGCTCACACTATGTGACATTGGCAAGAATCTTTTCTTAGAATTCTACATGACACAATTAAGTACTTATCAATATATATACTCTAACTTGGGCCAAGAAATCTCTTAGATTGATCTCTATAGATTTTATGCTTAATATATAGGCAGTTTCACCTAGTTCTTTCATTAAGAAACAATTTCCAAGCCAAGCCTTTATAGATTGTAAGATAGAGATGTCGTTTCCAATGAGAAGTATGTTGTCTACATACAAAATAAGAAAGATAACTTTGCTCCCACTCATCCTTTTGTAGAACAAGGTTCATCTTTGTTCTTAATGAAACCAAACTTTTTGATTGAATTAATAAATCAAAGATTCTAGCTTTTTGAAGCTTTTTTAAATCCATAAATAGAATTTTACAACTTACATATCTTTGTAGCATCCTTTGGATCAACAAAACCTTCAAGTTATGTCATACACATCCTCGAATATATTCCCATTAAGGAATGTAGTTTTGACATTCATTTGCAAGATTTTATAATCATGGTAAGCTGTAATAGCATGCATGATTCGAATGGATTTAAGCATTACAACTGGTGAAAAAGTTTCATCATAGTTTATAACATGAATTTGTTTAAAACCTTTATCAACTACCCAATAAGGTATGCACATTACCATCAAAGTTTATACCATGGATTTGTGCCTATATATTATAATTCCATTAAAGTCTCAATATTGGTTTGTGTATCTCAAATTTCTTCAAGATCTACTCTTCTCCCACTAGTTCTTCTAGAAATACATTCTCTTTCTAGAAAAGTGCAATTTCTATCGACAACCACTTTGCCTTTTGTGGGAATGTAAAAGTAGTATCCCTTTTTTTCTTTGGGATATCCTACAAAATAGCATTTATCTAATTTTGGTCCTAGTTTCTCTGAGACTTGATGTCTAACATAAGCCTCACAACTCCAAATCTTCATGAAAGACATTTTGGGATTCATTCCTGTCTATATCTCATATGGTGTTTTTATAACTACCTTAAATGGAACATGGTTAAGTGTAAAAGTAGTTGTCTCTAGAGCATGTCCCCAGAAGGAAGAAGGAAGTTCTACATGACTCATCATTGATCATACCATGTCTAATAGAGTATGATTCCTCCTTTCTAATACACCATTCCATTGTGGTGTTCCGGGTAGAGTGAGTTGGGATGTAAACTCACACTAAACTAGATGATCATGAAACTCTTGGCTTAAGTATTCACCACTTTGATCTGATTTAAGTATCTTTATACTTTTTCCAAGTTGATTTTTTAATTCATTCTTAAATTCTTTTAACTTTTCAAAGGATTCTAACTTGTGTCTCAATAAATACACATAGCCATATCTACTAAAATCATCAATAAACGTAATGAAATACTAGTAGACTTTTCTAGTTATTATATTGAAAGGGCCACATCTATGTATAATTCATAATAATTCATTTTAATGTTCACTTTGACCAATAAAAAGAATTATAGTCATTTTCCTAATAGAAAAGACTCGCATACTTCATATGATTCAAATTCAATTGAGTCTAGAAGTTCAGCTTTATAGAGTTTAGATATGTGTTCTCATTTATATGGCCTAAGCGACAGTGCCAGAGATATGTTTGGTTTGAATTATTAGATTTTAACTATTTTATATTTGTGTTATAAACTAGGCTTTCAAGGTCTAGAACATAGAGACCATTCATTAATTGTGCTCTATAATAGAACATCTCACTTAAATAAATAAAAAAATATTTGTTCATTATTATAAATGAAAAACCTTTCTTGTCCAAACAAGAATTACAAATAATGTTTTTAGATAAAGCAAGCACATAATAATAATTCTCAAGTTCTAAAATAAGTCTAATAGGAAAATATAAAATATTGGTTCCTACAACTATGACAATAACTCTTGCATCATTGCCAACATGTAGGTCCACCTTGTCGTTTGTCAACGATCTACTCTTTCTAGGATACTGGACATTAATACAAATATGAGAAGCACATCTAATATCTAATACCCATGATGAAGAAATTAGATAAACCGACTTCAATAACATAAAATACCTGAGGCAGAAGTCTCACTTCCTTTCTTCTTTTTTTATTCTTCCAGATATTGTTTGCAGTTCCTCTTCCAATGTTAGGTCTGACTAAAGTGGAAGCAAGTATATTACTTAGCCACCCCTTCCATAGGTTTCAATGAAGAATATTTTGCCTTGCCTTTGGTTTGGGGTTTACCCTTACCTTTGGGCTTATCTTTTCCTTTCCCCTTTTGCACCATCACTATGGGCTTAATCATTTTAAGATTTTGTTTAGTAGTTCTCAACATGCTTAACAACTCAAGCAAAATAAAATGAACAAAAGAATTCTTCTATTTCTTCTTATTTTTTTATTTTTCTTATTTTTTTATTTTTCTTATTCTTCTTATTTTTCTTATTTTTCTTATTCTTATTATATTTTTACACTTTTTATTCTTCTTACTCTTCATTTTCTTCTTATTCTTTTTTTTCTTGTTATTCTTCTTATTCTTGTTATTCTTCTTATTCATCTTATTATTCTTATACTTCGAATTCTTTTTCTTTTTCTTATTCTTAGAATTCTTCTTATTCTTCTTATTTTTCTTATTCTTCTTATGCTTCTTATTATTATTATTATTATTAATATGCTTCTTATTCTTCATATTATTCCTATTCTTCTTATTCTTCATATTATTCCTATTCTTCTTATTCTTCTTATTCTTCTTATTCTACTTATTCTCATTATTCTTATTCTTATTCTGATTCTTATTATTCTTTTAAATTCTTTTTATTCTTATTATTATATATATTCTTTTTATTCTTATTATTCTTTTTATTTTTCCTATTCTTCTTATTATTCCTATTCTTCATATTCTTCATATTCTTCATATTCTTCATATTCTTCTTAATATTTTTATTCTTCTTATTCTTTTTATACTTATTTTTCTTCTCATTCTTCATATTCATCTGATTCTTCTTATTCTTCATATTTTTCTTATTCTACTTATTATTATTCTTCTTTTTTTTTCTTATTCTTCTTACTCTTATTACTCTTCTTATTCTTTTTACTCTTCATATTCTTCTTATTCTTTTTATTCTCCTTATTCTTGTTATTCTTATTATTCTATTTATTATTCTTATTCTTCATATTCTTCTTATTCTTCTTGTTCTTCTTAAACTTATTATTCTTCTTATTCTTATTATTCTTCTTATTCTTATAATTCTTCTACTCTTCTTATTCTTCTTATTTTTCTAATTTTTATATTCTTCTTATTTTTTTTCTTTCTATTCTTCTTATTCTTGTTATTCATCTTATTCTTCTTATTTTTCGAATTCTTTTTATTTTTCTTATTCTTCGAATTCTTCTTATTTTTTATATCTTCTTTTTCTTTTTAATCTTCTTATTCTTCTTATTCTTATTATTCTTCTTATTCTTTTAGTCTTCTTATTCTTCTTATTCTTCTTAATTCTCTTATTTTTCTTATTCTTTTTATTATTCTTAATTTTCTTATTCTTCTTATTTTTATTATTATTCTACTCTTATTATTCTTCTTACTCTTCTTACTCTTCTTACTCTTCTTACTAATCTTATTCTTTTTTATTCTTATTATTCATCTTATTCTTGTTATTATTCTTATTATTATTGTTATTATTATTATTATTATTATTATACTTCTTCTTCTTCTTCTTATACTTATTATTCTTCTTTTTCTTTTGATTCTTTTTATTTTTATTCTTATTCTCCTTATTCTATTTATTTTTTATATTTTACCAATTCTTATTATTCTTCTTATTGTTCTTATTGTTCTTATTCTTCTTATTCTTCTTATTCTTATCATTCTTCTCATTCTTTTTATTCTTCTTATTCTTATTATTCTTTTTAATATTCATATGCTTATTATTCTTCTTATTCTTTATTCTTCTTATTCTTCTTATTCTTTTTATTCTTATTTTTATTCTTATTCTCCTTATTCTTCTTATTCTTCTTATTCTTCTTATTTTTTTATTCTTATGTTTTTATTCTTCTTATTCTTCTTATTTTTCTTATTCTTCTTATTCTTCTTAATCTTCTTATTCTTATTATATTTTTACTCTTTTTATTCTTTTTACTCTTCTTATCCTTCTTATTCTTTTTTTTCTTGTTATTCTTCTTATTCTTGTTATTCTTCTTATTCTTGTTATTCTTCTTATTCATCTTATTCTTCTTATACTTTGAATTCCGTTTATATTTCTTATTCTTAGAATTCTTATTATTCTTCTTATTCTTCGTATTCTTCTTATTCTTCTTATTATATATATGCTTCTTATTCTTCATATTATTCCTATTCTTCTTATTCTACTTATTCTCATTATTCTTATTCTTATTCTGATTCTTATTAATCTTTTAAATTCTTTTTATTCTTATTATTCTACATATTTTTTTTATTCTTATAATTCTTTTTATTTTTCTTATTCTTTTTATTATTCATTTTAATCATATTCTTCATATTCTTCTTATTCTTCTTAATTTTCTTATTCTTCTTATTCTTTTTATACTTATTTTTCTTCTCATTCTTCATATTTTTTTATTCTTCATATTTTTCTTATTCTACTTATTACTATTCTTCTACTCTTCTTATTCTTTTTACTCTTCTTATTCTTCTTATTCTTCTTATTCTTTTTATTCTTTTTATTCTCCTTATTCTTGTTATTCTTCTTATTCTATTTTTTATTCTAATTTTTCATGTTCTTCTTATTCTTCTTATTCTTCTTATTCTTCTTAAACTTATTCTTCTTCTTATTCTTCTTATTTTTCTTATTCTTCTTATTCTTATTATTCTTCTACTCTTCTTATTCTTCTTATTCTTCTTATTCTCCTTATTTTTCTAATTTTTTTATCCTTCTTATTCTTTTTTTCTTTCTATTCTTCTTATTCTTGTTATTCTTCTTATTCTTCTTATTTTTCGAATTCTTTTTATTTTTCTTATTCTTCGAATTCTTCTTATTCTTATTATTCTTATTATTCTTATTATTCTTCTTATTTTTATTATTCTTCTTATTCTTTTTGTTCTTCTTATTATTAATTTGCTTCTTTATCTTTTTATTTTTTTTATTCTTATTCTTCATATTATTCATATTCTTCTTATTTTTCTTATTCTTCTTTTTCTACTTTTTCTTCTTATTCTTATTATTCTTATTCTTTTTATTCTTCGCATTCTTCTTATTATTCTTATTATTCTTTTTCTTCTTATTCTTTCATATTATTCTTATTCTTATTTTAGTTCAAATTTTTTTCTTCTACTTATTCTCTCTATTCTTCTAATTTGTATTATTCTACTTATTATTATTATTATTATTATTATTCTTATTCTTATTATTCTTCAAATTATTCTTATTTTTAGCAATCTTTTATATTCTTTTTATTCTACATATTTTTGTTATTCTTATTATTCTTATTATTTTTCTTCTTATTCTTCTTATTCTCATGCTTCTTATTCTTCTTATTCTTATGCTTCTTATTCTTCTTTTTCTTCTTATTCTTCTTATTTTTCTTATTCTTCTTATTCTTTTTATTCTTCTTATTCTTATAATTCTTCTTATTCTACTTATTATTCTTTTTCTTTTTATACTTATTTTTCTTCTTATTCTTCTTATTCTTCTTATTCTTAATATTCTTCATTTTCTTCTTATTCTACTTATTATTATTATTATTCTTCTTCTTTTTTTATTATTCTTCTTACTCTTATTACTCTTCTACTCTTCTTATTCTTTTTACTCTTCTTACTCTATTTATTCTTTCTTATTCTTTTTATTCTCCTTATTCTTGTTATTCTTCTTATTCTATTTTTTCTTCTTATTCTTCTTATTCTATTTTTTCTTATTATTATTCTTATTATTCTTATTATTCTTATTCTTTTTATTCTTTTTATTCTTCTTATTCTTATTCTTATTCTTATTATTCCAATTCTTCTTATTCTTCTTATACTTCTTATTCTTTTTTATATTATTATTCTTTTTATTCTACTTATTCTTCTTATTCTACTTATTCTTCTCATTCTATATTTTCTTTTTATTCTTGTTATTCTTCATATTCTTCTTTTTCTTCTTATTCTTCTTTTTTATCTTATTCTTCTTATTCTTATTATTTTTCTAATTATTTTTCCTCTTTTTATTCAACTTATTCTTCTTATTCTACTTATTCTTCTTATTCTTCTTATTCTATTTATTCTTTTTATTCTTCTTATCCTTGTTATTCTTCATATTCTTTTTTTTCTTCTTATTCTTCTTTTTTTTCTTATTCTTCTTATTCTTCTTATTTTTCTAATTATTTTTTCTCTTTTTATTCTACTTATTCTTATTATTATTATTTTTTTTTATTTTTTTTATTTTTTTTAATTTTTTTATTCTTTTTATTCTTTTTATTCTTTTTATTCTTTTTATTCTTTTATTCTTTTTATTTTTTTTATTCTTTTTATTCTTTTTATTCTTTTTATTCTTTTTATTCTTTTTATTCTTTTTATTCTTTTTATTCTTTTTATTCTTTTTATTCTTTTTATTCTTTTTATTCTTTTTATTCTTTTTATTCTTTTTATTCTTTTTATTCTTTTTATTCTTTCTTATTTTTTGTAATCCTATTTTTGTACTAATTCTTCTTTGTCTTATTATTCTTTATATTTTTTTAATTTTTTTAATTCTTTTTATTCTTATTATTTTTCTTATTTTTCTTATTCTTCTTATTCTTATTATTCTTATTATTCTTCTTATTCTTGTTATTCTACTTATTTTCTTATTATTTTTATTCTTTTTTTTTCTTATTATTCTTCTTATTCTTTTTATTCTTCTAATTTTTCTTATTCTTTTTATTCAGCTTATTCTTCTTATTCTTCTTTTTTTCCTTTTTCTTCTCATTCTTATTATTCTTATTATTCTTCTTATTTTAATTATTCTTCCTATTCTTATTATTCTTATTATTCTTCTTATTTTTGTAATTCTTTTTATTCTTCTTATTCTTCTTTTCTTTTCATTCTTCTAATTCTTCTAATTCTTCTTATTCTTCTTATTCTTCCTTTTCTTCTTATTCTTCTTATTTTTATTATTCTTCTTTTTATTCTTTTTCTTCTTTTTCATCATTTTCATGTTATTCTTCATATTCTTTTTATTAATTTTATTTTTCTTATTCTTTTTATTCTTTTTATCTTTTTTATTCTTTCTATTTTCATATTCATTTTTATTCTTCTTATTCTTTTTAATTCTTCTTACTATTTTTTCTACTTATTCTTTTATTCTTCTTATTCTAATTATTCTTTTTATCCATCTAATTCATCTAATACTTCTTATTTTTCTTATTCATGTTATTCTTCTCAGTTTTCTTATTCATGTTATTCTTCTTATTCTTCTTATTATTCATATTCTTTTTTATTCTTCTTATTCTTCATGTTCTTTTTATCATTCTTTTTCTTCTTTTTTTCTTATTATTCTGATTCTTTTTTTCTTTTTATTTTTCTTTTTCTTCTTATTCTTTTTATCCTTCTTATTCTTTTTTTATCTTATTTTTTAATTCTTTTTATTCTTCTTATTATTCTTATTATTCTTATTCTTTTTTTATTCATCTTATTCATCTTATTCTTTTTATTTTACTTATTCTTCTAATTCTTCTAATTCTTCTTATTCTTCTTATTCTTTTCATTCTTCTTGTTCTTTTCATTCTTCTTATTCTTCTTATTCTTTTTTTTTTAATTTTTATTTTTTTAATATACCCTCTCTTTTGGCAGAAGAATACAATTAGTACAAACTAATAAACTACCCAACATCCTTTTACAACCTTCATACTCACTAAGCTCCACCCTTATGGTAACAATAAATAAATCTCATCAACTCTATCCTACCAATGTAGATTTACATTCTACCATTTCCAAATCCTCAATGATCCGATTTCTTTCTGCTTATATTCTCTGCCCCCATTTAATGCTTTCTACATCCTGAATTAAGCTGATGGTCTTTAATCTTCTACTTTATGTTTAGTGTAACATCCCTCTTTCTTGCCCTACTCCCCTGAAATAGCAAGCATGGTAGAACTGCTTCGGCTTCTCCCATCTACTCTTCCATGGCTTTGGAAAACTCCTCTGCCTCTCTTCCTTTCTTTGTAATATACTACAATAGAAACTCAAGCAACACAAAATCCATACATATGATATTTATATTCCCCACTAAATGTTTGTCCCCACCCCATTCCAACTTTGTCCTTCCAGTGGTTTGCCCCAGCACCGATTCTACTATAGGTAGAATCTTTTCCTATATATTGTACATTTTATAGATATCACAACCATGACTACTCATTTTCTCTTTTAAATCTCTTACCCTTACAATCATCCTACAAAACAAAAACTAATACAATGAAAATACAATAACTTGGCCTAATATCATTTCCTACTATCTCCATGCCTTCGGTCCTGCCCTACTAGTCCCTTTTGTTTAGCCTCTAGCTTGCCACTTCACCTTTGGCTACCCTTTTTTTCTACTCGCTCTTGCATGGATTACTTTCTCTACCTGTGTAAAATATCTAATAACCCACACCAAGCCTACAACTGAAATAAAGAAAAAAAAACCAATAGGGCTCTACCACATGATAGGAGAATCCTACCTCCACATAGATTTTATATCTACATAACCATCCCACCACAATCTTGCATACAACCTAATATTAATATGGCAAGAAAGGCATACCACAAATAAAGAGTTTCCCACTATTAACTTTTATGATTATGTAATAAAACTACCAAACATATCACCTCGACCAATAACTCAAACACCACAACACACACTCTAACAAACTCTATCCTATCCCCCCTTCCTCGAATGAACATCCCACATGATTAGGATGTTACATCCATTCCTCACCCATTTTCCTTTTCCACTCTCACATATGGACAACCTAACCTATCTAACTGTACTAGGCCTTTAATCTTATTAAATATTTTTTCTGCATTATACTCTCGACTCCCCCTTATGCATCCTTCTTTAGCTAATTGATCCGCCACTATATTTGCCTCCCTATAAAATATGTTCTATATTTTCTTCTAGATCCTTCAATAGATTTCTAATACTTATGACTTCGTCCTTGTATATCTACAAGTCTAGTTTCCCCGTGGCTAACCTCACCAATAGAGTAGAATATATTTGAAAAGTGACATTCTGGCATTATAAATCATGACAGGCACGACACTCTATAGTAACTACGTCGTTACACGGCATGGTTCCCTAGATGGTAGGACTGGCATGGCTCGCCACCTGAAATTAGCCTGGCTTTAGGCTAGTTCATGCTGGGTACATGTACATTTGGGTTTAGATAATCCAAATGTACGTTCAGGCTTGTTTAACGTTAAGATAATTCTTAACCTAGAAATGAGAATTTGGGGTAGTGTGCAGTTGCTCGTTGCGCATTGTCGCATTTCCTGTCACCCAACACAAATTGCATCGTTGCCACCTCACCCGTCGGTAATCACCCATCACCACGTTGTTTCGTCGCTCATGTCGTGCCCATGTGCCAGGCACCTGGGTCGTGCCTGGCATGGCACTCACGCCTGATTTGTCTCAATACGGCACAACATGGGTCATGTCGAAAGTCCACTCAAAACGGACCTGGGCATGGTCCTAGACCAGACCGTGACATGTTGAGCCAAGCATGGCTGAACCGGGCTGAGCTCCGTGTCAGGTCGGGCCCTGGCTGCTCGGTTTGGTAGACACCTCTAGATGCTTATCAATATGATGGCTGAACCAGCATTAATTCTTTTAACTATATATTTGTTCGTTATTTAAGTGTATTGATTATTTTGTTAAAAGTAACTAAGTAAAAATTTAATAAATAAACTTGAAATTATATTATTCATATGTTTTGTTATTTTAATATTATTTCATTATTTAAGCGTAATGAGATGATATATAAATAATAAATAAAGATGATTAAAAACTTTTCTATGGATGACACTCCACTATGCATCTCAAAAGGTATAATTAAATACCAATACAAAAAATTATATTCTTTAAGTATAATATTCTCATTTTTTTTTTATAAAATTGGAATATAATTATTTTGTATATCAAACTTGAAAAAGAAAAAATGAGTTGAATTTCTATCAAATTTTATAAAAATATTTTTAGTTGATCTTAGAAAAACACAAAAATTATAAAAAGTGAGTTATCATAATTTCTTTAATAAAATAATAAACAATTTAAATATGTTTTGATTTTTTTCAAAAATTAAATTGAAAGTATTATGTATTATACTATTACTATCATAATAAAAAGTGATGAGAAGCAAAAGTTATTGAATTTACTTTAAAGTTTGATGAAAAAAATGGGAGAATTGTGTTTGGTGTACTCACCAAACATATTAAAAAAAAGCAACCCATCTTTTAATATTAAAAAAAAACACCAAAATCTTAACAAATTAAAATTTATTGCACTCAAATACATTAATCATGAACTACCCTGGCTGCTCACCCCATTCCCTCGCCCAAGTCCTCGCCCTTGCCCTCGCCCTTGCCCCTCACCCTCACCCACACCCCTTTCCCCTCGTCCCTCTACTACCATCGCCCCTCTCTCCTACCCTCGGGCCTCTCTGCTACTCCATGGAAAGTTCGATGGAGATTCCTAGAGATCCTCACTAGAGCTCCATGAGCTTCATCATGGAACTCGCTTGAGCTTCTTCGAGCTCCACGAGATCCATCATGGAGCTCACTAGAGCTCCATGAGTTCCATCATGGAGCATGCTTGAACTCCATGAGCTCCTTCCTTGAGCTCCATGAAGCTCCATCGAGCTTTCCGTGGAGCAGGGGAGTGAGCTTTCCCTGAAACTCACTGGATCTCCATCGTGGAGCTCTATGGGTTCTATCATGGAGCTTGCTGGGGCTCCTCAAGATCCATTGTAGAGCTTGATGGAGCTCCATCATGGAGATCCAGCGAGGACCTCTAGGTAGCTCTGTCAAGCTTTTCGTAGAGCATGGGAGAGGGGCGAGGGGAGAGGAGAGAGGGGTGACGGGCAAGGGCAAGGGCAAAATTGCGGGTGAGAATGAGGGCGAGGGGCAAGGGCAAGAGCGAGGGTGAGGTTGACAGAAAGGAGAGAGGGGCGAGTGAGGGGCAAGGGCAAGAGCGAGGGCAAGTGCGACGAAAAGGAGAGAGGGGCGGGGGGGAAGTAAAGTGAGAGTCACTGAGTGGGGTAATTTTAGATTAATGTATTTGAGTTCACTAAATTTTAATTTGTTAAGAGTTTGGTGTATTTTTTTAAATATTAAAGGATAGGTTACCTTATTTAAAAAATGTTTTGGTAAGTGCACCAAAACATATTAATTTGGTTTGCATTATCTCTACCAAAAAACCTTATTAAATTTTTTGAGGATAGTTGGATGTTTTATAAAATTACATGAAAAAAGTAAATGAATAAATGTTATCGGAGAACCTTATTAACATAATCTCAATTTTGATTTAACTCAATTGCTTGGAGGAGCATGTAAAATTTTAATACAAATGAATAATAAGAATAATTAAAATACTCTACTAAACATTCAAAAATCGCTTATAGAAATACAAAATAAATGGGACAACTTACAAGTTTGGCATTTTCATCAAAATATAAAAAAATAAAAAGAAAAGCCAAAAACCTCAATAATCATAAATTTGGTGCATATAAGTCCATAATATCTAACTAGTAGGAAAGAAGGGTAAATCAAGGATTCTTCAAGGCATTCATGATTACGTATGTTGATTACTCTATTTTTTGAATATATATTGTCGTCATAGTTCTTTTGTGAATCTCATTTCCAAGGAAAAAGTAGTTCATCTCGATATGTTTCATCTGCTTGTAAATACTGTATTAGAGATTATATGATTTGTTGTCTAATTATTATAGTAAAGGGAAGTGAAAGAAGATAATGAATACTTAATGTCTTTGAGCAGATGTCACTTCCAAAGTATTTTATCGTTAATTGTTGTTATAGTTTTGAATTTTGTTTTTACACTGAATATCAAAATAATTGCTCACCTCTTCTTTTTCTAGAAGATAAAATTGTCTCTAAAAAAATATAAAATCTATCAATAAATTTACTCTTAGTGCTTGTTGGTGCTCATCATGAATTTAAATATTTTATTAATTGCAAGTGTTCATGGTACCTAAAAATGATTATAAATCCTAATACGATTTTACATACCTCAGTATGTGAAAAACAATATCAAGGTGAATTCATTGAGAAAAATATATTTGAGTATGTTTTCTTTGGTCTAGTTATAGTTATATAGTTAATCTTTCATATGATTCTCATATAAGTAGTAAAGTCAACTAGATGTATTATATTAGAAGTAAAGTTAGAGGTGTCAAATGGGTTTTGTCATGCTAGTATCATCCGGTAAGGCAGTCATGCTATGCCTGGTCTGGCCTAGCTGACCTGAGTCTAAACAAAATCAAGTTGGGTCATGATGGGTCATGCCTAGAGGCTGCTAGCCTGGTCTATCAGTTTATGGCTATAAATTTTTATTTTATAGATTTTTATAAAATCATTAACAATAATTTTAATAATGAAAAATAACCAAAAAAAATTCAATCATCCAATTCAACCAAAAAAATATATAACATAACAATTATCAATCAAGCTTAATCCAAATGTCAATTGGTGTTAATATACAAATGATCTTCATATAAGCATCTGAAGGTATCGCTAATAGTAGGCTTAACATCCTCAAAGTATCATGAGTAATTGTGACATCCCATCCCAAAGTGAGTCCTATTCATCCCATCACACAACTAAATATGCAATAAAATAATTTTTTTTTCAAATGTAGCATATATTTTCTTTTTTCTTAATTTATTTACTTAGCGAAATAAAAAAACACATAATATGTATTATTGGAACCACATCAGATTTTTTTTCACATGTGCAATCCCACATGTGGGTCCATCATCTATCCTTGACATGTACATGAAAGGGGTCCCACAATGAAGTGAGCAAAGCTTAGTAGAGATAAACTTCTACAGGGCTACTCCCTACCTAAGTGCACATAAAATATCATGTGTATATATCAATACCCATTCAAGTACAATATTTACATGAATGCAATTATGGATAACATATTTATATGTCCATATTCCTGAGTCTCATCGACTCCCTCACACATGCTGATACCAAGTGTAACATTATATATATGTAGAAGATATATATATATATATATATATACCTATGGAAATATATACTTTCTTCAAATTATTCCAAAAATATGGACCTCCTCCAAAAAATAATATTGGACATTCTCCGAACAAAATATGTTTTTCTTGGATATACTCCAAGAAATAAGGACCTCCTCCAAAAAATCATATTGGATATTTTTTGATAAAATATTGTTTTCATTAGATATTTTCTAAAAACCACTGTGTAACTTAGTTTGGATGTTGTCCCAATTTGAGTTCACATCTTAATATTAGCCATGCTCCTAAAATAATATCGTGCAACTCAGTCTAGACGTTGTCCCAATTCAATTTTGTAAAATACAATCCATTACACACACACACACACACACACACACACACAGACATATTGTACCCAACCATTTATATGGAATGTTCCCATGCACATGAAATGCAAATATGTTATTTACGATCAAATTATGTTCCAGACACAAATAATATAATCCAAACCTAATTTACACTATAATATATTTTACTAAACAAAACACAGAAACTTTTTACCAATTAACCATTCCCAATGAAATTTCTAAACAGTTTGAATTGAAATATAAATCATGATTATTTATGGCCTTAAAATAAAAAGAAATTCCAATATGAGAAAACCACTACCTCTCAAAATATTTCATAGAAACTTTATAAATTTTAATATCAAACTGAAGCATTCGTTGTGTAGAGTAACTTTAGTTCTTGGACTATTCTATTCTGACACAAGAATAATTTGTTATGATCAAAAGAAAATCAACAAATCTTTTAATTTTTTTTCTCTGCACTATGTCTCTCTTTCCTGAAGTATTGTTTTTTTTCTTGGCATCCCATTTTCTAGATTCCCATTATTTATTATTATTATTATTATTATTATTATTATTATTATTATATTAAAATAATATTTTAAAAAAAATTATTATTTATTTTTCATTCTTTGACACTTGGACCGTGCATGGCACGACCACATGCTGACATCGTGGCATGATTTTTTTTACATTTTCTAATTCTTTTAATAATAAATAAATAAATTTTAATAAAATAACTAATTTCTGTCTTTCTCAGAATTTGACAAAATTTGTCACCATAGCTATATTTCCAAGATTAATTCAATGATGAAATCCATTTCATCATTAGGGTTCTAAAATTTTTAGCTTATCTTTATTATTTTAAAATTAGCATTTTGCCTCTTTCTACAGAAAAAAATCATATTATTTATTTATTCATTTTTTTTCTTAGATTTCATATTCTCTCCTCCTTAAAAAATTTCATCTTGAAATTCTCATGGATATACCTTTACAATTATAAGCATACACCGAAGTTAAATAATTATTAAATTATTAAAACACATATCTTCATTTTCAAATAAAATAGGATAAGCAACACGCATCATGTCTTTGCATTCCCATGTTATTCTTTTATTCCTTGATGCTATCATATCACTTTTACTAGCTTCATAGTCTTGCGTCACATAACATGGTCTCAACTATCAATGATACATACTAGTATTTCTTTAAATATTTTATTTGCATCAAAAACGAGTTTGCCTTAATCTATTACAAAGATTGGAATATATTTTATAAGTATAGAGGCATGGAAAATCTCGGACACCAGATAAATGTGATGGTTATGCCAATCGATAAGCAACCAAACCCACATTCTCGAGAATTTTGAAAGGCCCAATATATCTTGGCAATAGTTTTCCATACTTTCCAAATCTGATTACTCCCCTTTTTGGCATTACTTTTAAGAAAAACATGATCTCCTACATCAAATTCTAGAGGTCACCATCATTTCTCAGCATAACTTTTCTATTGACTTTGAGCTGTAAGAAGATGTTGTCATATCAAATCTACTTTTTCTGAGATATCTCTAATCACATCTACTCTCGTGATGGATCTGTCTCCCACCTTAGCCCAACAAACTGAAGATGAACATGGCCTTCCATATAATGCTTCATATTGTGCCATTTGGATACTTGCCTGATAACTATTTTTATAGGAAAACTCGACCAAATGCATATGTTCTTCCCAGCTACCCTTGAAATCTAAACAACATTTTTTGCAGTATATCTTCCAAAACTTTTATGGTCCTCTCCGACTGACCTTCTATTTGTGGATAAAAAGTAGTGTTCATTACCAACTTTGTTACCATTACTTTCTAGCAAATCTTCCAAAAATGAGCTATAAATCTGGGATCTCTATTCAATACAATATATACTAGCACTCTATGTAATCAGATAATTTCTCATATGTATAACCTACACATTTCCTTGTGTGTGAAGGTCATCTCCATTGCTAGAAAATGTGTTGACTTTGTAAGCCGGTCCATAATCACCCACACAGTATCATGTTTTCGTGATGTCCGTGAAAAGTGAGTCATAAAATCTATTATGATATACTTTCATTTCCACTCTACTACCTCTAAAGGCTAGAATAATCATGCTGGCTTTTGATGCTCATCCTTTATCTATTGACATGTGAGGCATCGTCAGACATAATTTTCGAATTTATCTTTTCATCCCATTTTAGTAATACTGGCAACAAAAATCATTATACATATTTGTGCCACCCAGATGCACCATAAAATGAGAATAATGGAATTTTTAAGAATATATTCTCTCAATTCTACTATATGGGGAACTACCATCCATATGAACAGCTCAACCTTTATTACATATACCAGTCTCAACTCGGTTGTTTATGAATAATTTTTATACATCTTATTTCTGGATCTTAATCACCTTATTTAATTGGAAAGGTATGACTACTAAACTCTCGATAACACCCTGACCTTGATTGTAAAATTGTAAGCTGAATCAATTCACAGTTTCAAGCATATCTCATTCCCACGAAACAATACTAGCTAGTGCACCTCGTGACTTTCGACTAGGTGCATCAGCCACCATATTTGCATTGCCTGGATGGTAATGCAAAGTAAAATCATAATCTTCAAGATATTGCATCCATTGGCACTGTCTCATGTTAAGGTCTCATTGTGTAAAGATATATTTCATGCTTTTGTGGTCTGAATATATCTCAAATTGCTCCCCACAAATAGTGGTGCCATATTTTTAAAGCAAAGTCTATAGCCACAAACTCTATATCATGTGTGGGTAATTCCACTCATGCTTCTTTAACTGCCTTGAACCTTAAGATACAACTCTCTCGGATTGCTTCAGAACACATCCAACCCATCTTTCGAGGCATCACAATACACTGTATAATTTAGTCCCCTATATCTAGAACTAGCAAAATAGTTTTTGAAGTAGGCCTTCTTTTCAATTCCTGAAATACCTTGTCACATTAATCAGTCTACTCATACTTGACTTCCTTCTGAGTCAATCTAGTCATTGGAGCAGCTAACCAGAACTATAATACCCAACCAATCACAAAAAAAATTATGTATCTCAAAAATTGACTTTGGTATCTCCCAACTCATGATTACCATGAATTTTTAGGGTCCAATGAGACACTAGAAGTTGATACTACATGTCCTAAAAATTTTACTTCTATCAATCAAAAGTCACATTTACCAAACTTAGCATACAATTTATGTTCTACTCAAAGTTTGAAGAATAATATTTAAATGATCTTCATGCTCTCCTTCATTCTGAGAATAGATCAAAATGTCATCCACAAAAATCACAACAAATTGATCAAAATATAGCTGAAATATTCTATGCATAAGATCCATGAATGCTACTGGCACATTTGTTAATCCAAAAGGAATTAGTATAAACTTAAAATGCCCATAGCGCATTCTAAATGTTGTCTTAGGGATGTCAGCCTCCCTAACTCATAACAAGTGATATTTTGTATGAATATCTATTTTGGAAAAGACTCGTGCCCCTTTTAATTGGTCAAACAAATCATCAATCCTTGGTAACGAATATTGATTCTTTATCATAACCCTATTCAACTATCGACAGTCAATGCACAGTCGAAGGGTTTTATCTTATTTTTTTTGCAAATAGAATTGGAGCACCCTAAGGTGAAGTGCTGGGTTTAATGAAACCTTTGTCCAACAAATCTTGTATCTAGACCTTGAGTTATTGTAATTCAATTAGCATCATCATATGTAGAGTCGTAGAAATTGGTGATGTACCAGGATGTAACTCAATACCAAAGTCAACATTCCTGTGCGAGTGTAATCTTAGTAATTCATTCGAAAAAATATTTTTTTATTCACAAATTATCTGAAGAAGATCAATATTCTATGTCCCCTCTTCTTCTAGGGTAAGACATGTCAGCCAACACATAAGTTTTCCATGCCATTTAGAATCATATATAGTATGGGGTAAAGCATCATGCTCATCCACTTGAAATATAACACATGCATCATCTAGTGTGTGGACAATAATTTTTCTACGATCACAATCAATAATAACTTGATGTGATGTCAATAGTCCATGCCAAGAATTATATTGAAATCCAATATGTCCATGAACCTAAGGACTACCATGAGTAGAATCCATGAGATTTCTAACTCACAATCTTGATATATCTGACTAATTTCCACCTTAGTCCCCAAGGGAGAAGTCACATGCAATGGCTCATCCATGTTTTTTCTCTCAACTTGTTGAAACCAATGTTGTGCTGCCATTGGGTCCATTCCTACCATAAATATTAGAGGATGATATGCCTTGAACCTTTGTAGATTACTTGGTCATTCTTGGCCTGCAATTTCACTAGTCTATGCAATCCTAACAATGGTCACACCCACAGCCTTTATGAAATCTAGTTGGTCAAAGATGGCTGGTGGTTGATCCTCATTTCGTGGATGTCCATTATGTCCTCGTTCTCTACTTGTCATCTACATAAGTCAAATAATAATTTAAGAATCATATTCATGTCCTATTATTAGTGTACATGCCAATTAATTATAGACTTTTCATTTTGAAAATATCTTTTCATTTTTTGAACCGTTAAGGTTATTTTTTTTTTTCCTAGTATTTCTTCTTTTTTACCGAGTATTAGGTATTTTTATATCTAAACTTTCCTACCACATTATGAAACTTATAACAATTTTTGAGTTATAAATACTCATATACCTAACCTTTGATACCAAGCTGTGACACCCAATCTTTTAGGGGGTCTTATTTTGTCCATCACATAATAAAATGTGTAATAAAATAAAAATTTCTTCAAATGTTATGTACATTTTTTTCCCTTATTTTATTTGCTCAGCAAAATAAAAAAACACATAATATGTGGGTCTATCATTTGTCCTTGACCTGTACCTAAAATGGGTCCCATAATGGAGTGAGCAAAGCTCAGTAGAGATAAACTTCTACAGGGCTACTCCCTACATAAGTGCACATAAAATATCATGCATATATATCAACACCCATTCAAGTACAATATTTACATGAATGCAATTATGGATGAAATATTATATGTCCATATTCCTGAGTCTCTTTGACTCTCTCACACATGGAGAAACCAAGTGAGACATATTATATATAGATGTAGACACACACACACACACACAAACAAACAAACAAACACACACACACACACACCTATAGAAATATATATATATATATATATTTGGAATTATTATTAAAAATATGGACCTCCTTTGAAAAATTATATTAGATATTTTTCGATAAAATATTTTTTTCCTTGGATATTTACCAAAAACTACCGTGTAACTCGACCTGAACATTATCCCAATCCGAGTTCACATATTTAAATTAGCCATGCTCCTGAAAAAAAATACAACGCAACTCAGCCTGGACATTGTCCCAATTCTAGTTTGCAAGATACAATTCATTATACCTTTATATGTAAATATATATCATGCACGGACCTATTTAAATGAATGTTCCTGTGCATATGAAATGTAAATATTTCATTTATGATTAAACCAAGTTTCAGACATAGTTAACACTATCCAAATCCATTTCATACTACAATATATTTTATTAAGCGAAACATAGAAATTATTTACCAATTAACCATTCCCAATGAAATTTCTATATAGTTCAAATTGAAATATAAATTATGATCAATTATGACCTTTAAATAGAAAGAAACTCTAGGAGGTGAAACTACTACCCTTCAGAATATTTCATGGAAACTTTATAAATTTGATATCAAAGTGAAACTCACACTGAATAAAGTAACTTTTGTTCTTGGAATATTCTATTCCAACTCTTGAATAATTCATTATGATTAAAAGAAAATCAACCAACCTTTTAATTTTTTTTTCTCTACATTATGTGTCTCTCTCTCCTGAAGTGTTGTTTTTTTTTCTCGACATCTCATTTTCTAGATTCCCACCATTTTCTTTTGTTTTTTTAATTATTATTATTCTATTAAAATAATATTTAAAAAAACTTATTTTTTTTTAATTATTTGTTTTTATTTCTTTGATGCTTGAACTACATGTGACACGGCTACGTGCTGACGTTGTGGCATGGTCTTTTTTTAATTTCCTAATTATTCTAATAATAATTAGATAAATTTAAAAAAATAACTAAATTCCGACTTTCTCATAATTTTATGAAATTTGTCACCGTAGCTATATTTTTCAAGATGAATTCAATGAGAAAATCTATTTTATCATCATGGTTCTAAAATTTTCAGTATATTTTTTTTATTCCAAAATTACCATTTTACCCCTTTTTTTCTGGAAAAAAATATTATATTATTTATTTATTCATCTTTTTTCTGGATTTCACAGTAATCATCTGTTAGCAACTCATTCACTTTTGTTCCAACTCGATCCTAGATGTCCAACCTCGAATATTTCCTATCCTTTAAGCACCAATTTTGATCTCCTATCAGAAATGCTATCTGATTGTATTTTTGATCTCCTATTAGAAATCCCATTGACTATAACAAAAAAATTAGACTTTGATGTTATGCTCGACACTAGAAAAGTTAATAGATTTCATCCCTTCTTAGATAACATGAGATAAGTGGACTCTTATGATTTCCACCATTTTAAAATATCATGATTATTATTATCGTTATGTGATAGAATTGAGTAGTAATTGGTATCTAAGTTCCAAAACAAATTGCCCTTATTCAATGGACTATCTCATTGTTTCCTCTTCACTAATTGAATGAAGATGTCATTGTTTCCAAATACGGTGTCCTTATATGTACTTGGAGCCTAGCTACAAATACAATCAACCTAGTATTTTAATAAATAAATAATTTGGTCAAGTTTTTATGTATGAATCATTCGGGTTGGTGTTCTTGGTTTAAGCATTTGAATATGTATGTAAAAATAATCTTTACCTCTTTCACCTTATCTCTAGGATCTATGTAGGCAACAAGACAATAAAGAGATGGAATAGTGGACTACTACTTTAAATACTTGGTTTCCATTTTAGCATCCATATCACTAAATATAGAATTATTTCTAAATATCCAAAATATGCTGCTAATATTACATATGCACCTGAGTACAATGAAAGTGGTGGGAGTGTAAATAGATGAACATATGTTCATCATTTCATTAAAAATTTTCAGGAATTTCATAAATAAAACTTTAGTATCAATCTTTGTCATCAATAATAAGTTAATCATTCTTACTATTGACATAGTTAGATATCACGTGCTCTTATCCAACACATAACTCCACCATCAAGTAAGTGTAATTCTAATGGTGTCTCATAATCATTTGGAAGTTTTTCTTCTTTAGATCTACATTCAAATAAAGACTACCTAATTTCTATTATCTGCTAGGTATCCGAATATATTTTAGTGAGTTTTGTATTTTTTTTTAATGTGTGGGAAACAAACTTAATTTTTGTTTGTACTATCAGGTTAATAATATGACACGTTCATCTCTAATGGCCCTAACAAATATATTAATTGTTATTCCATTATTAGATGTATTATCAAAAGTGATACTGAATATTTTATTTTAAATATGATAATATTAAAAGATTCTCATCATGCAATCATATAAGGCATGGTCATCTTGAGGATAAAAAATTATAAAATATTTGTATTAAGTCTCTTTTTAGAATCTACATAGTAAGCTGTGATGCATGCAAAAGATGCATCATCGTGATTAGTCAAGATATTGGACTTCATAGACACCACACAACTATATTACCTAAATTCATTAATTAGTATTTGTTTTTCTAATATGGACATAAGAATCATATGATATGTAGGTTAAAAATAATTTGTATGATATTGACCACCCTATGATTGTCCAAAAATCTAATCGAAAGACCTATCATGGTGATCAGTTTGACTATGTCTTTCTTTCTTAACTCATTACAGGTATATAAAAGGGGTCAACAAAGAAGCTATACTAGATCCAATCTCAAAGACCCATCTCTCAGATGGGTTTACTTAGAATCTATTACATCATGTTTTTTGGTGTATTGATTGGCAAGCCTTTTTAGATGGCTCGTGCCACATGTACTCCTACATGTATATATTTTTTATTAATATATATATTGTGCCGATTCTTCATTGATACCCCTAACATTTTTTTTTAATATATTAAAGTGGATCTAAACTACATATATTCTTCTAATTTTTATTTTTAGATGTTTGATTCTGGGTCGATGCCATAAGAAAAAATATGATGTCGTACAATTCTACTTCCATGATTGTGATTTTAAAGATTCAGAAGAAGAGAACAATAAAGATCAACAAATTATATATATATCCACAACCACAATACAATAAAGCCAAGATAGAATCAAAAAACACAACAGAAACACATGGAATAACATTGTTCACTTGTCGTTCAACATGACTAGCTACATCCACCAGAAAAAAGCTTATGCATTTATAGATTATAACCAAACAGAAGGTCCAAAATGATTTACAGTATGTGTGCAGAAGCAGTCATGATGAAAATCACAGAGAGAGGAAAAAATAGAGATGAATAGTTTCATGCTAAAAATTACAACAACCTGAAAAACAAAAATAAAATCAATTTATATTTATGAAGGATCAGGTCGGATCACTCGGATGGGCCGGGTTCTGCTCCAAAAATTCTTCAGCCCACTAACCAGACATCAGAACCTCCGTTATTGTGCTATTGCTGAATTCCCAGCCTCTTTATATTTTATTTCTTGCACTTACATGAAAATATTAAAATAGAAACATATTCAGTTATACAAAACAAATATCAAAACAAATTATATATAACAATCTCCACCCTAATTTATTTTGCATACAGATAGAGAGACACTCTCTATTAAACCTGTCAAAATTCAAAACGACATAATTAACTGACATGATTAACCATTGATTAAATAAGTTTGGGTGAGACCTAAATAGGTTTGCGTGATAAACGGGTCAACCCGTTCAACATGTTTAATAAATGGGTCGTCATGTTCGAGTGAGACATGCTAACCCATTTATAACCTGTTTACCCATTTAAATAAATAGGAAAATGGCCAAATGGGTGGTTTATCATAAATGGGTGGTTAAATGGGTCGTCAGTTCTGAATATCTTACCAGCATGAGTTCATATTCATTACAAAATATCAAACCAACATTAGAAGTCCCCTTGAGGTACCTAAGTATCCTTTTAACAGCTTTCCAGTGCTCTTGACCAAGGTTTAACATAAACCTACTCACTGCACTTACTGCATGAGCAATATCAGGTCGGGTGCACACCATGAGATATATGAGGCTCCCGACGGATACTAGAAAAAGGAACCTTAGACATTTATTCCTTATCAGATTCAGATTGGGGGCAAAATTATAATGTTAAATGGAGGTTAGGAGCAAATGGTGTGGACAAAGACATACAAGAAGCCATTCTAAATTTAAATATAATTTTTTGAATATATTATTTCTGTGAAAAAAAAACAATTTTTTTTTAATTCTATCTCTAAATATGTCCATACCCAAAATTTGCTTTGCACCTCCAAGATCTTTTATATCAAATTCAGAACTGAGGAGATCTTTCAGTTCTTGAATGTCAGATTTATTTCTGGCAGGAATAAGCATATCATCTACATACAATAGCAAATAGATATATGACTCATCCTTGTACTTTCTGAAATAAACACAACAATCATGGTCACACCTACTGTATTCATAACTAATTATCTATCCTTGTGATTTAGATAGTCTGCCCGACACAAATGGATTCTCTTTTTTCTTTATAAGACTTGTTGGGAAATATTAAAGGGAGATATTTGCGAAGGTTGCATGAGTTTTTTAATGGTGAAGATTTCTCAAGATTAATTTGCAATACTATGGTATCACTTTATCCCAAAAATGATAATCCAACGATGTGGAAGGATTATAGACTAGTAAGTCTTTGTAATATGTCATATAAAGTTATTTCTAAAATATTAGTACTATGGGTCAAAATAGTACTCCATAAGTATATCTTAGAGAATCAATCTAGTTTTGTACCAGAAAGAAATATGTACAACAATATACTACTGGTAGAGAAAAAGACACATCTTATCACGAAAGACATTATATGTGGAAACATGATTATTAAACTAAATATAGAAAAAAATTATGATAGGTTCGAGTGGTTTTATCTAGGAATGGTATTAACTAAATTAGAATTCCCTACTCAATGAAAGAGTATGATAGACCGATGTATTTTACATAATTGGTACGTAGTAATGTTCAATGATTATGCAATAGGTTTCTTCCAATCCACTTGAGGACTAGGACAAGGAGACTCCTTGTTGCTAGCCCTTTCCTTTTTAATGGTAGAATATCTCTCTAGAAGTTTGAATAGACTATATGAAAAGAACCTAGGAGTGAGATATTTGTCTAGAAGCCATATGATCGTAAGCCACTTAGCATATGCAGACGATACCATGATATTTACCAATGGGCCGAGTAGCTTCATTAGAAAGGTTTAGAAAGTACTTTGAAAGTATGAAAAAATTTTGGGTCATGCAATCAATTTCTAAAAAAGTGGATTTTACTACAAAATAAAAACCTAACCCAATATGATTGCAGAACTAAAAAATTTACTTGGAATGAAGAATCAAGAATTTTCTATCACGTTTTTGGGTTGTCTTTTATTCAAAAAAAATTAAGTGTGAAAATTTGAAAATATTCTTATTAAAATCCAAAATAGAATCAAAGGATGATCAAATAAAATACTAACCAAGGAAAAAAAGATCAATTTAATTAAACATATTCTTGCTTCAATTCCACTATGTCATATCAAGATGGTCAAATTGCCTCTTATGATTATTAAGATGATTGAGAGATATATTTCCAATTTCTTATGGTCATGAGAAAGATGTAAAATAGTTTAGATGCATGAAATAGATAAATCAATGTAAGCTAAGAAAAGAAAGTGGTTTAGGATTCAGAAACATAAGAGATATATTAAGAGTGATGGAAGTAAAAGTATGGTGAAAATTTTGCACTAAGCAGTCTCTCCTCAATAGATTTTTGAGGTACAAATATTATTGTCATTTTAAAATGGAGAAGCGATATATAAATAAGCATTCAGGTATTCATTCCAATGGAGGGTATATTAAAGCATAATAGCTTTAACATTGATTCCAAATGTAATAATTGGCAAATGAAAAGTTAGGTATTCATCTAATGTTACATGATGAATATTCCCAAAAGATCTGGTGAAAATATTTTACCAATATGAATACCATAAATTATTTGATTAATCAAGCATTAAAACTAGACACACCCATGAATATTAAAATCCTATTGGAAAAAACATTAATCAAAAGATATATTTCATTGCTGATAATGTAGAAAATTCGTAAAGAAAGAAATAATAATAGATTTAAAGAAAAAAATTTCACTAGAAATAATCATATTTTGGAAAAATTCTCTAATTGAAAACATGGTATTGGCACATAAACCAAAAATTAGAAAATAGTAGAAGCATAGGAGAAGTGAGAGGCCTAGGTTAAGAGCTATAACATGCAAAAAGGAGAAGATTAGCAAGGAGAGCTGGACAGGATGTTGGGCCAAGTATAAGGACACAATAGGTAAAGTGGGTGTTTTATTTGTGGTATTGATGTCTATTCTAAACTAAAAGTATAGAAGATGAGAAGGAAATAAATGAAGGATATGCACAATGGAACCAGCTGAGAAATGATGAGATAGATCATAAAAGAAAAGGCACATTGGAGGGAAAATGGAACTTACCACATTGTTAACTTTTAGCTTTCTAATTCCATGTTAGATTTATTTTGATTACGATTAATTTATGGTTTTATTTGTATTCATGATGTATAGAACTAATAAGGTAACTAGGACTTGGTAGATAGATAGATAGACAGGTAGATAGATAAATAGATAGAAAGACTGATAGACAAATAGATGGATAGATAAATAGACAGTTACATAAATACACAGAATGATAGATAGAAAGATAGATAGATAAACATATAAATAGATATATAAATTGATAGATAGACACATAGATAAATAGATAGATAGACAAATAAATAGAAACATAACTACACATAATGATATATAGAAAGATATATATATATATATATAGACATATAGATAGATATACATATCGACACAAAGACAGATAGATATATAGATACAAACAAAGATAGACATATAGAATGATAGTTTGATATACTAATAGATATATAGATAAATATATAGATAGATAGAAAGACACGTAGGCACATAGACAGAAAGATAGGTAGATAAATATATAGATATTTAGATAGATAGATAAATATAAAGATAGATAGACACATAGAAGGATAGATAGATAGATAGACTCATAGATAAATAGACAGATGAAAGATATACAGGTAGATAGATAAACAAATAGACAGATAGATAGATAGAGAGATAGATAAATAGATAGATACGTAGATAGATAGATTAATAGACAAATAGAATGATAGACTTAAAAATATATTGTGATATATACATATAGAAAGATAGATATATTATTAGATAGACAGATAGATAGATAAATAGATAGAAATATAGGCTGATAGAAAAGTAGTGAGATAAAGAGAGAGATTTAGTCAGATAAACATATCGACAAAAAAATAGATAGATAGATAGATAAACATATATATATATATATATATATATATATATATATATATATAGACAGACAAATAGATAAATAGATAGACAAACAGAAAGACAGATAGATAGATAGATAGATAGACAGATAGAAAGAAAGATAAAAATATATACAGATAGATAGATAATTAAAAATAGATAAACAAATAGACAGATAAATAGATAAATAAATAGATAGATAGATAGATAGAAAGGCATATAGATAGATGGGTAGATAAACATAAAGATAGATAAACAAATAAATAGAAAAGACAGACAGACAGATAGATAGATAGATAGATAGATAGATAGATAGATAGATAGACATATAGATAGACAAATGTAGAGATCAAAAGAAAGAAAGATAGATAGATAGACAGATAGACACATAGATAGATTGACTAATAGATTAATATACATATAGATAAATATGTAGACTAATAGATAAATAAATATATAGAGAGATAATTATATAGACAGATAGATAGACAGATAGACATATAGACATATAGATATATAGATATATAGATATATAGATCGATAGATAAACACTTAGACTAGAGAGATAGACAAATAGAGAGATAGATAGATAAACAAATTGATAGATATAAAAATAGATAGATAGGAAAATATATTGATATAAATATAGATAGATAAAGAGATAGATATATAGATAGATAGACAGATAAATAGATAAATAGATAGATAGATATACAGATAGATAGATAGTTAGTTGTACAGATGGATAGATATATAGATAGACAAATAGATAGAAAGATAGACAAATAGACAGATAAACAAATAGAAAATATATAGTTAAATAGATTTACAAATAAAGAGGTAGATTGATAGAAAACTAAAGAGATAGAAAGATTGATAAATAAATAAATAGACAATTAAGAGAGAGAGAGAGAGAGAGTTAGATAGATAAATAGCTAGATAGATAAGCACCACAATACATAGACATAAAGATAGTTACCTAGACTGGAGAGATAGACACATAGATAGATGAATAGATAGATAAATAGACTTATAGACATATAGACATATTCAAAAATATATAGATTAATAAATAGATAGATAGATAAATATATATATAGATAGATAGATAGATAGATACATAGATAAATAAAGATATAGAAATAGGGATAGAAAAATAGATAGACAAACAGATAGATAGATAGATAGACATAAAGTCAGATAGACAAAATAGAAAAGAAGACATATAAATAGATAGCCTAAAAGACAAATATATAGATAGATAGATTGACAAATAAATAGATAGACATATGGACAGATAGACATATGGACATATAAACATATTGACATATACACATTTATACATAAAAATATATAGACATATACATAGATATAGACAATAATAGATAAATTGATAGACATATAAATAGATAGATAGAAAGACAAATAGATAGATAAGGAGATAGAAAAATAGATACATAGATAGATAGATATACAGAAAAATTCACTCATATATAGATAGGCAAACAAAAAGGTTAGACACATAGATAGATAGATAGATAGATAGATAGATAGAGAAAAAGATATACATATTGATAGATAGAGACACTTAAAGTTAGAGAGATATATAGATTAATAGGTAGACATATAGATAGATAGATAAAAAGAAATATAGGCATATAGATAAAAAGATAGAAATATAGACAAATAGATATATAAAAGATAGATAGATAAATAAAAAGGCATATAGACACATAGACATATAGATAGATGGAAAGATAAACATATAAAAATATAGACATATAGATAGATAAATAAACAGATAGATAGGTAAATAGAGAGATAGGTAGACAGATAGAGAGACATGTAGAAAGTTATAAAAATTGATAGATAGCTAAATAAATCGATATAAAGATAGATAGATATATAGATAGATAGATTAATAGAAATATATATAAATAGATAAAAATATTGACATGTAGACATATAAATAGGTATACAGATAGATTGATATACATATATATATATATATATAAATATAAATAAATATATAGATAGACAAATATATAGATAGAAAGAAAGATATATAGTTAGATACATAGATAAATAGTTAGACAAATATATAGATAGTCAAAAAGATAAATAGATATATAGATATATAGATAGATAAAAAGATTAAAAGATAGGCATATAGTGAGATAGGCTTATATATAGATAAATAGATAGAAAAATAGATAGATAGATATACAAATAGACAAATAGACAAATAGACAAATAGTCATATAATCATATAGATAGATAGACAAATATATAAATAGATAGATATATAGATAGACATATTAGCAGATAGAATAATAGATATATAGATAAATAAATAGATAGACAGATAGATAGAAAGTCATACAGAGAGATAGATTGATGGATGACATATAAACATATAGATAAATAAATAAACAAACAGATAGATAAATAGATAGATGGACAAATAGACAAATAATATTTGATAGATAGGTAAATTGAAATATAAACATATATACAGACAAATAGATAGTTAGATAGAGAAACAAATAGATAGAGAGATATACAAACATATAGTTAGACTTTCAAATAGATAGATAATTAGAAATAAATACAAATAGACATACATTTAGATATTTAGATAAGCTAATTGATTGACAAATAGATAGACAAATAGTCAGACAGATAGATAGAAAGACATACATATATAGAAACATACATAAATACATAAAGAGTGATATACCAATTGACTATTAGATAGATAGATAAATAAATAGATATACAAATTGATATATAGGAAAATAGACAAATAGATAGATATACAAATAGAAAGAAAGATAGATAAATAGTTAAAAAAATTGATAGATAAATAGACAGATAAACATATATATAGATAGAAAAATAGATAGAGAGACATAGTCAGATATTCATATAGGCAGATAGAAATATACTCATAAAGATAAAGATGGATAGACAAATAAATTGAAAGATAAATATAGAGAGAGATAGATTAATAGATAGATAGTACATAATTATAAATAGATAGAAATATAACTAGATAAATAGAAAGATATATTTATATATATAAATATGTGTGTGTGTGTGTGTGTGTGTGTGTAGATAATTAGATAGTTAGATAGGTATAAAGATAAACAATTAGATAGACATATAGATAGATAGATAAAAAAAATAAATAATTAGATAGATAAAAAGGTAGATAGATAATCAAATAAATAAATATATAAATAGACAAAGAGATAGATAGATTAGAAAGAAAGACAGATAGAAATATAGACATATAGATAGATAGAGAGATCGATAGATAGATAGATAAATAGACATATAAAAGTTAGATAGATAGATAGGTAGACTGATAAAAAGATAGATATATTGACAGATAGAAAACTAAATAGATAGAGAGATAGATAGATAAAGAGATATAGAGATAAAAAGATAAATAGAAAGATAAATAGATAGATAGGCAGATAAATAGATAGATAGATAGATAGAATGACAAATTGATAGATTATAGATTTAAAAATAGATATATAGATGGAAAAATATAAAAATAGATAGATAAATAGATAGATAGATATATATTTAGATAGTCAAATAGACATATAGACAAATAGTCAGAAAAACATATTGCCTATTAGAAAGATTAACAAATAGATTTGAATATAGATAGACATATAAATAGAAAGATAAATAGACATATAGATAGATAGACAAATTGATTGATAGATTGCTAGAAAAATAGAAAAAGATATATATATATATATATATCTTTCTATGTATATACATATATAGATAGATATATAGACATATGAAAATGTAAATAAATATTCAAATAGTCAAATAGATAGAAAAATATACAGATAGATAGATAGATAGATAAATTGATTGATCTATAAATATACAAATAGATTGATAAGCTAAAACATAGATATGCAAATAAACATATAGACTAGTAAATATATATATATATATATATATATATATATATATATTGACATATAGACATATAGATATATAGACGGATAAAAAAATAGATAGATAAATAGATAGAAAGATACATATATAGACAAATATATAGATAAATAGTTAGAAAGATAGACATATAAATAGATAGACAAATATATAGATAGAAATATAGACAAACAAATAGATAGAAAGATAAACATATAAATAGTTTGACATATATATAAATAAATAGATAAACAAATAGATATATAAACAGATAAATAATTGATAAATAGACATATAGACATATAGATATATAGACAAATATACAAATAAATATATAAATATACATATTGGAAGATAAATAGATAGATAAATAAATAGAATAAAAGATAGATAGATTTCCATATAGGTAGATAGGCAAATTAATTGATAGACATATAAACATATTGATAGTTAGATAGATAGATAAACATATAGTTTTATGGACATTAAGGTATATATATATTGATAGGTAGGTAGATTGAAAGATAGACATATATCTAGTCAAATTGATAATCAGATAGACAAACATACAAGTAGAGAAATATACAAACACATAGAATGACATTTAGATAGAAAAATAGAGAAATATACAAATAAACATATAGATAGATATATAGATAAATAAATAAACAAATAGATAAAAAGATAAAAAGGTAGACATATACATATACATACATTTAGATAGATAGACAAAAAGATAGATACACATAAAGATAGATAGATAGATAGACAATTTGATAGTTGGACAAATAGAAAAATAGAGAGATATAAAGATTAATAGACAAATAGATAGCCCGAGTGATATGCAGACAGATCGATAGATATATACATATATAGATAGAGAGACATACATTCATACATGCATACATACATACATATATACTTAAGATAGACAAATTAATAAAAAATGGATTTATAGATAGATAGATTAACAAGTAGATAGAAATATATATAGATAGATACATACATCAATAGTTAGTTAGCTAGCTAGATAGATATATATACATAGATAAATAGTTACGTAGCTAGATAGCTAGATAGATAGCTAGAAACAAAGATATATAGGTAAATATCAAAATAGATATGAAGATATAAAGATAGTTAGATAGATAGATCAATATATAGATATTTAGTTTGATATATAGATAGATAGATCTAGAAATAAAAACATAGATTTGTATATATATAAGAAGATTAAAAAATATACACATAGAGATAGACAGATCAACGGATACATAGATAGACAAATAAAGAAATAGGCAAATAGATAGATATATTGATAGAGAAATCGACAGAAAGACAAATAGATAGATAAACATATAAATAGTTAGATAGAAAAATAGATCGATAAATAGATAGATGAATAGATATATAGTTTGAAAGATAAGTAGATAGACATAAAGGTATATAGAAATATAAAGAGATAGTAAGATAGACCAAGAGACAATTAGATAGTTAGACAAATATACATAAAGATAGGTTGATAAAAAAAATAGATAGATATATAGATAAATTATTAGATAAACAAATAAATAGATAGTCAGATAGACAAATAGATAGAAAAACATATAGATAGATTGATAGATAAAAAAATAATTAGAAAGATAGATATATAAATAGAAAGATAAATAGATAGATAGGTAAATTGAAAAATAAAAAGATAGATAGATAGACAAATAAACATATAGATGGATAGTTAGTTATATATATATATATATAATCAAAAATACAGATTGAAAGATTGACATATTAACAGGCAAATAGATAGTCAGACAAACAAACAAATATATAGAAAGAGATATATATATTGATATATAGTTAGACAGATAAATATACAAACATACAAATAGACATACAGATAGATAGATATACAAATAGACAAATAGATAGATAGACAGATATATAGATATACAAAATAATAATAAGATTGTTAGATAGATAAGAGATAGATTAATAAACTAATAAATAAATAGAAAGTTAAATAGATATATAGATAGATTGATTGACAATTAGAAAGAAAATAAAATAGTAGGACATATAGATAGATACATAGATTGATAGTTATATATATATATATATATATACAAATAAGCAAATAGATATTTGGACAAATAGACAGATCAATAGATAGATAGAAAAATAGATAGCCATATAGATATATTGATATATAGACATATAAACATATTGATATATAGAGATTGTTAAATAGATAGAGAGACAATTAGACATATAGGCAAATAGACAAATTGATTGATTGATATCTAGATATATATATATATATATATAAACATATAAAGAAATAGATAGATAGACAAAAAGACAGATAGACATATAAAAAATAGATTGATAGATAATTAGATAGATAGACATATTGATAGATAGATAGATAGATAGTCAGATAGACAGATAAATAGATAGAAAGATAGATAGTTAGATACATAAATAGATAGATTGATAGACAAATAGACAAGTAGACAGATA
>JAREIK010003801.1:957587-1377568 GCA_029783825.1 Sapria himalayana
GTCATAAATTAAAATAGACATATAAATAGATAGAAATATAGACAAATATACTAATAGAAAGATACATAGATAAATAAATAGAAAATACACAGATAGATAGATAGATAGATAGAATGATAAATAGATAGATAGATACATAGATAGACAGAAAGACATATATATAGATAATCAGATAGATAGATAGTTAAGTAAAGAAATAGATAGATAGAGAGACAAATAGATATTTAGATATGCAGATAGATAGTCAGATAGACAAATAGAATGATTAACAAAAGATTAATAGACTCATAAATATGTAGACATCATATAGCTTGATATATAGATAGATAGAGAGACAAATTGACATATATACATATATATAGATAGATAGAATAGACATTTTGATATATAGATATAAATATAGATAGAAAAGAAAATAATCAGATAGACAGAAACATAGATACATAAAAAGATAATATACATAGATAGATTGATTGATAGAAAGAAAGATAGATAAATAGATAGATAGATAATTAGATAGAAATATAGAGAGAAAGACCTATAGACAAACAGACAGACAGATAGATAGATAGATAGACAAATAGCATATAGGCAAATAGACAAATAAATATTTAGACAAGTAGAAAGAAAGATAGATAATTAAATAGATAAACATATAGATAGATAGAAAAATAAAAAGTTAGATAAGAAAATAGATAGATAAACTGATAGACACATAGATAAACAGATTTACAAATAAATAGAAACATAGTAAAATAGATTGAGAGATAAACTATTAGAAAGAAACATCGATAGAAAGATTGATAAATTTACACATAGATACATACACAGAAAGATTGATTGATAGATATGAAGACAAATAAACAAATAGATAGATAGACATAGATATAGATAAACATATATTTATAAAGATAGAAATACATATAGACAGATAAAAAGATAGAAAGATAGACAGCTATATAGATGAGAAATAGACAAATATACAGATAGATATATCGATAAAAATATAGACAAAAAGATAAATAAATAGACAGACAAACAGATAGATAGATAAACATATAGATAGAATGATAGATAGACTGATAGATAGATAGACAGATAAACAGACAAATAAATGACAAATGTACAAATATAAAGATAGATAGATAGATAAATAGGTTGAAAAAATATATAGATATATAGATATACAAACATATAGACATATATATAGATAGTGAGTCAAACATATATTCATATAAATAAATAAAGAGATAGATAGCTAGACAAATAGAGAGATGAGCAAATAGATAGACAGACAGATAGATAGATATACGTATATACAAATATATAGATAAAAAAATATATAGATATATAGATATAAAAATATAAAGTTAGACAAATAGACAGATAAATAAATAGAATGATAAATAAATAGACTAATAGTCTAATATATAGATAGATATATAGATATATAGACAGATAAATAGAGAGACAAAGACATATAGATATATGGATAAATAGATAGACAGACAGATATTTCAACAGAAATATATATAGATAGAAAGATAGATTTAAAAGAAAATAGTTAGATAGACAAATAGATAGATACACAGATTATTAAGATAGACACATATAGATAGATAAGTAGATAGATAGTTAGTTGGATAGATTAGATAGATAGATATATAAATAAACAGTTAGATAGATAGACATATAGAAAAATAAATATACATTTAGATAGATACACATATTGATAGATATAAAGATAAACAGATAGATAGTTTAGTAGATAGACAAATAAAAAGATAGTCAAGTTGATGAATATACGGATAAACAGATAGACAGATAGAAATATTTTAGGATTGATTGTTACACATATAGATAGATAGACAAATAGAGAGATATAAAGATATATAGATAGATAGGTAGATATAAATGCAAATAGATAGATAGAAAGATTGACATATTGACATATAGACAAATAGACATATTGTTAGATAGAGAGATAGACAAATTGAGAGGTAACGAAAAAGACAAATAGAAAGATTGACAACTAGAAAAATAAACAAATAGATAGATAATCAGAAAGACAATTAAATAGATAGATATATAAAAGACTTATATACAAATAGATAGATATACAGATAGAATGATAGATAAATACACAGATATATAGATAGATAGTTAAATAAATAGATCGATAGACAAATATATAGAGAGAAAGAGACATAGACAAGCAGATAGCTAGATAAATAGATAGATAAAAAGATAGATACACATATGGACAGATACATAGATAGCAGATTGATATTTAAACAATTCGAAAGAAACATAGATTGAAAGATAGAGGGATATAAACTTTAGACAAATAGATAGATAGATAGATAGATAAAATAAAAAGATAGTTAAAAAGGCAAATAGTCTGATAAATAAATAAATATATATATAGACAAATAGATTGATAGACAAGAAGGTAGATATAAAGATAGATAGATAGATAGATAGAAAAGAAAATTGTTAGATAGACGAATAGACAAATACATAGATAGATAAGATAAACACATATATAAATAGATAGGCAAATAGATAAATAGTCAAATATATATATATATATATATATATATAGACAGATAGACAGACATATAGACAGGTAGACAGATAGATCAATATACATTTATAGAGATATACATAATGACAAACAGATAGATAGATAGATAGATAGATTAATAGATATACAAAAAGGAAGATAGATAGATAGAAAGATAGATAGACAAACTAAAAGAAAAATAAATATTCAGATAGATAGATTGATAGATAAAAAAAATAAAGATAGATAAATACATAGATAGACATATAGACATATAGATAGATAGATAGATAGATATTAGTTAGATAGATAGATTGATTGACAGATAGATAGATTGTTAGATAGTTAGATAGACAGATAGAAAGTTACATGGATAGATAGATACACATATAGATAGATAGATAAAAAAGTAAATAGATATAAAGGTAGATAGATAGATATAAATACAAATAGATAGACTGATAGATAGACATATAGTCAGATAGGAAGATTGATAGATAGATAGAAAATTAGAAAGACAAATAAATAGACAAATAGATAGATACACAAATAGATAAATAGATAGATAGTTAGATAGATACATAGATTGATTGATTGATAAATAGACCCATATATAAATAGACAGGTAGACAAATAAAATGATGGATAGATACATAGATATATAAATAGATAGATATAAAAATAAACAGATAGATAGAGTGATAGATAGATAGAAAAATAGATAGATAGATATATAGATATAAAAATACATATATGGGTAGATAGACAGATTCATAGATAGATAGATAGATAGACAGATACGCATATGAATAGATACATATATATTCAGATTGATATATAAACTGGTATAAAGAAACATAGATAGAAAGATAGAGGGATATACACATAAACATATAGACAGATAGACAAATAGCTTAATAGACATATAAATAGAAAGATAGATAGACAAATAGATAGATAGATAGATAGATAGATAGATATACAGATATACAAAAATACAAATAGACATATAGACATATAGACAGATAGACAGACAGAAAGACAGATAGATAGATAGACAGATAGAAAGATAGATAGATAAACAAATAGATAGATACATACACAGACAGATAGAGAGAGAGAGATTTAAAATACTAAAGATAGATAGATTGAAAGATTGAAAAAAATGCAAATAGATAGATACACAGATTTATAAATAGATAGACATACAGACAAAAAGATTGAAAGATAGATAGATAAACAAATAGACAAATAGATTGATAGACATATAAATAGAAAGATAGATAGACAAATAGATAGATAGATAGATAGATATACAGATATACAAAAATACAAATAGACATATAGACAGATAGACAGACAAAAAGACAGATAGATAGATAGACAGATAAATAAAAAATAGATATATACATAGACATATAGATAGAGAGAGATTTAAAATAATAAAGATAGATAGATTGAAAGATTGAAAAAAATACAAATAGATAGATAGACAGATTTATAGATAGATGGTAAGATTGATAGATAGACAGACAGATATATACATAGTTTGATTGAGAGTCAAACATATAGGCAAATAGACAGATAAAATGATAGATAGATAGATTAAAAATAGATAGATAGAAAGATACACATATAAATAGGCATATGGAGATGGACAGATAGACAGATAAACAGATAAACAAATACACAGATAATCAGATAAACAAATACAAAGATAGAAAATAGATAGATCGATAAATAGACAGATAGACAAATATCATATTAAAAAAATATACAAATTGACTTAAAGAAACATTGACAAATAAATAGATAGACAAATAGAAAGATTGACAAATACATATATAGATAGACAAAAAGATAAATAGATAGATAGATATATAAATTATTAGATAATTAGACTGATAAATATATAAATACATAAATAGATAGATATATTGATAGATAGATAGACAGATACACAAATAGACAATTACATAGATAGATAGATTGATAGATAAACCATTAGAAAGAAACATAGATTAAAAGATAGACCAATATACACCTAGACAGATAGTTAGGTAGATTTATAGATAGATAGATAGGTATAAAGATAAATAGATAGACAAATAGAAATATAGATAAAAAGATATAAATACAGATAGAAAAATAAATAGGTTGATAGATAGAAAAATAAAAAATAAACAAATAGACAGATAGATAGACAGACAGATAAATAGATAGATAGGCAAATAGACAGATAGACAAATAGATAGATAGGCTAACAAACAAATAGACACATAAAAAGATAAACAAAAAGATAAATAAACATATAGGCATATAGATATGTAAATAGATAGATAAAAATAAAAATAAACAAATAGTAACAAATAGATAGATAGACAAATAGATAGATAGACACATAGATAATATAAACAAAAAGTAAAAGACATATAGAAAGATAGATAGATAGATAAATAGATAGACGGATACATAGATCGACTGATAAAAAAATATATAGAAGGAAAGATAGACATATAGATAGTTAGATAGATAGATTGTTTGAAAAAAAAATATATAGATAGATATACAGATAGATAGAAAGATAGATAGAAAAAAAGAAAGATAGATAGATATATGAAAGAGATTTAGACATTTAGATAGATTTAAAGATAAAAAGATATACAGATAGATAAACAGATAAAAAGATATATAGATAGACTGATATACAAATAGACAAATATAAAGATAAATAAATATATAGATATAAAGTTAGATAGATAGATAGATAAATATAAAAATAGAAAGATAGACAAATAGACTAATAGACTAATAGACTAATAAATAGATAGAAATATAGAAATATTGACAGATATATAAATAGAGAGAAAGACACAGATATATAAAATGGTATACAATATACACATAAAGACAGACAGACAGACATATAGATAGATAGATAAATAGATAGATATATAGATAGAAAGATAAAAAAATAATCTGATATACAAATAGATAGATAAATAAATAGATAAGATAAACACAGATATATTTGAAGATAGAAAGATAAACACATTACCTGACAGACAGATAGATAGATAGATTAATAAATAGATATACATATAGATAGATAGACAAAAAGACATATAGTTTGATTGAAAAATAAACAGATAGAGAGATAGTTAGATAGATAGATAGATAAATAGATATATACATAGATAAATAAATATATAGATAGATATATAGATAGATATATAGATAGATAGATAGTTAAAAAGATGAATAAATAGATTAACATATAGAAAGATAGATAGATAGACATAGATCGATTGATAAATGCATGGATGGATAGATATAATTATAGGTAGATAAATAGTTAGACAAATATATCGATAGACAAATTGATATAAATACAAATAGACACATAGATAGATAGATAGATAGATAGATAGTCATATACAAATAGACATATAGGTAGATAGATAGATATATTGATAGATAAAAAGATATATATATTGATAGAGAGATATTCCGATAAACAAATAGGCAAATAGACAAATAGATAGATTAATTGATAGATAGATATAGTGACATATAGATAGCTTGGAAGATAGACACGGTCATATAAAAAATAGATAAAAAGATAGATAGATGGACAAATAGACAAATATATAGATCATATCGATAGATAGATAGACAAATAGATAAATATATATATATGTAGATGACAGATAGACAAATAGACACATATTCAGATAGATAGATAGATAGATAGATACAAAGATACATAGATAAACAAATAGATATATAGATCAATAGATAGATTGATAAATAGATAGATACATAGGTAGACATATTGACAGATAAAGCATTAGAATAAAACATAGATAGAAAGATAGACACATTTACACATAGATAGATTGATTGATTGATTGATTGATTGATTGATTGACAAATAGACACATAGTTAGATATACATATTGACATATAGATAGAAATATAGAAAGGCAGATATGTAATTACATAGATAGACAAATAGAAACATAGATAAATAGAAAGATAGAATAGTAAACTAATAGACTAATAAAAAGATATACATATAAAAATATAGATAGATAGATATATATATATATATATATATATATATATAGACATATAGATAGATAAATAGATAAATAGATAAATAGATATATATATATAGAAAGAAAGATAAATAAAAAGGAAAATAGTCAGATAGAAAAATAGACAGATACATAGATAGATAAGATAGATACATAGATTGATAGGCAGATAGATAGATAGATAGATAAATTGATAGATCAATACATAGAAAGAAAGATAGATAGACATATAGAAAGATACACATAGATAAATAAACAAATATATAAATAAAGAGATAGACAGATAAACCAGGAAAGATCTAGTGAGATAGAGATATAGAGATATAAATAGATAGACATATAGACAAATAAACAAATAAATCGATAGACAGATAGATAGAGAGAGAGATACATAGAATGACAAATAAATAGATAAATAGATAGATAGACAGACATATAGAAAGATAGGAATATAAACAGACAGACAAATAGATATATAAAAAAATATACAGATATAAAGATAAATAGATAAATAGGTAGATATATAAATGGGCAAATAGACACAAAGATAGATATGTAGATAAATAAAAAGATAAATAGATAGATAGACATATAGATAGATTGATTGATTGATTGAAAGATAGATAGACATAGATAGACAAATATACACATACATAGATAGACTGATAGAATAATATATAAATAGAAATATAGACGAATAGGCAAATAGATAGATAGAAAAATTTCCAAATAGACATATAGGAAGATAGATAGATATACAGATAAATAGAAATATAGATAAACATATACACAAATAGATCGATAGATAGATAGATAGACAATTATAGAGAGACAAATAATCAAATAGATAGATATACAAATAGATAGATTCAAAAATAGACTGATAGAAATATAGATAGATTGATAGAAAGATAGATAGAGAGATATAGAGATAGATAGATAAATAAACATATATATATATATAGAAAGATACATAAATAGATAGATATATTAATAGAAAGATAGATAAATAAATAGATATATAGATAAACATATAAATAAATATATAGATAGATAGATATATAGATAGATAGATATATTGATAGACATATATATAGATAGACAAATAGATAGACAGACACATAGATAGATATTCAGATATAAAGATAGATAGATAGATAGAAAGGTAGATAGATATACAGATAGGTAGGTAGGTAGGTAGATAGATAGATATAAAGAAATTTAGACATATAGCCAGATAGATAGATAGATAGATAGATAGATAGAGATATATACAAATATATAGATAGACATAGATAAATTGACAAATAAACATTTACACATAGAGACAAATAGACAAATGAACAAATAAATAGATAAAAGATAGAAAAATAAATAGATAGATAGACCAGATATATAGTTAGTTAGATGTATAAATAAATAGATAAATAGATAGTTAGATAGATATGTAGATAGACAGATAGATAGAAAAATAGATAGACACATAGATAGATATATATATATATATATATACATATATGATAAACAGATACATTGATAGATAAATAGATAGATAAATTGATAGATAGATAAACAGATAGATAGACAAATAAATAGATATAAACATAGTTAAGAAAATTGACAGATAGACATATAGATAGATAGACAGAAAGATAGATAAACAAATAAACAAACAAATAGATAGATAGATAGACACGTAGATAGATAGAAGGTGTATATTCAGATAGATAAATTGATAGATATATAGATACATTCATAGACATATACATACATAGATAGATTGATTGATTGATTGATTGAGTGATTGATTGATAGACAAATAGATAGATAGACAATAAGAGAGAGAAAGTTGAAATTCTAGAGAGATAAAGCTTTGATTTGGGGAATAAAGTGGTGATTTTAAGCTAAAAATGGATGAAATTGAATATTTTGACCATAAAAAATCATTTTCCAATACACAACAATTAACCACACCCCCTATTAACCTCTTTACAAATAAAAATGGCAAACCCGCAATCTTCTTCTCTCCCAAAGAAATTGCAAGCCTCTCAGATGTTCACAATTTTACAATTATCAAGAAGTTCTCCCACGGGCAGCCATGAATTGAAGAGATAAGAGCCTTCTTCTCTTCTTTAAAGCTAGAAGGTTTGGTCAAAGTTGAAAGTATCGATAACAAGCACATTCTATTGCAACTCTTCATTAAAGAGGACTATCTTCGACTAAGGCTAAAGGATAACTGGAACATCGATGGATACCCTATGAGGACCTTCAAATGGTCGGTTGATATTAACACAAAGGAAGAAAGCCCTCTCACTCCGGTATGGTTTCTCTTTCCCCAACTGCCCACAAATCTCTTTAATAAAATGTTCCTTTTCTCCATCACTAAGCTTATCGGTAATCCTTTATTGAAGGACGGGGCTACTACTACCCATTCAAGGCCAAGTGTGGCTAGGGTCTACATCGAAGTAAACTTAAACTCTTCTATTCCACAAAGGATATGGATTGGGCAGAATGAAGAGCTACTATAATCAATGAAAAAAAAGAGGCTACTCTAATGAGGTATGTATGGCTAATTCTGGGTAGAAGGAAGGTGAATTCCTAAGTAGAAAACAGAAGAAATGGGCTTATAGATCATAAATAAGCAAGTCGATGAGGAGAGTAGAGTTCAAACTCCTCTTAAAAATTATACAAGACTTCTTCCTCATTCATCGGATTCTCCTTCTCTATTAACACAACTGTAAATTCTTTAATAGAAATGGATATGAATATTTCTACCCAAGAGGAAAACAACACAGGTTCGAAAAGAATTAGGATTATGATGGATAAAATAAAAGAGTTGGTTATTAGAACCAGAAACCCAAAAATAAACAAAAATATAGAATACATTGAGAGATGGTTTTCTGGCTTTGAAGCTGGTTCTGAAGATCCTGTTATAACTTGCAATGATATTTTAAAAACCTCAGAAACAAATTATATGCAATCAATATATGACATAGATATTGAAAAAAAAAGAGCAAAAATTTTTAATAGAGAGTGGGCCTTAGAGGAATTGAAAAAGATAAATTTATAATCCCATTGAAAAAAAAAACAAGAAACAATAAAAAACATCTAAATAAAACCCATGAAATAAAGTGTAAAACAAGAGCTCAACTAAAATTTTCAAATTATGTTTAGATATTTATTCTAGAACAATCGGGGAATAGACAATTCTCCATCCTTAAACAGGCTAATAAAATTGACAAGATTAAATAAAATTATATTATTAATGCTGGCAGAACCAATGGTAGATAAAAAGCTACTGGGATATTATAAGAATAAATTAGGTTTGATGAATGTCTTTTCTAATAATAACAGTAAAATATGGGTGATGTGGAAAGATTATTTGAATATCATGAATAATTAATAAACCTTAGTCTAAATAATAATAAGCTAGTTATTATATCAGTAGTTTATGCTAGTAATTTTTTAAAAAAATAAAATAACTCTGGAAAATTATGGAGGATATAGCTCTCAAAAACACACCCTGGATAATAGAAGGGCATTTTAATACTATTAGAAATGCGCCAAAAAAATGGAGGGAAACTTATAAACCAACAAGCTAGTGGCATCTTCAATGATGTAATTGCTTGATACAATTTACTAGAAGCAAATTTTTTATGCTCAACTTTCACATGGACTAATATTCACAAATAGAAAGGGGATATCTGGTCTAGACTAGATAGAGTCCTTTACAACACTAAATCGCTAGATTCTTTTGAGAATATTAGGGTCAAGCATCTGAACAGAACCTATTCAGACCATTCCCCTTGTCTTATATCCCTTCAAAAGACAAATTATAAAAATTTCACTTTTAACTTTTAGAATATGTGGTGCTTACATTAAGATTTCCAAAATACGGTGAGAGATTCTTGGATGCAACCAGCAATGGGCAATCCGAACAAATCCTGACTGCTAAACTAAAATGGTTTAAAGCATGTTTAATAAACTAGAACAAAAATAAATTTGGAGATATTAATAAAAATATTATAGAAGCAGAACAAAAAATTGATAATCTAGAACAAGAATATGATAGAAATCATAGTATATGTAATCTTAGTAAGCTTAATAAGGAACAAGGAGAACTAAAACTAAAACTTCACTTGGAAGAAATCTTATGGAAACAGAGAGCGAAAGTAAAATGGTTAAAAGAGAAAGATCAAAATACGAAATTTTTTCAACTGTCTTTGAAAATAAAGATTCAAAAACACAAGATAAATTGTATAAAAAATAAAAAAGGAATATGGATAGAAAATAAAGTAGAAATCAAAGATAACCTCGAAGGCATATACAAATCACTTCTATGCAATAATAATAGGTTGAAATGATATATATTTTTGCAAAACATAAAAAAAATTAATGAGGATGATAATAAAAAGTTAATGAAACATCCGGAAGAAGAAGAAATCAAAAACATAATTCATAGTATGGATAAGGAAAGCACAGCTGGACTAGACGGCTGGAATTCCATGTTTTTTCAAGCTTGTTGTGATATTATAAAACATGAGATTATTCATGTCATACATTGGTTTTTCTGTGGTGCATAAATTAATAAAAAGTGGACACTAACTCACATAGTCTTTATTCCTAAAAAGGAAAACCCCCAAAAAGAAAAGGACTACAGACCCATCAGCCTATGCGATTACATATATAAAATCATAGCAAAATTGTTACAAAATAGACTAGGACTTATTCTTCCTAAAATCATTTCTATTGAACAATCAGGATTTATGAAGAACAGATTGATCATGGAAAATATATGTCTGGCCAAAGAGCTCGCGAAAGAGCTATCCTCTAAATGTATAGGGCATAATGTAATTTTCAAATTTGATTTATCGAAAGCCTTTGATAAAATAAATTGGCAGGTTTTATGCTTTACCATGAGAAAAATGGGCTTTGCAGAAGCATGGATAGATCTAATATTTAGATGTATCTCTAGTACTTGATTTAAGATTATTATAAATGGGGAAAGGGGTAAAGAGTTTAAACCCACTCGAGAGTTAAGACAAGGAGATCCCCTTTCACCTGCTCTCTTCAACATTTACTTGGAATTATTTAAAGTGAACTTGAAAGCCAAAATAGATAAAGGAGACATTTATACGTTTAAACAATATAAAGACACTCCTCAAATTATTTGCCTAGCATATGCTGATGATATAATCTTATTCACCAATAGAAACAATAGATCAATAAAGAATTTAATGAAAAATTTTCAAATTATAGAAAATGAAATGGATCTAGTATTAAATAAAAATAAATGTCAATTTAAAAAATCAAAGAAAGCCCCTCCTAGTATATTACATAGGTTAAAAGGGGCTACAGGCTTCTCCCATATAAAAGGAGCTCTCATCCATTTGGGTTGTTCATTATATGAAGGTAGATTTAAATCAAAGCATATTGATTTATTACTGACTAAACTTAGGCATATATTTATGGGCTGGAAAATTGAAATATTAAATATGAGTGGAAGAATTACACTCTTAAAACATGTTCTTCAAACCTTACTAATGCACAATCTAATGGTTATGCAACCGCCTAAATTTTTCTTAAAAGAAATAGAGGGGGAATTGGCTACTTTTCTTTGGAGAAAAAAAATGGCAAACTGAATCTTCATTGGATTAAATGGAAAGACCTCTGCTACCCAAAGGAAATGGCAGGTCTAGGTTTCACTAGGCTAGAAAAGATAGCTAAAGCATGTGCCTGTAAGAGATTGTGGAGGATAAAAGAGATAATAATCTTTGGGCTTCATATATGAAAGCAAAATACCTAACAAATAATGATTCTAACAGGATAAAAAAGATTTATAATGAATCTCAAATTTGGAAACAAACTGTAAAGCAAAAAGAAGTGGTGGATAACTACTCTATACTTACTAAATATGGTTGGAAATGGAAATTAAATGAAGAAGGCTTATTTAATTTAAAATCGGCCAAGAATCTAATTAGGAATATAAATCTTAATCAAGATTTATTTGAATGGTGTTAGAATAACAAGAACCCACCTAAAATATGTTTATTTTTATGGAAAGATGTATCTAACATCATTCCAATAGATACTTGTGTACAAAAAAAAAGGCATAAACCTAACCTCTAGGTGTAGCTACAGCAATATGAGTATAGAAACTCTAGATCATCTTCTTTCACAAGGGTAGATAACTTCAAAGATATGGGAAATATTTGAAAAAGAAATGAGCATAAAGCATAAAAATCTAATACTTAAATATAGAATTCTTAAATGGATGAGGAGGCCAAATCTTGATTTAGTACACAAATGGCTCAAGAACATCATTCAACCATTGATAATATGGTGTATTTGGAAAGCTAGAAACAAAAACAGATTTGAGTATGCTGAAATGGATGCAAAAGATATGGTAAGAGATATTAAAAAAGAATTAAAATGCTTTTCAAAAGCGCCTTTAAAAAAATATAATAGCACTTAAGGTATCAAAAGCCCAAATCAGTAAGCTTTACTAGGTTATATTGGAACAAACCTCCTAAAGGCTATATGGCACTTAATACGGACGGTAGTTTGAAAGTGACATAGTTGCAGCAAGAGGTGGAGTAATTTTAAGAGATTCTGATTGCAAGATGATTTGGGCATTTACCAAAAAATTGAAAGCTAATTCTCCTATACAATCTGAAATTTGAGCACTCCTATTTGGTTTAAAAATATGCAAAGATAGGAAAATAATGAACATCCAAATACAAACTGATTCTCTAATATTAGTAGGTATCATTAAAGTTGAAAGATTACTTTGGAAATATATAAATGATATAAATGAAATCATACAACTAGTACATGAATTAAACTGTAGTATAATGCATAATGCATATATCTAGAGAAGTGAATCAAGTAGCCGATAAGCTAGCTAAGGAAGGTGGAAAAATAGGAGATCAGGACTTCGAGACACATAACATGCCTACAAAATATAAAGCCATGCTTATACTAGATGAATATCCTATATTTAGGAAAGTTAACACTTAAATATTTGTGAGCAGCTTTATTGAAATTTAAAATATGTAAGCTTTCATAAACTTTTACACAACTTAAAGATGTTATAAATTAGAATGTATTCCTCGATTATTACTCTCTATAGGGATAATGAAGATTATCCTTTGTTACATATAAAGGTTTGCAAACCTTTTGCAGAGAAAAACCATTATCCAGATAATCATTTTCTGTAAGAGGAAACTTTTTGCAAGGATGTTGATTTTAGTATCCTGGTCCTGTGGAATGCTGAATTAGTTTGAAGAAATTGCATGTCTTGTTGGATGAATTTTTGCAGGAAAAATCACTGCAAACTTATATTTTACATGCTATTCTCTTGCGATTGTCACGGTGATAGATGATGCGCAAGGGAGAGGAGGAGAAAGATATATATTGTTGCTGGCTTTTTCTAAAAAAACAGGTACACTTAAAGTGAGGATGGTAAAAAGATGTAGCAACAAAAACTGTGCAGATAAGCTACTGAAGCTGAAAAGCTTGCATAAATCTATTAGGAAACAAGGTTAAATAGGAATGGTTTGTTTGGTTGTTGTTTGTGGTCTGTGCATGTATTAACGAGTAGGAAAATAGATAGAAAGATCAAGCAAGCAGAACACATAAAGATAAGATGCAGGCAGAATATACAATCAGAATGTAGAACTAGATAGATTACATTATCAGACATAGTGTACAACCAGAAAGCATACTCAGACATAACACATATTCTTAAGATAATAGAAAAAACAAGTAGGCAGAATGCTTAAAGAGTAGACACGAGCAGAAAGTTTATAAAGTGCTGACATATAGAAAGATCAAGCAGCTTCCTTACTAGGAGATCATATTCGAATATTATATTTGACACGTTAGAATAAACCGGATACTATCCAACTTTTTTATTTCTTTTATTTTAAGCATAAGGGTGTAAAAGGGCAAAGGGTAGTATGTTAGCTTGTATCAATGGTATTTTTCAACCAAAAGAGAGGGTTATTATAATAATAAAATAGACTTAAAAAAAGATAGACAATAGATATATAGAAATAGATAAATAGACAAATAGACACATAGACACAAGACTGATAGATAGATAGATAGATAGATAGATAAATAAAAAGATAGAAATATAGAAAGAAAGACAAATAGACAGATAGAGAGATAGAAAAATAGTTAGACAGATAAAAAAATACAGAGTTAAAAAATTACATAGACAAATAGATAGACAGATAGATACAAAGATAGTTAATACTCTAGTTCGATAGATAGATAGATATACAAATAAATAGATTGATAGATAAACTGATAGAAAGCTAGACATATAGATAATTAGACAGATATATTAATAGGTGGATATACATACAGTAATATTGATAGAAGACAAGTAGAAAGATAAAATGAAAGATAGATAGACAAATAGACAAAAAAATATATACAGATAGACATATAGACAAATAGATAGATAGAAAGATAGACAAATAAACAAATAGGCAAATTTATAGATAGATAGATAGACTAATATATAGATAGATTGAAAAAACATATAGAGAAAGATATATAGTAAAATAGTTAGCTAAACATGTAGACAAATTGATAAGTAGATAGATTATTGGTAGATAAAAAGATAGACAAATCGTCATATATACTGATGAAGAGATAGAAAGATAGACAGATAGACATATAGATAGATAGACAAGTAGATAGGTAGGTAGAAACATAGCTAGATATATATATTTAGAAAGAAAGATAATTAGATTGATAGACAAATAGATAAATACACATATAGAAAGATATATAGATAGATAGATACAAAGATAGATAGATAGATAGATAGATAAAAATAAATACAATTAGAATCAAATATAAATAGATAGATAGAAAGATAGATTCACAGATAAATAATTAGATAAATTAAAAATACATAGATAGATAGATAGAAAGATAAATAGATAAGAGATAAATAGATTATTAGATAGATAGATATAGTGATAGATAGATAGATCAATAGATAGATAGATCAATAGATAGATAGATGCATAGAAAAATACATAAATAGATAGGATGATAGATATATATATATATATATATATATATATATATATATATATATAGACAAATAGACAAATAAATAGATATAAAGATATATAGATAGAAAGATAGATACATAAATAGAAAGATAGATAGAAAGATATATCGATAGACAGATAGATAGATAGACAGATAGACAGATACATACATAGATAGATACATAGATAGACATGTAGACTAATAGCAAGATAGTCAAATAGACAAATAGAAAGATAGACAGAAAGATAACTAGAAAGAAAGATAGATACAAACATAGATCGACATATAAATAGATACATAGATATATAGATAGATATATAGATAGTTAATAGATAGACAGACATATATATATATATATATGTATATATATATATATCTATATAGATAATTAGATAGGTAGATATTTAGATAGAAAGATATATGGATAAATAGTTAAAGAGATAGACATATAGATAGATAGATAGATACAAAGATAGAAAGATAGATAAACACATAGATATATTAAAAGATAGATAGATATACAGATAATCAAATAGACACATAGATACGGATATATATATATATATATAGATAGACAAATATATAGATAGGCTAATATATTGATAGAGTGATAGATAAATATATAGATAGATAGATAAATAGATAGATAGATACATAAGCATTTAGATAGAAAGATAGATAGATAGATAGATAGATAGATAGTCAAATAAATAAAAAGACTGGCATACTATAGACAGATAGATAGATATTGATAGAATGATGGTTAGACAAATAGATAGATAGATAGATAGATAAATAGATAGACATATAGATAGATAAATAGGTAGATAGATAGATTAACAGATTGAAAGATATATAGATATAAATATAGGAAAATAGATAGATAGACAAATTGATAGACAAACATATAGATAAATTAACAAATATATAGATAGAGTGATAGGAAAATAATTAGATGAATAGATAGATAATTCTAGAGTTATATAGATAGAGAGATTCTGAGATAAACAGATAAAGATAGATAGATAGATACAAATATATAAGATAAATAGATAGAAAGATACACATATAGATAAATAAATAGATAAAGAGATAGATAGATAGATAGATAGATAGATATGTAGATAGAATGATTGATAGATATAGATAGACATTCAGATAGATAGATATATATAAAGATATACAGATTCATACATAAATAGATAGAACGATAGACAGATAGTCAAATAGACAGATAGATTGATTGATTGATTGATTGATAGTTAGATATATAAACATTTAAAAAGATATATAGATAAATAGATAGATAAATGGACATATAGTCACAAAGATAAATAAATAGATGGCCTGATAAACACAAAGATATATAGACAGATAGATTGATTGATAGATAGATAGATAATTAGAAAAATACACAGATAGACACATAGACAATTAGATAAATAGAAAACTAGATAGATATATAGAAATATAGATAGATTGATTGACACATAGATGGACATATAGATACATAGATAGATTAATTGATATATAGATATAAAGAAAGATAGATCAATAAAGATATAGGGAAAGATAGATAAATAGACATATTGACAGATATATAGATAGATAGATAGCCAGATATATAGCTAGATTGATTGATTGATTAACAGATATACAGATAGATATATAAATAGATTTATAGATATATAGATACATAGATAGACAAATATACAAATATACAAATAGAAAAATATACAAATTGACAGATAGATAGATAGACATATAGATAGCTAGACATATATATAGATAGATATATTACTAGGTGGATACATAGATAGATAAATATACAGATAGAGTGATAATGAAATAAATTGAAATAAAGATCATCAGATAGATAGTTAGATAGATATATAGATAGCCAAATAGATATATTGATAGATAGATATATAGACAAATAGAAAAATAGATAGATAGACATATATAATGATATATAGATTGTTAGATAGATAGATAGATAGAAATAGAGATAGATAGATTAAGAGATGGATAGATAGTTATATAAATAAATAGATAGGTAGATAGGTAGATAGGTAGATAGATAGATACATAGATAGATAGTAGGATAGATCGATAAATAGATAGATATACAAATATATAGATGTAAAATAGTTTGATAGATATATTTATTTATAGGCAGATATACAGATAGAAAGATACATTGATATGCATATAAATAATTAGACAAATAGAGAGATTGATAGATAGTTAAATAGACAGATAAATAGATAAAGAGATAGACAAATGCATACATAGACAGATAGATAGATAGAAGGGAATATAGATATATAGATAGATATATAGATAGATAGGTAGACTGATATAAAGAAAGATAAATAGACAGATAGATAGATAGTCAGATTAATAGATCAATAGATAGATAGACATATAGACAAATAAACAGTTAGATTATTAGACAGATATACTGATAAATATATAGACATTTAGAAGAAAAGATAGATAGATAGACAAATAGACAGTTGGAAAGATTTTTAAATAGATAGATAGATAAATAGATAGATAGATAAATAAACATATATAAAAATAGATAGATAGATAGATATACTTATATATAAATCATTAGATAAATAGATATATAGATAGACAGATAGTTAGATAAATAGATAGATAAATTGATAGAAAGAATGTTTGAAAGATAAATAGATAGACATATAGACATATAAAAAAATAGACACATAGACAGATTGACTGATAGATATATAGAGAGACAGATATAGATATACAGATAGATCAGTAGGTAGATATACAACTAGATCAATATATAGAAAGATATTTAGTTAGATAGGTAGATAGAAATATAGTCAGATAGATAGACAAACAGATAGAAAAATAGATGGCTTGTAACAAAAATAAATGGATATACAGATAAATAATTAGAATGATTCATAGATAGATAGATACATACATACATAAAAAGACAAATAAATAGATATAAAGATACATAAAAAATAGATATAATGATAAACAAATAGAGAGATAGATAGAGATCCAGATAGACATATAGATAGATAGATAGATAGATAGATAGATAGACAAATAGATAGATAGACAGCTAAATAGATAGATAAATTTATAGATATATAGATAGATAGCTAGATTAAATAGAAAGAAAGACAAATAGACAGATAATATATATATATATATATATATATATAGATAGATATGTAGATACACATATAGATAGATATATAGAAATAGTCAAATATATAGATAAAAAAAATAGTCAGATAGATATATAGTTAGATAAATAAAAATATACACAGATATATAGATAGATAGATAGATAATCAATTAGAAAGATACATAGATAAATTGATAGATAAATAGCTAGATTCAAAAATAGATAGATAACTAGATTAACAGTTAGATAGATACATAGATTCTTTGATAGATATACAAAAAGACACTTAGATAGTTAGACAGATAGATAGATAGATAGATATACAAATAGTTATATTGATAGATAGATAGATAGACAGATTAAAAGATACATAGATAGACAAATATATAGATAGCTGGATAGACATATTTTCAAATACACTGATAAATAAATAGACTGATTGAGATAGATAGGCAGATAGTTTGAGAGATAGAAATAAAGAAAGATATATAGATAAATAGACTGATAGAAAGATAAGCAGATAGATAGATATATAGATAGAATTATAGTCAGATAGATTGACATATAGAGAGATAAATAGGTAGATAGTACAATGAACAAAAAGATAGAGAGAATAGTAGACAAATTGACATATATATGGATAGACAAATAGATAGGTAGATAGACAGATAGGCAGACAAACAGACAGACAGACAGATAGACAATAGATAGATAGATAAATAGATAGATAGACAAATTGACAGATAATCACATAGATAGATAGATAGATTAATATATAGATAGATTGATAGATTGACATATTGGTAGGTTTATAGATAGATACATAGAGAAATAGAAATATTTTTAGGTAGATAGTTAAATAACTAGATAGATTGTAGACAAAAAGATAGATAGATAGGTATATAGTTAGATTGAGAGATTGACAGATTGACAGATAAATAGATAGATATTCAAATAGACTAATATGCCAAATAGATAGAAATATAGACTAATGGAAAGGATAAATAGATAAACAAATACACATATTTTTAGAATAACATATAGTGGGATTGAGAGATAGACATATAAAAAATAGATAGATAGATAGATAGAGAGATTGACAAATAAATAGAAAAAAGATAGTTAGAAACAAAAATAGATAGATAAATAGATAGATATATACTTAGATAGACACATAGATCGATAGGTAGGTAGGCGGATAGATTCACAAAAAATAGATAGACAAATAGTCAGATAGATATACTTCTACATCTTCTTTTTATTCTTCTTTTATTTTTTTTCTAGTTCTTCTTATAATTTTTCTTGTTCTTCTTCTCTTTCTTTTTTATTTTCTCCTTCTTCTTCGTATTATTTGACTCTTACTTATTATTCTTCTTCTTCTTTTTATTCTTGTTATCATTCTTATTCTTCATTATACTTTTTTTATACTACTACTACTTTTTCTTCTTCATCTTCTTCTACTTCTTCTAGTACTACTATTATTTCTTCTTCTTCTTCTTCTTCTTCTTATTCATCATCATCATCATCTTCTTCTTCTTCTTCTTCTTCTTCTTCTTATTCATCATCATCATCATCATCATCCTCCTCCTCGACTCCTCCTCGACTACTCCTCGACTCCTCCTCGACTCCTCCTCCTCCTAGACTCCTCCTAGACTCCTCCTCGACTCCTCCTCGACTACTCCTCGACTCCTCCTCGACTCCTCCTCCTCCTAGACTCCTCCTCGACTCCTCCTCGACTCCTCCTCCTCGACTCCTCCTCCTCCTCGACTCCTCCTCCTCGACTCCTCCTCCTCCACCTCTTCTTCTTCTGCATCTTCGTCCTCTTCTTCTTCCTATTTTTCTTCCTCTTTCTCTTCATCTCCTTCCTATTCATCTTCTTCTTCTTCCTCTCCTTCCTCTCCATCATCTCCTTCCTCTCCTTCCTCTTCTTCCTCTTCTTCTATTCTTCCTCTTATTCTGTTATTCCTCTTCTTCTTCGTATTCTTCTTTCTTTTCTTCTTTTTTTTACTCCTCCTCACCCTCACCCTCCTCCTCCCCCTCACCCTCCTCCTCCCCCTCTTCATCATTATCTTCATATTCCTCTTCTTCTTCTTCAAAACAAGCTTCTTATCGGATCACTAGTTTAATGTTAAGTGTTAAATTATTTCTTCTTGTTTGTATCATGGGATTGCCAACCTATATTATTTTTTTTGTTATCAATCTTAAATGAGTTTTTCATATGATATCTAAGATATAAAAGTATATGGAAGTCAAGAAACCCTAGATCAGTCATGTTGTAGTCTTGATGTAGTGCCACAATTTTTGATTATCCAAAGATTTTTCAAAAATTTCTTCACCATAAAAAAGTACAAGTTTGATTATTTTGTATTTTCTTGACACACAACTTTGAAGCAATTGAGAGTATCATTGAAAATTATGGAACTCAAAAAAAGTTACAGTAACATATGCTAAGGTTATTTCTTTAATTCAATAACTAAATAGATTCCAAAGATAAATTTATTCATGATGAAATATTGAATGCCAAAAATGCTAACTTTGGGTTTTCTTATGTATTTTTTCACATTATTATGATTATGTGTTATAAAGAATAAAAAATTATCACATTCTTCTGATTTTGAGTTGTAGAAGAATAAAAAATTATCACATAATAAAGATTCAGAGAATGCAAACATACTGATGTTATCAAATGATCACAACTCTTCTAGTGGTGATTATGAACTTGGCAAGGGAGCGAATAAGGTTGGAGAAATGTAAAAATTTTATGAATTCACACTAAACTATGTGACACTTGAACATAATATGGAGGAGCTAAAGAAAGATTCCAGAAATATTTTTATCCATATCACCAGAGTGACTAGGAAATGCTCAATCATAAATGAGCACCATGAGGCACTACAAAATATATGAAATGAAGGTGTTTCTACAAAAATATCAGTAAATGCCCCTGGACAAGAGGAAACCCCCCTTCATAACCCAAGGAAAACCTTAGGTAAAATCAATGCCTTTTCGAGTAATCTCTTCGTAGATAACATAACATTATAGAATACTACAAAGCTTGCTTATTTTCCAACCAATCAGCCCTTCTAGGCCTTTTATAAAAATGAAGACCTGAAATAAAATTAACTTTGAAAAAACTGTTTGGTAAGATATTTTGTTTCTTGATACCTTGCCTGGCCTAACACTACTAATAAAATTTATGAATGAATAACAAAAAGATATGATCCATGCCACCTAACATACTAGTGGCTGATTTTTTTTTTTTTTTAGATTTAACAATACAAGTGACATGAAAAAACCAAATTTGGGACCTTTTCTCATTTTTTAGAGACCACTCTATGTTAAGCCCCTACCTATTGGATTCCATTATGAAGGATACGAAATAGAAAACTTTTATATATGGATCAAGTTTCCTTACTTTCCAATTCATCTTTGGAATCCAATTTAATTGGGTAATAATACTAATTGCATTGGCAAGCCCTTGCATATGGATAAGTTGACTTCATGTATTTCCAAATTTTCATATGTAAGAGTTCATATTGATATTGAATAAATTAACCTCATTATGCTTATTTAGCCCATGCCAATGGATAATTCTATGTGACTTTAATTACATGCTATATGAACTTGACAATTAAGGAGGATGATATGTCTTGAATTATGAATGTGTAGACTGTAGACTTTGCTGATTGCTACTCCAAATTAAGCCTCAAAGATATTATATATACTAGGTCCTATTTTAGATAAACACATGACAAAATCTTTAGTAAGATAGACATGGTACTAATGAATCATAATTAGACAATCATATTCACTTCTCTCCTCTTGGTATTTTTTTCGGATCATTATTTAGTCATGCTTTACACTACCTATCATTCAAAGCATGGGAGAGTTGCTTTCAAGTTCTGTAATCTATGACTAAGCAGTGAGGAGTTCTTTTCTATCCTAGAAAATATTTGAAACATCCAGATCAAATGGTCTGCGATGTAACAAATGACTAAAAAATTTAAATCACTCAAAAGGGTGCTCAAAACTCTTAACAATTGCACTATGGGCATATCTCAGCTAGGATCATCCTCGCAAGGAATATGCTTCATATTCTTCAAGAGGAAATCCTCGATAAAGTACTTTCCTTAATGCTTGACCTTAGAAAACTCCAATAGGAAAAATTATTGTGTCTTGAGGCAAAAAGCCAAAATATAGTACTTGAAAGAGAATGATAAATAGATATGTCAATCATGTCATGCAAACCTGGCACTCCCCAAATTTTGGTGGCTCAATCATATCATTGTGTAGTGACATACACGACAAAAATTGGGTGGTCGTGTTATGCCAGCACGACATCAAGGGAGTTTTCCCGACATGACATGATGGCATGTCTTCCTTAGCCAAGTTAAGTTGGTTCAGGCTAGTTGTGGCATGGCACTAGCCAAAGGCTAGTGTAGTGCCAAATCATGCTAGGTTGGATTAGTAGTGGCATGGCACTGGCCAAGGGCTAGTGTAGTGCCAAATCATGCTGGGTTGGGTTAGTAGTGGCATGACACTAGCCAATGTCCAGTGTAATGCCTAGATTTCAAGGCAATGTAGTGGCCACTATGCTACCACTAGCCTAGATTGGCCAAACTAGTAAATATAGTAGCTAGCTAGTCTAATTCCAATCCAATGGCCATTAGGCATTTTCGTACTGTCACTATGGAACTAGCTTTTATCATTAAAATAAAATTTAAATTTTTAAAAATTAAATTATTAAAAATATACTACACTACAATGTATATGAAAATAAATAAAATTTATAACTCAATAAAAATATATATCTATTTCATAAGGATGATATCACAAATAATAATAAATTAAAAATTTTATAAGTATGGCAAGCACGACATTGATGATAAATACTAGTCAACGACAACATTAGCATCGCACATGCTAGTCCTATAATATCAATGATTAGTCTGTTTTTATAGTATAGTTCGAATCATCATACCTGATTATGAAACTAGCTTTAGCCTCAACATTCTCAATGGCATATGAATCATTATCAACTAGCAACTCTTTTACTTTATCCTCAAGATTATACTTAGATCCTCTCACTTCTTTAATTATGACTCTACTTTTATAATATTTAGTAGAAGTTTGAATCTCATATCTAAAATAATATTCATAATCATTTAAAAAATAAATTATCATGTTATGCTATACAAAAGAGGGATCGATAGATTATGTGTCGTCTTATATAGCATGGGATAGGTGGTTTTATATGATTTTTACCAACTTTATATATGTAAATTATTTTTATCAACTTATGATATGATGGAGTAATAATCAGTATCTAAGTATCGAGTTGACTTGCTCATTTTTGATGGATCACTCCATTATTTGTTCTTAGTTAACTAAATGGAATAGTCATATTGTCCGAATATGATATCCATGTTTGTGCTTATAGGCTTGTTAAAGCTTAAAACTATCATACCTAGAATCATAATATTTAAATATATTATATAATTATTCATAAGTCTTATCATTTAGTCTTTCTGCTTAGTTCGTGTAGGTGAATATATATTTTAATATGTTTTTTAATTTTTCTATCTTAACCCTAGGATCCATACAAGCAATCAAGAAATAAAAAGATATATTAGATGACTATCATTTTAAATACTTAGTTTTCAATCCAATAATCATGACACAAAAATTATGGTGTCATATATACTTGTTAAATATATTAAATATTGAATGTGTACTTATATGCAATGCATTTGGTGAGAGTATACACGGATAAATATATATTTATCATATTATAAAAAATATTTAAGAATTTCAAAATGAAATTTATATCTCATAGTCTAAATTATCAATAACAAGTTCGTCACTTTATTATTGGTATAGTTGAATATCATGTGTTGGTAATCGATATATAAAGTTAATATCTAGGTATGATTCCAATAGTGTCTGACATTCATTTAAATTTTTTTTTCTTAAAGCTAACTGACAAATATAAAGTATTAAAACTCTTATTATCTGCTAAATATCTTAAGATATTTTAATATAGTTCTTATATTTTCTAATGCGTAAGAAACTTGTTTTATTCTCATTTACACTTAGACATCATCTAAGGATTTATCTCTATTGGTCAACACAAACATATTAATCACAATACTATTATTTAAAAAATTATCAAATGTAATACTATAAATTTTATTTCAAAAATTACATTCCCTAAAGATCATCATTAAGTATTTATGATATTTTAATAAATAATGGGGCTATCATGAGTATAGAGGATCTCATAAATTTTACATTTTTTTTATTTACTTTTTATTTTAATTTGGCATTGTGAGTAGTGTTGCATGCAAATGAAGTATCATCGTGATTAGTCTCGATATTAAAAATCATGGAGAGCACTCTACTATATTTCATAAGTTTGCATAATATGAATAAATCTAGGTTCCTCCAAAAATTTAATCCATCATTTCATACTAGTAATTTATTTCACCATGTTTTTCTCTTAAACTTATTATGACAAATAAATGAGATCAATAAACCTAAAGTTTATCCAACTTCAAAAATCTCACAATTAAGTTGGATTTATCTGAGATCCAATACATCATGTTTATTGATAAATTGATCAACATATCACTTAAAATGACTAATATCACTAGTACTAATAAAACACACACGCGCGCGCACACACACACACATCATGTCACACCTTCTTTGATACTCATATTTTTATTTGTAATTATATAAAAATATGTCGATACTACTAAAATTCTACTATTTTATATTTTTTAAGTACATGGGAGGAGACCATAGGATAAAACCTAATTTTGACATCAAACTTTTCGATTAGATTGTTATTATTATTTATGTCTAGGTCTAATTTATTTTTATAATATTTATTATTTATTGTTTTTTTATGTAAGAATAAATTGAAAATAAGAGAATGAGAATAATATTTTTAAATTTTTTACTTGTTATTGTTAAATTATTTACTTATCTAAAAATTATTAAATAAAATAAAATAATTTTAACATAACATATACCATAACTTTATGTGTGCTGTAGATATTTTTTTTTTTTCCTCAATCTCATAGTATCATGCTTGGAAGTCATAGGTCTCCACTAAAAAAAGTATAAATATAAATACAAAAAAATAGACACAAATAAGGCACTATATCAATATGAAAGCCAAAAGAGAAAAAGAGAAAAGGGTACAAATAAAATATGAAAAATAAAATATATTAAAATGCTATTTATAATTTTTTTATTAAAACAAATATAGTTTTTAATAAAAAAAAAACTAACAATCTTCAGATTTTTCCATTGAGCTATAAAATATAATCCGTTGGCTATAAAAATATACAAAATTTAATTTTATTTAATTAAGAATAACAAGACATCTATAGACACTGCCATGTCCTACTGTGAAGGCAAAAAGCTACCATTTAAAATAGTTGCTTTTTTCAATGGTCAGACAAGAATTCAATCCAGACATGATTCTAGATCATGTCGTAGACTAGCTAGCCACTATTAAATCATGTCGGGTCAAGCATGTGCATGATTGAATCATGTTGGGCCAAGCATGATTAAATCGTATCAGGCCAATCATGACTAAATCGTGTCATGTTGTAGGCCGTACCTATGTTGCCCAGCCTCTTATGCATCTACAATTAAGTATTATAGATCAATCTCATGTGTAATGTTATTTACAAAACCATCTCTAAGTTAATAACTTTGCGTAATAAGTTGTCTTAAATGATATTATTGACATAATTCATGTTGCATATAAAAGGGTAGATTGATAATAGATAATTTTTTACTTGCTCAAAATCTTATCTGAAATTTTTAAAAAAGTATGTCTTCCCGAGTTTATTTATTAAGATTGACCTACAAAAAACTTTTGACATGATTAATTAATCATTTTTTATTGAGATGATGAATGCATTGGGCTTTTCAGATAATTTTGTTAATATCATTCAAGAATGCATATCTACAACCAATTATTCACTAGTGATAAATGGGCATATGTATAGTCATTTCAAAGACGAGGTTTGAGGAGGTGATTCACCATCACCGTATCTATTTGTTATTGGAATGAAATACCTCTAGGTTGCTTAATCATGTCACAACTCTAAATTCTCATTTCATCCAAGATGTATAAAACTACCTATCTCAGATCTGATATACACAAATGATCTCAGTATTTTATCCAAGGGCCAGCAGACCTCGATGCAACATCTCTTGGTTAACATCTGTCAGTTTTCTGACTCAACAAAACGCTAAGTCAATCCTTCCAATTCATCATCTAAAATTAAAAGTCGGATCATTAATGATTTTGGCTTCTCTCCAGGCTGATATCCTTTTATCTTTTTGTGGGTTACATTATCTTTGACCAAACAAATTACTTCTTAATTCTATCCACTAGTGCATAAAATTTCCTGTCATTCATTTATGGATTGGAAAAATGATATCCATCACTGACAAATTAGAGTTACTATGTTCTATTATCAATTCTATTGACAACTTATGTAGAAGAGTTCTATGGGTCCCCCAACCACTAGGAGACATATCCAAGTTCTTGTGGAATATGATTTGTAAGCCCACTTCTCATTGTGGGTCAGGTCTAATATTCAATTAGCCCATTGAATAAAGCCTTATTAAGATCTTATGACAATTCAACAACAATTAAGATTCACTATGAAATTAATGGATTCATCATTATTATCTAATCTTAGAGGATTTACAGCATCTCATTCTTTTGAGAGGATATTTCATTTTGGAAAGTCATTATCATCATAATGGATCAAATGATTCAATCTCCTGGATGTACATCAAATGCCGAAAGAATGTTGTATAAATGAGATGACAGTAAAATTATAGTTGATGCTTGTTCATATTTATTGCCACAGCACATAAAAACCCCAATATGATTTAGAATAATATGGGTCAACAATTATATTCCCAAGCATATTATTTTCAATTGAATGGTTGTACTAAAATATTAGGAGTTAAAACTCAATTGTTTACAAAACCAGACAATCACAATTGTGAAATCTATGATTGTTAGGAAAAAATTAAACTTGATTTTAGACATTCATTCTCCAAATGTAATTTGGGAGAATATTAAAAACTGGACTAGAATTAATAGGAAGATATCTCCATTATCCAATTTTTTGAAGTACCTTTGATCACAATACACAGGAAATTCGGTAAAAAAAACATACAAGATAGCTTTTCAGCCATGGGATACATTATATAGGCAAAATGGCATAGAAGGAAGCAACAAGATTTATATTATATTTGATGCACAGTACAAAAAATTATGCTTTTAGTTGATATGAACCAAATTTTTAACAAGAAATTATTTAATTTAAAAAAAAACATTAGGTACATGCCACGTGGTCACAAATAATGGGTCAGTAGTGCCCACATTTGGCCCAAGTATGACCCATACTAGGGAACGAGTCATGCACCACAAGCCACATTAGATCAAATGGGTACCCTAAGCACAAGGGGATACATACTATCCCATCAAGCTCGACTCAACCCACTTCAAATGAAACCAACCTTTTGGCTGGTAGGACTGCATGCCACGCCGGGCATCCACTGCAATGGACACCTACAGAAATGCCCTAGGGATGTTGGAGACCACAACTTTCACCATAGTCCATGTACAAAGGAGCTTCACGTAATTGCGATAAAAATAAAGGTAAAAAAAATAACACCAAGATTTTTATTGATTTCAAGTTGTGCAATAGAGAAGAATTTGCCATAATCAAAAAGGATGAATTTCTTGAAACCTCCAATCACTTGTCCACCAAAAAAACAACTAAACCAACTGATAGACTTTTCTTCTTACAATTCCTTTTCTTTTTTTTTGAGATCTAATTCAACCAACACATTCATTGAATTGTCTTCTTGCATGGCTTAACATTATAACAACCAAACATATGCCAATAATTTGAAACATTCCATCCAGAATACATGATGTCCACACTCAGAATTAAACATCTGACTTAATAAATGATGAACCAATGAATTGTCAAAGCCATATATCGCATCGAAGCTAAACAAAGGTCAATGGACCCTTGTGAAACCTTATTCTCAAAGTTGAGACAACACAAGATTGTCCCTAGAGGTCAAGGCCTTCTTGGCTAAACTTTCAGACCAGAAAACAGGATTTAACGATAGTGATGAGGCCGCAAGAGGTCATACCTAGTGCACAAAACTCTACTTTTAGCACGAGATTAGAAAGAAATTAATATCTCAAGACTCTAACTTTAACATGAAACATGAGAAAAATTAACATCTTATTAATCTTTCAACCAATAATTAAAAAGGCCAAGTATAATAAATATCAAATTCATTATGTAAAACCTTTTGAACCAAAATACTTGCCATCACACCAAAATATGACTTCGAATATTAACATAAAACACGAGAATTTCCATGTGATTGACTATTAAAGTTTTATTCTCAAATAATTATTTTTTATTTCAGAATTATTATGAGATCTAGTATATTAATACTTATGTAATCAAAAACTAACAAAATAAAAAAAAAACAAAAGAAACAAAAAGGAACAGGAGAGAAGTCATTGCTAACAGTAAGGCCAAATAAGGTGACAATAAAATCTTATTTTGGATAAATGCCTAATCCAAGATTACCACCAAACATGTAATTTCACATATTTATGGAATAATTTCAATATTCAACAAGAAACACAAACAGTTTCATATATAAATATCAATTAAATTCAAAGCAAAAAAGAGATTATAAAAGAATGCCAACCAAAAGGAAAAAGCTTAATTCAAAGCTAAAGCTAATCTTCTCCAAGCATTTCAGTGTGATTAACAGGATCAATTATGGCTCTATCAGACAAGAGCTTCTCCTCAACAATTTTCACTGCCTTAGTCCTCAGTTTCAACAATTCCTTCCTTCTTTGATATGCCACTTCAGCTCTTTCCTTTCTCTTAAGCTCCAATTCCTGCCAACAAATTTTTTGCATTAAATAAATCAATACCATACTTTCAAGCAAATTAACAACAAGAGCCCATTTGGCAGTAAATTTGGAGACAGATTCTTCACTATGCCAATAATTTTAGGTTCAAAAGATTGTTTTCACCTATACCACTGAAATCACTTTCGATAAGAAACTTCACAGAATCAAATCAATAGCAAAATCAAAAACTAAACATATATAACATTAGGGTTGTATATTGACCAGAAATCTAGTTTATGTGTAACACAAAAGCATTGTTAAACCCTTTAGCTTTTAGATTGTTCAGAAATCCACCTCAATTATACAAATAACAATTTACCCAACAAAGTTTTACGAGAGGTCAATTTTCTATGGCATATTTAACAAGAAATGTCTTAAAATCTAAAGTAATACTAAAATTGAGAATAAAAATCGAATGAATAAAAAGAATGACATCATAAATCATAGCTTTAACAACGTAATTCTGCAGTGGAACAAGTCCCTGAGCCTCCTCCATCATTCAAGGAAATGAGCACTAAATAATAGTTAACTATCAAAATAAATGTGAATTTCAAAGCTGGCCATTGTTTTGCAAAAATAAGCAATAAAGTCACCTGAAACTAGCTAAAAGTAAAACCAATTATGATGCCTGCTATAGCCAAAACTAACTACCTAGCAAACTAAAACTAGTAAAAACAGAAGAAACTGCAAAATATTATGATGAGGGTTTTCTCAACTAATTGACATAATATTGAATCTGGTTCACTGTGTATTGAGGATAATACCATGACTAACCAAAACTGAAATCAAAATATACAAAGAATCACCACTTTTTCACATCCTTATTAATGGCCACATCAACTAAATGTACTGGCTACAACAAGAAAATAAGCATAAGCATATTAAGCATATACATACATGCAGTCATATATACACACAATCTTTTACAATTGTGTGTTCATATGAATGTATTTATACAAATGTATATTCATGTGCATATTTAAAAATCATATAATAATAGTATAGCATGAGATAAATCAATAATAAATAAAAAAAGGCATATGAACAAAAAAAATGGTAGTTTGAAAGAGTTGATTCTGAAAATTGACAACCAGCAGATAACCACCTAAATCAAAAGAATAATACCACAAGCACAAGCAAAGAAACAGAAATCAGATAAAGAAAACTTAGTACCAATAAAGTTTGTGAGGGGGAAGGGACAAAGACGAATAAACAGCAAAAGAGAGAATATCCAAAAAAGAAAACACAAGGGTCAAGACTAAATTTAATCTAGAATAGGCTCGCTCACAAGCAACATAGCAATTAGTTAATTTCGCATTTTAAGCTAAAGTTTAGATGACTCTAAAACCAGAGCCTAATTACTTCTACGGTAAAGCAAGTAAACCAGAAAATTACAACAACACATAAATTCTGGTATGTAGAAAAAAAAAAAATTCCAAATGAATCACAAAGCATTTCCCATAAAAAACACAATCGTTATATGAAAACTGGGATATTAAAGCCTACTTCACCTTGATCGTCTCCTGGTGATTCCATCCAACCTGGGATGACAGTTCACCCAGCAAACAGTACTTGCGACCCCTCTGAAGCCTTAACACCCTTTTACAACATCCACAAATCACATTAGATCAATCTCAACTATCAGAAACCCATTGTAGACAAAAGCCACATCACTCACTTCAACGCATCAGGGACAACCATCTTCTTTTTCTTATTAAATGCTGGGGGTACACCCTCACAAACTCTCAGACGCCCAAGGGCCGCTTCACCACGTTTAGTCTTGTGCGGGAGCATGCTGCACAGAATGGAGCATGACGAACCGGGAAGCTATTTCATTTCAATATTTAATCAACCCATCAAAAGAGCTAACAGCATTTAATAAACACAACATCGGAGGCATCTGAAATCAATAAATATCTTTTCTTCTTGAACAGCTAAACAAAGATAACAAATGACATGGAAAAGGTGAAATTAAAATTACAATGACAAAACAAAAATTTTAAACAAACCCTCGAACAGTTCGCCAAAAAATCTTGGCAGGGGCACGGAAATGGATGGGACCATGAGAAGGCTTCGTGTTCATACGCTTTCGGAGGAACCGGAGGAACTTGCGCTTCTGCCTCACAAGGCCCCCTGACATGCAGATTTCATCACATCGCACCACGACCACCTTCTGCCCGCAGAGCAGTTCCTTCGCCACAATTGAAGCCAGCCTCCCAAGCAGGTGATGCCTCCCGTCCACCACAACATGCTCCTTGCAGATAGCCGATCCGTTCACCATTTTACGCGTTCTATATGTCTTTCCGCAGGCTTACGAAATACAAACAGATTGAAAACTATGACCTAGTAAATTTGTATCCAGGCCCAGCACGAGCACAATCAGAAGGAGAGGCAGGGTTTTTCGAGGGTCAGAACTGAGATATTTGTGTTTGACTTCTAGGGCACCACATATTAATTAAATAATATTAATATTTATTTTCCAAAATTAAAAAAAATCTATACTATTGTAAAATACTTGCAAAAATTGAGAATAGAAATAAAAATAAAGAAAATTTTCATACTCAAATAAAAAACATATCATTTATTTTATAGAAGATGCGTAGTGAACATACTATGCATTCATATTAATTTTCAATATCATTTATATTTTTCAATATCATATTTTCAGTATTATTTATATTTTTCAACATCACATTTTCAATATTATTCCTTAAATGATCATTATAATATTTGAACAAAATTATCAAAATTAGGAGGACTGCCTCGTTAAAAATTTTGCTGATAAAATATAATGGGATAAAACCTATAAGAAAAAAAAAGTACAGTGCGCCCAATCATACTCTCCCTCATGTCAATATTCCTTTGGTTGACCCATTTTAATATTATATATCAACATCTTGAATGTTGATGGTAGAAATGACTTTGTAAATATATTTGCAAGATTGTCACTTGTACATATTTGTTGTACATCAATTTCACCACTCTTCTGATGTTCATGAGTATAAAAGAATTTTGGAGAAATATGATTGGTTCTATCGCCTTTGATATAATATCCCTTGATTTGTGGTATGCATGTAGCATTATTTTCAAATATTATTACTAGTTTATCTTTGATTGAGGATAGTTCACATGATTTTCGATTATGTTAGGTCATTAATCCAAGTCATATACATTCTCAACTTGCTTCATAAATTGTAATATTTTTAAAATTATTTGATAATGCGGCCACCATATGTAAATTGTAATATTTCATAAATTGTAATACATTCTCAGCTTTCATAGATCTCCATGAAATAGTAGTCCTATTATAATTGAAAACATACCCAACTTTTGATCTAGCTTTATGTGAATTTGAAAGATAGCATGCATCTGCATATCCGAATGATGGTGACTTTGACTCCTTAAAATAAAATAAACTCATATCAATGGTTCCTTGGAGATAACACAACAAATATTTTGATTTTATTTCAATGTCTTCTTGTTGGAGCAAAAATATATCTAACTAATAGATTGACAGAAAAAGTAATATCTAGACAAATACAATTAGCTAGATACATAAATGCACCGATAGTATAAAATATGATACTTCATGACCAAGTAATTCTTCACCCTTTTCACGATGTCAAAATGAGTCATTGTTCACATTAAGTGAATGGACTATCATTGGATAATTTAAAGAGTGTGTTTTATCCATATAAAATTGCTTTAAGATTTTCTTAATATATGTTGATTAGTAAACCAACAATCCACTTGGAAAATGCTCGATCTGTAAGCCGAGATAAAATTTTTTTTTCCAAGATTTTTCATTTCAAATTTCTTTTTCAAATATTCTACTGTTTGTGTGAGCACTTCAAGAGTTTCAACTAGATTTAAATCATCAGCATAAACCATAATGATTGCAAATCTAGTATCTAATTTCTTAATAAAAATGTATGGACTTATAGAATTATTTATTTATCATTCTCTTATCAAATACTCACTGAGGCAATTATACAACATGTGTCCGGATTGCTTTAATCCATATAAGGATCTTTGTAACTAAATTGAATACATATTATGAGGTTTTGTACTTATTGCTTAAGGCAGTTTAAATCCTTTGGGGATTTTCATGTGTATATAATTATCTATATATCCATATAAATACATTGTGATAGCATCCATGAGATGCATATCTAGTCCTTTAAAGACTTTTAGACTTATTAAAAAAATGAAAAATGATAGTATCCATAACAGGAGAATGTGTCATTATGATATCATTATATATCTTATGATATCATTATTTTCATTATCTTTTCATATAAATACTCATTTGTACCTAGCAGGCTTTATACTTGCAGACATTTGGACTATAGGTTCAAAAACTTTCATTTTCATCAATGATGATAACTCTACCTGCATAGCCCCTTACCATTTTGGCCAATCATATCTTTTCTACATCCATTCATATTTCGTATGATGTTGATGGCCACATGGAAAACAAAAATATTATTAATAATACATTTATTTCTATCTCATATATCTCCTTCAAGCACATAACTTATTGAGATCTCATGATTTTTCAAGTACATGTGCCTCTTCGGGGACTTGTTGTTCAACATGTGCCTCTATACGGGCTCCTTGTTCATCATGTACCTCTTCATAAGCTATTTGTTCATTTTGTGCCTCTTTAGTGATATTTTGCTTTCCTTTTGTTATCCTTTCTGGGGATTTATATCTTTCGACCCAATACGTCTTCCATGCTTCAAGCATATTTTTGATTCATTATATTTGTGTCCTTCAGGGACATCAAACCATACTGGAGCATTTGCAGTCAGGATGTGTGACAAATATCACTTTATGTGCATCAACAAATACATCTAGTAATTGATTTGCAATATTTTGCAAATGATTTATCCTTTGAACTTATAGTTCACATTGATTTGTACAAGGATCAAAATGAGACAATATTGTTGTATTCTTAGAATTTTTTTGTCTTTCTATAGGAACAAACCTTTCTTCCCCTAATAAAGGGAACATAGTTTCATTAATATGACAATCTATAAATCTTGCTCTAAAAATATCTCCTGTCATGGGTTTAAGATATCTTGTGATTTACGTTGAATAAAAACCTACATAAATCCAAAGTCTGCATTGGGGACCCATTTTGGTACATTGTGTAGATACAATTGGTACATGAACTGCACAACCAAATATCTTAAGCGAGAAATATTTGGTGTTTACATACCACAAGTTATGAAGGGTAGTACTCATGGTAAGATATTGGTCTAATTCTAATAAGACTTGTAGCATGCATAATAGCATATCCCCATGCAAAAGTTAATAATCTAGTTTTCATCAATAATGAGTTAGCCATTAATTGGAGATATTTAATGAGTGATTCTACTAAACCATTTTGTGTGTGAACATGAGCAATATGGTATTCAATATTTATCCCAATTGACATGTTAAGTCATTAAATGTTTGTGATATAAATTTACCAGCATTATCAACTATAATGGTTTTGATTGGGTAATTAGTAAATTGTACTCTTAATTTAATCAATTGGGCAAGTGTCTAGCAAAAGAAATTTTTCTTGTGGAAAGAAGATAAACATGTGACCATCTAGTGGAGGCATCTATTAAAACTATAAAGTAACAAAATTGTCCACATGATGGTTGGAAAGATCCACATATATCCCCATGTTTCTTTCTAAATATACTGGTGACTCCGACAAAATTTTACAAAAAGATGGTCAAACTATTAACTTACCTTGTGAACAAGCATCACAAAAAAGTTCATTGGGCAAAAGAATCTTCTTGTTCTTTAATGGATGCCCGTGTGATTGTTCTATGATTCACTACATCATTGAAGATCCAGGATGCCCTAGCCTGTCATGCCAAAAATTAAAAATCTATGGGTTGTTGAACTTCTAGTTTACAACTAAATATAATTCAATAGGCTAATGGTCTTATGATATAACCTAGAGGATAATGTTGGGATCTTTTCTGCAATAATCTTTTTACCAAAAATTATATATTTAATGTAAAGACATTCGTTATTACCTTTATTCATAGTTTCAATATGATATCTTCTATGGATATCTTTAATACTTTGCAAATTTCTTGTGGATTTGCTAGAATATAATGGATCATTTATGTAAAATCTAGTTCCATTTGGTATTATTATATTTGTACTTCTAGAGCCTTCATTTAATTTTGATTTACCATATATGATATTTACAATGACATTTATTATTGTCAAATTGTAAAAATATCTTTTATCTCGAATGATTGTGTATGTGTGTGGTTGCACAATTAGAAAGATATACATCGCCATCATCCATCTTAAAATCCAATAAAAAGATTAGATAAAGAAAAAAAATATAAAAAAATATATTTTCATTAATTCAAAAGGAAGTTTATAAATTTATTCGATATTAGCATTATCGTCGTTTATTAAGCAATTAAAATTATTGTTAGGGCCTACAAGAAAATCATCTTCAAAATAAGGTGGGTCAAGCTTGTCAAAATTCATTTCTATATTTTTATCTTTTTTCTTTTAATGATGCTTGATATAGATCCACCAGATGTTTGGTCGTATGACACAAGTACATGACCAATGTCCTTCACACATCTATGACAAGTCTCTTCAAGAGCCTTGTGAGATTTTTTTTCAATATAATTTTTATACTTTCTTGTTTTTCCTCACCATTATTTCACTTCTAGTGGTCATTTGGAGTTTTTCTCTTCTAAGAATGTTGAGGATAATTATTATAATGCTAGAAGTTTCTTCCACGACCACGTCCTCATCCACCATGTCCTTGTCCATGCCTATAAAATTGAGATGATGTTGCATTCACTAATGGGAATGCTTCAAATTTAGTGGGATGGGATTGGTGATTTTTTATTACTAGATGATTATTGGTGATTTTTTATTTTAAATCATGCAAAATTATATTCGTTGACTGATTTAAAATATTACAACCTCAAGTGCATCCAATCACTACGAGCTTTTGGTAAAAACACAGTCTTTTGGTGGTCAGATATCAATTTTAATTCAACCGATAGAGTAAGAGGATCTTTTACAGTAAGCTATTTATTTTATAGATCTTCGTGGATATGGTGTCTAAGAAAAATAATTTCTTTTTCATGGTCCTGCAGGGACATTGCATTTCCTTATATGATAGTATCTCCAAGATTCGAGGCAGTTAGATGCAACTCAATATCTAAGATACAAGATAATTAATTTTTTCCAAAAATATCAAGCACCAAAAACTGATATTTGAAAAATTTTTCATTTTTGTAAAATCTTTTACAATAATATAAAATTTAAAAACAAAAATAATATTACCTTATTTGGAGCAAACTCATGCTGACAATGTGTTATAAAATGCTTACTAAAATTCAAAGTAGAGAGAAAAGTAAAGAGAATTTTTTTACTAAAAAAAACTCTCTCATACAAATGATTAAGCTCCTTTTATAGGAGATACATAGTTAATATATTATGTATTCACATTTATTTTTAACATCGTCCATATTTTTCAACATCGCATTTTCAATATTATTCACATTTTTCAGCATCACATTTTTAACATTATTCACATTTTTCAACATCACATTTTCAACATATACCAAACATTAAAATTATTAAATTTTTGTCCACTAAAATATATTAACTCAATTTACTCCCCAATATTTATGAAAACATATATATCTCAATTTTTGATTTCTAAACCCAAAATCTTAAATTTTAAAACCAATTTTAAAATTTTAAAATCAATTTTTATATAGAAAAACAAGTTTCAAAACTCTTTTATATGTGAACATTGAGTGAGTAGGATTCAAACTCATAAACTCCATTATAATAAAATATCCGCAACCATATGATCATAAGCAATAATTCACCACCCAAATCATACACACACACACACACACACAAATATATAAATATATTATTATCATTATTATCATTATTATATTTATGTGTGTGTGTGTGTGTGTGTCTACAAATATTTATATATAATTATTTATATGTTTATTTATACATATTATATATATTTATATATATAATAATATGTATATATATATAAATATAATATGTATATATATGTAATATGTATGTGTGTGTGTGTGTGTGTGTGTGTGTGTATAAAATATGTATTTATATACATATATGAATATCTATATTATTATATATATTTATATATGTTAATATGAATTTATATTTATATATATTTACTTTAAGTTGTAAATTATTGCTTGTGATCATATAATTAAAGTCATTTTATTATAATGAAGATCCACTATAAGAAAATTACGAAATAGAAATGAAAAAATAGAAATGCTCAAATTTATTTCTAAAGTTAAAAATGAAATTAAAAATTGATTAGAAAATAAAATGAAACATTGCTACAAAACGTAGAAACATTAAAATAATATGTCACTATTCAAAGGTGCGAATAATTTTACATTGCTCAATTATAGAGACAAAATTTGAAATGATTTAATTTTTCATCGTTATAATCATGTGAGGACATCAATGAATAATGTTGCATAGTAGTTAGCAGTGGAAAATTCTATCTCTACATATATTTATTATTGAAAATAATAATTTCTTTAGAATTTGTGATGGAAATGAATTCCATTTCAATTAGTTTAGAAATGGATTGCAGATCCGTTTCAAAATTTAGCAATGAAATTGAATTCCCTCACTCTTTTTAAAATGGAATGTTCTTCCATCATTATTAGACATAATTATGATGTTGGTGACTGAATTGAATTGTGACTATTTTTGAAACGGAGACTTATTCCATCGCTATTTGATGTTAATGATTTTTTTTTCAAAAAATACTTTGTCCGTTTGAAAATCATTTTAGGGTGTGTGCAAATTTAGCACTAATCTATCATTTCTCATCAACCTAATCGACATTGATTTCCACCATGTTTGTATTTGTCACCCTCATCATCTTTCATAGAGGTATGCGATTTCATTTATTTCATCACCCCATCATAACTCAACAGAATTTTTAGTGAAATCACAAAGCATTTTGCATTCTACAATGAAGAATTAATTGATAACCACATGTTTTATATCTCAAATTTTTTGTGAATTCATTACTTATATACCTAATATCAAAAATATTAGGTATATACATAATTAAATACATACCAAATATAGCTTAATAAAAATATAGAGGTATATGCAATAATAAAAAAAACATAAGATCTTTATAGGGGTAAATGCAATCTAGCATGGACATAGATACCTATTATTGTAAATATAAAAATATAAAAAATAAAATATGAGATTTGTGCTTTGGTGCATTAAAACACATCATTCCAATATTACCTCTTGCATATTACATGTCAATAAAAAGAATGCCAAGCTAGCTGGCATTTAGAAAATACACGTACATACATCACGGGATTCAATCGTAACTCTAAAAATAAAAAAAAATGATTTCTATCATCTACTTTTTATTGTCTTGACTTTTAGATAGAAAAAATGATTTTATCGACATTTTCTATCAAATTCTTTCTCTTCTCTACTTCCAAATAAATTGAGCATGTTATGTATAAATATAATTGTGTGTGTGTTATTACAATGCACTTTTCATTTGGGTGTTACATATGCAAAAATTATTATATATATATATATATAATTTTTGATAAATTTATTTCGATGTACTTTAACATGTTTCTAGACAATATATGTATGTGAGTGTCAACCACTTAAATATTAGAAAAGTGGACATTCTCCTGAATTCCATGTCCATATAAGTTGAGAAGAGTTATACTTTTATGTAATATTGATTTTTTTATTATTTTTTGCCAAAAGAAATATTTGATTTATGCCTTTAGCATGTATGATTATGTTTTGATTTTATGTGTTTTTTTTTGATTAATTTTTGTGATTTTAAGCAAATATAAAATATAAAATCTAATATTTTTTGCTTAATTGATAAATATAAAATATTCTATATTTTATTTATGAGAAGAATACAACTTAAAGTTATTGTTAAATTTCTAAAAGACAAATACAACAAATATCATCTCATTTAAATAAAAATTTATCTATTAAGGATGTGACTACAAATTTTTTATGATAGTTAAATAATATCATAAATAAATTACTATACATTTAGTACAAATAAGTAATTATATACATTATTATTATTCAATATACATTAGTATTATATATAATATGAATGTAAAATATTATACAAACTGATAATGAAAGGATGAATGTCGGGTTAAGAGATGAGTTTTTGATTAATGAGTTTGTAGCGGTAATTGAAAATTGTGTTGGCTTTGCTGAAAAGCATCCTCAATTAATGGATGAAATGAAAATAAGATACCAATATAATGACTGTAAATATTAGAATCGAGTTTCAAGATATGAACACTATGCAATTTCATCTTGCAAAAAATAAATTTGTCATAGACTATTATATTTGGTAAAAACATAAGAAATATTTGTGCTACAAATAAAAAAATATTATATTCAAGGAAGTGTTGATTCAAATATTACAATGAAATATGTTAATCCCAACAATGCATATAAAGCATGTTAAAGCATGCTATTGGTCATTCTTTTAATTCGAATGTCACTGTGATATCCCAAAAGCAACAACATAAAAATCTTATGAAATACTCAATGCATTAGAAGAAGAGGTTTGGCCAGGTAAATTACATGGTCACTCGGAGTTATCTATGGTGGCCAAACTTTTGAATTTGAAGGCAAAACAGTATTTTAAAGAAATGTATTTTGATAAAATTTATGAGTTGTTATCTGAATTATTACCAAAGAATAATGTTATAACAGATAGCTTTTATAGTACAAAAAAATTAATGCAAGGCTTGGGTTTGCCTCAAAAAATATAAATTATTTCATTAATGGATGCATGATATATTGGGATGAAGATAGTAAAGTAATTGTTTATAATTTTTATAACTATCCTTAGTACAAAAGACATATTATATGTAAAATGCAAAAAATAAATATTTCTCATAAGAAGATGTATTACTTCCTCTTCATTTACAAAGATTATTTTCATCTAAAGTTAATACTAATGATATGGGTTGGCACAAAGAGCAATACTAGTGAAGAAGGCATGATGTGGCATTGCTTAGATTCTCTATCTTTGAAATATTTTAATGATATTCATCCATTTTTTGCAGATGAAAGTTAAAATGTTATATTAGGACTGTACATAGATGTATTTTAGCCATTTGGACAAACATGATAACAATACTCTTAATGGTTGGTGATTATTATACCATATAATATACTTCCATATATATGCATGAAAGATGATTACATATTTTTATATGTTATCGTATCTAGTCAGAGAAACCCAAAAGACTTTAAGTTGAATGTTTTTCTACCACCTTTTATTATGGAGCTAAAGAATTTGTGGGAGCTAGTGTGGAAACATATGATATATATTGAAAGCATAACTTCCAAATACAAGTAGCACTTATGTAGACTATAAGTGATTTTCCAACATATTTAATATTATTAGGATGAAGTATTGTAGGAAAATTAGTTTGTCCTTACTGCATGGAAGACCCTAATGCATTTTCTCTAAGAAAAGGTAAAAAGACTTATTGATTTGATAACTATCAATGCACTTACATGTTGAATATCTATTTCAAAAAAATATGAATGCATTTAGGAAAGGCTAGATAGTTATAAAAGGTACATTACCTTTGAGGTCATGTACTAAATATTAGAGAAAATTGAAATACATAATTATTAAAACATTATTGAAATTGATATTGATTGCAATAATATATAAATTTCAAAGAATTATCACTATGGTTAAAAGAAATAAAGTATCTTTTGAGATTTACCTTATTGGAAAACTAACCTAATTAGGCAAAATTTAGATATGATGTACATTGAGAATAACTTTTTTTATAATATATTTAATACTATCATGAATGTGGAAAGAAAAATAAAAGGCAATGTCAAATCAAGAGAGGATTTGAAAGAGCTATGTTCATGTCAAGAGTTACATATGGACGAATCAATGAATAAATTTTCTAAGGCTTGTTATTATCTTGATAATGATGCAAAGGAAGCTTTATGCAAATAGCTAATAGTGCTCAGATTCCTTGATGGATAGATATCTAACATGAAAGGATATTATAATATGAAGAAGCATAAGTTATTTGGGATGAAAAGTCATGATTTTTATGTATTTATGCAGAGACTAATATGCATAGCATCCATGAATACTTCCAGAAATTGTTTAAAAAGTATTGAGTAAAATAAGTATTTTTTAAGAATCTCACTTGTAATATCATAACAAAGAAAGACAAGGAGCAATTACAAAATGATATACCCATAATTATATGTAGACATAGCATATTTTTCCTCCAAGCTTCTTCAACTATATGGAATAACTTCTAATTCACTTTCCTTCTAAAACCATGATGGCAAGTCTTATTCAAATCAGATGGATATATCCATTTGAGAGGTTATATAATTTTAATTTCTTCATCTAAAAATTTGAATATATCTAACAAATAGATATTATTCTAATTAAAAATTTTTTAGATATCTTAGGAAATTAAAAAATAATATTTGAAATAAAACTTATGTTGAATGATCAAAATTCAATGTCTACTTGATTAAGAAGTTCGGTATTTTGTGTGCACTACTTTTGGCCATAAGTATATAATTTACATTATAAAATATCACCTAATAATGATTATGGTATGGAGATGGATTAGAAGAAGAATGTATGCTTTTCATTTTCACCCATGTAGGTCGATCATAGGTAAAGTAAAATCAAGAAATTTGTTTGGCTGACCAAGAGTATTATGATATGCACACATATATTTTGTTGAACTATGAGAAAGTTAAACCTTATATTGAGTAAGATTTATACATTTTACATTACCATTTATTTTTCATCATATTTGAGATAACTATTTTAATATTCAAAATAACTTCAATCTTATTTTTGTAGAATTTATGCTAAGGAATTAAGGAGAAGAAAACTACATATTCATGAAGATGTGATTGATGCCAAACTTGACAAAGATTTCACATCTTGGTTTGAAAAATTTTTCTATATATAACTTATCATTTTTACTCCTAATAAATTATGTGTCGTAGTATATAAGTATGATGTTATTTTTTTTTCATTTTTAGGTATATTTTCCATCATAAATATATGTGATAGATAAATAAAGGATCTTACAAAACAATCATTATGAAGTTTACATACGTATCCCATATATCATATAAATGGATATAAATTTCACACTTTGAAATATGGTTCAAATAAGGCTCTAATGAATAGTGTGTATGCATTAATGAGCCTAACTCTACTACATCTAATTTTGATTTTCATGGTCAATTGATTGAAATTCTATAGTTAGAGTATCCTAATTTACCAATTAAAAGGATAATTATGTTTAAGTGTGAATGATTTGATATAATTCCAAAGTTGGGTACTAGTTATCATCACCAATACAACATTGTGGATGTGTACCATACAAAATATTATCTTAAGTATGAGTCATTTATTCTTTTGGTGCAAGCAGAACAAGTATGTTACATCAATTATTCAACCATAGGAAAAATACTAGTGATTGGTGGGCTATTTATAAAATAAAACCTAGATCAGCTATGAAAGTTATTGAAAATGATGTCATTATAATACCATCACATGTACCTACATTTTAAGAGAATATTATGTAACTGCATCCAATCAATTATGTAGCAGATGTTGGCCTTGAAACATCAATTAGTAAAGATAGAAACTATTTGGATATTAAAGATACACATGTTGAGAAGATAATAAAAAAGAATTAATTACATAATTTGATGAGGATAAATATGTATATAGAGATGATTTGTTTAAAATTTCTGATAATGAATAGATATTTATTGACTTTGATATTAAGTTATATTACTTTTTTTGTAATTGAAACAATTTGGGTGTTACATTTAAAAAAAATTATCACAAATATAAATGTGTATGAGTTTCTCATTATGTTTTGTTAGTATGATATATTTATTACATTTTTTTATTATCTTTGTATTTTTTTGATGTTTATTAAACTTGAATTACTTGTGAGAGGTGAAAATTCAAGTGGTTGAGGATCTCAATTTTTGAGGAGGGGTAGAGGAGGTCAACAAATAGTATGTGGAAGATGAATTCAATATTTATTCAGTGAAAATAACACTATAAATGTTTCTCTACATTCTCTTACATGCACAGAAGATACATTGGTATTACCTCATCATAAGACGCACGTATTACTTACCACTGACATTTCATCTTCATCTCGTTCTACACCAACTAGTAATGTTAGCTCCATACCATATATATTAGAAGATATTTGATTTGCTACTACAGTATAGACAATGGATAGATATTTATAATCCATTATTTATATGCAAAGTTATGATAAAATTTTCATTCGGCCCACTATTAAAAATAAATAGTACATGTAATACAAAAATTTACTAATGCATGCATTATCATATTTTATTTTTTTCATTTGTAACAAATTTAAATTAGAACTGTGCATGAAAATATAAATAAATTTTTTTGTTTAAAATCTGGCAATTTTAATTAATAACTAACTATGATTTTGTTACTGATCCAACATTATCATTCAAAATTAAAATTATGGTTGCATTACAAAGTTTAAGATAAATAATATAAATAAAGAAAACATTAACTTAGTAACAAAAATATTGGTGTTTTTCATTTATATGTATATATGCATGTTAATGTTATATTACTTCTAGGTTTACACCTTTTGATTCTCATACAATTAGAAAGATTTTTAAGAAAAAGAAAGTTACAAATGATATAAAGTAGAGTAAAGTATCATGAAATATGAAAGAATATTATTAGGAAGAATTTGAAGTACAATTTTATTATATTTACCAAAATATGAAATTAGTTTAAAAATAAAAACTATATTAAAAAATGCATTACAATGTATTGTTTTTTTTGTAGAAAAAATATAAATAGAATAATACTTTGTTGATCTCTATGAAGGATACATGAAAACATGTGGCTAGTGTCAGATACAATTACAAGCTTGGAAAATAGAGAAAAAAACATAGTAAAGATGCAAAACCAAATAGTGTTCTCCTAGATATTTAGATAAAATAGTTGGAATACTATAATAGAAAAGATTTCAAGGTCTTATACTATATGTCATCACAAAATCATCCATTAGAGAAAGTAGGCGATAGATCAGGACATTCCAAACATATTGGATATTTCAAGATGACTTACCAACATTCAGTAGATTTGGTAAAAGTATCTTTTATAATTTATTTTGATTTTAACTTTTTGAATGCAAATGATACTAAATTAATGATAATATTGGAGATGTTTACCAACACCATTTGTGGTGTTCAAAAGAATGCACAAGAAGAAAGATGAATCATGTATAGATAAGTGACCAAATGATATTAATGTGAGTTTCTCATTTTCTACTTTTAGTGTGTTATGTAAATTGAAATATATGAAAGAAGAAAATGTAAAAAAAAATTAATTTTTAGTAATCACAATAATTTGGTAAAAGTGTTGGAGATTCCAAACATATTAAAGATTTTAATACAACATATTAACATTCAATAGATTTGGTAAAAGTGTCTTTCCTAAAATATTTTGATTTTAACTTTGTGAATGCCAATGCTACTAAATTAATGATAATGTTTCATGTACACCATTAGTTAATATTATTTATTTTCAAGAGGCTGAGTTGGGATATCCACCAATACCATTTGAGATGTTCAAGTGAATGCACAAGAAGAAGGATGAAGCATTTATAAACAAGTGATTAAATTATACTAAAATGAGTTTCTCATTTTCTACTTTTAGTGTGTTATATAATTTACCATATATGAAAGAAGAAAATGTAAAAAAATTTAATTTTTGGTGATCACAACAATTTATTTCCTAGTCAAGTACCTTCTTTTTATTAATAGTATTGATAAGTTATTATATATAGACTCTTTAACTGTAATGAATCACTTCAGTTTTATATTAATATTTAGTAGGGTGCTAATAGTTTGATGTGCTGGTTTCAATTTTATTTGAATATAGTATTAATTAGTTATATTGTATTATAATAATTACATAAAGTTATGGAGAATATAGTTGTTGTTGCTTCTCAATTGATAGATCATTCTACAAATGCTCTAGAGATTGATGTTGTGCATATTTACCTTCAGGCTATTAGAGTGGAGCTGAAAAAATGGTGAGAGTACGGTCTTGCTACCCATGCATCTATATTTTATCCATGTTCTATATGAAGCTCTTCTTCCTCTTCTTCCAATTATAATTATTTCTTTGATGAGTGGTTGTGAGAGGAGATGCAAAAAATTCAAGATAATTTGCAAAGAAAAAATGAGGAGATACAACACAAGAATAAATAGATGCAAAAAAAAATTGAAGAAATGAAAAAAAAGAGAAAAAAAAACTAAAGTGTGCGATGAAAATGCAACAAAAAATTTGAAGATTGAGAAAATTATGTGTAAGTTGGTAGAGGCTTCAACACTTTGTCATTATTCTAAATAAGATCTATTCAGATCTATAGAGGAGAATACTCATATTGACAATGAGTCATAACTACATGTTATGTTGTTTATGGTATTTTTGTAAGGAGATTTATTATTTTAATTTCTTTTTGTATTACTATTATTGAATATAATATATGTGTACTAGGGATGATTGAACTTTGATATTTGTTAATTGATGTAATACTTTTTAGTGGATATTATGTGAATATTATTAGATGAATAATATACAAAAATAAACTAGATTACAAGGTATATGGTTTCTGTATGCATTTGTAAATTATATACATCATACAGAAAATGTATCAAATGAAATATGTTCCTATTGTAAAAAATAAAAATTGAAAATGGAATTTCAATTCTTATTCTAATTTAAAAATAGAATTTGCATTTCTATTCTGTTACTATTTTTGTATCAGATTATAAACGAAAACTAAGATTTTGATTCCATAGCAATAGTTAGAAACAAATACTTTTTGTTGCATATATATATGAAATATCCACACAATTTCCATTTCTAAAATTTAGAAAGGAGCCTTTTAGAAATGGAATATTTCTATTTCTATCTAGGTTGCTGATTCAAGATTGTGATAGAAAAAGAAATAGATAAAGTCATTTCTAATTTGCTTATTTTTTTTGTAGTGGATAGTGTGTTTGAATGTCATTTTTTCCATGTTTAGGTAAATTATTATTTGAAAATTACTTTTCCATTGAAAGAGTGGTTTCCAAATTTTAAACTAGTTCTTGAATTTAAAATACCAGGTTGAATTTAAAATATTTATCTATCTTGATAAGCACATAAACAGATAGTCTGATGGACAAACATATAGAAAGATAAAAAGATAGATAATTAAATAGATAGATAGTTAGATAGAAATATAGAAATATAAATAGAAATATACATAGATAGATGAATAAGTAGAAAAAAAATAGACAAATAAAAAGATGGATAGATAGATAGATAGGTGTATACATACATACATACATACATACACACATACATAGGTAGATAGATAGGTAGATAGTGAGATAAATAGAATGATATATAGATAAATAGATAGATAGTTAGATAAATAGAAAGATAGATACAAACATAGATGCATAGATAGATAGATAGACAGATAAATAAATAGAAGGGAAGATAGATATAATGATAGAAAGATAGATAGGTAGGTAGGTAGGTAGATATATAGATAAATAAATCTATAGATAGATAGATACATACATACATACATAGATAAATAGATAGATAGATATAGAGAGAGATAAAAAGATAGATAATGTGATAGATAGATAGACTGATAGAAAAATAGACATATTGACAGATAGAGAAATAAACAAATAGATAGATAGATAAAGAAATACATAGATAGACAGATAGATAAATATATACATACTTACTTACTTACTTACACATATACATACATACATATATACATATATACATACATTCATACATTGTATACACAAATAAAGAAAGAGACAACGAGACAGATAGGGTGATAGAAAGAAAGATAGATTAATAGATAGACAAATAGACAAACATATAGATAGATAGATAGATAGAAAAAAAGATAGATATATAGATATATAGATAGTTAGAATGATATATATATATATATATTGGTTGATTTGACAGATTGATAGATAGATAGATAGGCAGAAAGATAAAGAGATAGATAAACAGGCAGACAAAAAAATAAATAGATAGAAACATATATAGATAGATAGATAGATAGACAGACAAATAGACAAATAGATAGAAACATACATAAATATAGATAGATAGATAGATTAATTGATAGATACATAGATAGATAGATTGATTGATTGACAGACAAAAAGAGAGATAGATAGATATATAGATAGATAGATATATAGATAGATAGATAGATCAAAAAGAAAAATAGATAGATATATAGATAGATAGACAGAGAGAAAGATATATAGATAGAAAGGTGGATAGGTAGATAGATAGTTAGATAGATATAAATATATAAATATATAAAGATATAAAGATATAAAGATAGATAGATAATTAGATAGATATATAGATAACTAGACTGACAAAGAGATATAGATGCATATATACATACACGATATACAAATATATAGATAGATATTTAGATAGATAGATAGATAGATGTATTAATTGATTGATTAATGGATATATAGATAGATAGATACATACATAGATAGAGATATTTTATAGATAGATAGATATACTGATAGATAGATATATAGATAGATAGAAAGAGAGAGAGATAGAAAAATAGATAGAATATATATATATATATATATTACATAGATAGTTAGACAGACAGACAAATAGATACATAGATAAATAAATAGATACATAGAAAGATAGATTGAAATATATATATACACATAGAAAGGTAGACATATAGAAAAAAATATAGAAAGATAGATAGCTTGATATATAGATAGATACATAGTAGATAGAAAGAGAGAGAGAGAGAAACATAGATAGAAATATATATATATATATATTACATAGATAGTTAGACATACAGACAAATAGATAGATAGATAGATAAATAAATAAATAGATACATAGAAAGATAGATTGATAAATACATATATACATAGAAAGGTAGACATATTGAAAGAAATATAGAAAGACAGATAAATTGATATATAGATAGATACATAGAGTGATAGATAAATAGATAGAATGATGGATAGATAGATAGATAAATATATTGATAGATATGAAAGATAGATAGATAGATATGTAGATAGGTAAATTGATATATACATGCATATATACATAGATAGATAGATAGATTGAGGGAGAGACAAAAAGACAGATAGAGTAATGGATATAAAGATAGATAGATAGATAGTCAAATAGATATATAGATAGATAGATAAATAGATAAATAGGTAGATCAATAAATACATATATAGATACATACATGCATAGATAGATAGATAGATAGATAGATAGACATATAAAGAGAGAGACAAAGAGACAAATAAAATGTTAGATAGATAGATACATACATACATCCATACATGCATGCATGTATACATAGATAGATAGAAAAATAAAGAGAGACAAAGAGACAAATAGAGTGATTGATAAATATATAAATAGAAAGAAAGAAAGATATGATAGATAGATAGATAAATATAGAGATAGAAAAATAAACAGATTGACAAATATACAAATAGACTGATTGACAGACACTATAAGAAAAGATGGAATCAGAAATGCCCTAATTCCATCGTAATGTTCAAATTGTAACATAATTATAAATGAAAATAATCTATTTTTAATGTGCACCTTTTTAAATCATAGAAATGAATAATACTAGGACATTTTTAAAAAGAGCAATGAATATTTTCTATCACTAAAATTAGTAATGGAAATGGTATCTTGGATTTAGTCACTAATTTAGCGACATGAAAAAAATAGATATGTAATATCTATTTCTAAATGTGCAAATGAATAAAATAGAAGCATAGCATCCATTTCTATATTAGAAATGAATTTAAAAACATCATTTTTCATTTCTAATGTATGCAATAGGAATATTTCTTATTTGTGTAGTTTCTGTATGTGTGTACATTATAAAAATACATATAGAAACCATATATCATATAATAAATAAGCACAATCACATTTTATTTATCAAAAAACATTCACATAACATCTACAATATAATAATATTTTATATAACATAATATAAATGTCAATCAATTACTATACACAATTCATAACTTAATTAAAAAAACTATAACACAAAAACCATAATTTTACCACAAAAACTTTTATTACAAAAAATTAATAACACAATATTACAAACAACAATGAATCCTTGATCTGATGAGTATTATCCTCTGGAGATTTGAATGGATCCTATTTAGAATGATATAAAATAAATGATGCCGCTACAAACTTGAATATTATTTTCTCCACCTTCAAAATCTTCTATTCAAAGATAAATCATGTTGATGCATTTTAATGTACCAAAATCTTAATATTTTTTAAGTTTGGTTTATTTTTTTTTATTTTCAAAATTTAATATTATTTTTTACTTACTTTATATTGGGTGCATGAAAAACACAAATCTCCCATAAAAATTTAGAAAATAAAAAATCACATATAGATATAGTTTTTTAATGTTTGAATATACAACCATGATTGTGACTACAAAACGAAACATAGTCGATGAAAGTTTTTTTACCAATTTGATTCAGATTTTGAGTTGCCCAAAAGGATGGGAAAAAGACAAATGAACACAAAGCTAACTAGATTTTGTTTCATTTGGCCCTAGGTCATATTGTTTCATGCTCAAACAAAGTAACACCCCATCTCAACAGATAGAGTGAATTATAGATATTGTGAGGAATGAATTCATTATTCCATTTCCATGGGATTGAACTGGTAATTCGTATCCCCAAGATAAGGAACCTACAACCACGACTACAACTACCAAATTTAACCCAATCAATGAAACTATTTTTATCAAATTGATTTGGATATCAAGTTGCACAAATGGATGGGGAAAAGACAAAATAAATGTAGAATAGATTAGATCATGTTTGGTTTTCCCCTAGGTTGTATCGCTTCAAGCTGGGACAATGTAACATCTCATCCTAATAGATATAGTGAATTATATCTAGATTGTGTTTCATTTGGCCCTAGGTTGTAATGTTTCATGCTCAAACAAAGTAACACCCCATCTTAACAGATAGAGTGAATTATAGATATTGTGAGGAATGAATTCAGTATTCCATTTCCTTGGGATTGAACTTGTATTCAGTATCCCCAAGATAAGGAACCCACAACCACGACTACAACTACCAAATTTAACCCAATCAATGAAACTATTTTTATCGAATTGATTTGGATATCAAGTTGCACAAATGGATGGGGAAAAGACAAAATAAATGTAGAACAGACTAGATCATGTTTGGTTTTCCCCTAGGCTGTATCGCTTCAAGCTGGGACAATGTAACATCTCATCCTAATAGATATAGTGAATTATATCTAGATTGTGTTTCATTTGGCCCTAGGTCGTATTGTTTCATGCTCAAACAAAGTAACACCCCATCTCAACAGATAGAGTGAATTATAGATATTGTGAGGAATGAATTCAGTATTCCATTTCCTTGGGATTGAACTTGTATTCAGTATCCCCAAGATAAGGAACCCACAACCATGAATACAACTACCAAATTTAACCCAATCAATGAAACTATTTTTATCGAATTGATTTGGATATCAAGTTGCACAAATGGATGGGGAAAAGACAAAATAAATGTAGAACAGACTAGATCATGTTTGGTTTTCCCCTAGGCTGTATCGCTTCAAGCTTGGACAATGTAACATCTCATCCTAATAGATATAGTGATAATCCTTGTAATTATAGGGATTCACAAAGCACTGATATGAAGAACAAAAGAACAAAGAATAATAAGATGAACTATTGAGAGAAAATAAGAAGAAAACATCCAACAATTAATAAAAATGAATCAATTAGCTATAACAATGTAAGATACATGGTTTATATATTATACTTTTCAATGTATGATAAATCAAATAAAATAAATAATGTTAGAATGGTCCAATTGTGCATGCAATGTGCAAAACTTAAATATGAGTTTCAATAAATCAACATGGTTACCAATTGATATGCTTGGCCTATTTAATGAATTGGGTCCATTCATTTTCCAAAAACCCCTTTTGGCCCACATTCTCACACATTTGATGAAATTTTGTGAGTCTTAGCATTCTACGAAAGTATATGTGTTTGTCCTTAGGTAATAGTTTTGTAAATATGTCTGCCACTTGTTTTCCAGACATACAAAATTTTAAATTAACTTTGTTACTCTCAATAGCATCTTTAATAAAATGATATGTAAGTCCTATATATTTAGTTAAATTGTGCAATGCATCACCCTTTGCTATAGAAATGATAGATCATTATTACATAGAATAATATCAGGCTCATTTACTATTTCATCTAACTCTATTAATAATTTTGTCAAACATAAAACATAAAAGGTTGCCACCGAAGCAAACACATATTCTACTTCAATGAAGGAAAGAATAATATTGGCTTGTTTTTTTGGATAAATAAGATACTACAATAGTGCCTAAAAAGAATGCATATCCGTAAGTACTTTTATAGTCCTCTGAACATCCCCCCTAATAATTGTATTAATACGCTATTATTTTAGTATGTTTAATTTTAGAATATTTGAGACCAAGTACAAAGTACCTTTAAGAAATCTTAGTATCCATTTTGCTACACCAAGATGTAGATGAATTAGTGAATACATAAATCTAGATAGTAAATATACTGTATAGACTATATCTAGTTGTGAATCTGAAGCATACATCAAGCTTCCAATAATACTCCTACATGAGTTCTCATTAACTACTCTACCTTGGGTAGATGATAGCTTTTAACTTGATATAAGAGGAGTGAAGATTGGTTTATAGTTTTTCAATTCATACTTCTTTAAAATAGATAATATGTACTTGAATTGGTTTACTTTCACTCCAGTTGGGTCTTAGGAGTATTTCTATTCCCAAGAGCTAATGGAAAGATTTCATATCTGACATCTCATATCTTTCCATTATATCCTTTCTAAATGAATATATTAATTCAATTTCATTATTTGTAAATATAATATCATCTACATTATTGAGATAATTATTATTTCAGAGTTATGAGTTTTCTTAATATATAATGTTGCCTCATTGTTGCTTTTGTTGAACCTTTGTTTTAATATATATGAATTGATTTGATTATACCAAGCACGAGGTATTTGTTCCAATCTATATAAAGTCTTGTTTAAATTATAAACACAATGTTCAATTCCCTTTCGAATAGAACTAGGGAGTTGGTCAATATATATTTTTTCCTTTAGAGTATCATTCATAAAGGTAGACTTAATGTCTAGCTGGAACAAAGTTCATCCATTCTATCATGCTAGGGCTATTATAGGCCTTACGATATCTAATTTGGATACTGGAGCAATTGTCTAAAAGTAGTAAGATCAATCCTTTTGGGAATAATTTTTGGCTACCAATCTAGCATTATATATGGGTGTCTTATTGTTTGTTAGGCCTTTAATTTTAAATAATCTAACCTTGTATTGTGTTTAATTTTGTAGTAGGTCTAATAAGGTCTAGGTGTTATTTTTTGTTTATGGTATCTATTTCAATCTTCATGGATTGGGCTCATATTTGATGCTGAACTACCTATTCAAAGTTGAGTGGCTCAACTAAAGAGATATTACATATTTGGTATATATCTTCTAATATTCTATATTAATAGGAGTACCTAACACATTATTCATTCCATCTATATTAATATTAGATTCTATTTTAGATTCAAAAGAGGTGGATATATACCTTTGCTGATTAGTATTGTTAGTGTTTTCCATTGATATTTTTTGTTGAGGCTCTTCTATGTAAGAGGATTATTTACTTTATATTTGCTTGTAGTCTCCCCATTTTTATTTCTCATCAAATATCACATCTTTAACTTACCAAAAATGTGTTGGTTTCTAGTGAATATAGTTTTTCCCCTTTGGAATATATATTATATCCAACCAAAATACACCTTAGACTCTTGGATTCTAACTTGATCCTTTTTCACGTAGAGATCATGCACCTATTTAACAAATAAACTATTGTACTCATAGCTTCTGCCCAAAAAATACTTTGGCAAAAGTTTTTCTACTAAGAGTGATCTGGCCATCTCCACTACTATTTTATTTCTTCTCTGCACAATACCATTATGTTGTGATGGGTAAGGCATGGTTAAGTGTCTCTAAATTCCCTTCATTTCATGTAGGATAGTAATCCCAGACAAGTTCTTGCTTTTTTTGATTATTACAACAATAAGATCAAACTTGTCAGACTTGCATATAAGTAATTTCTCAGCCAATCTTATTTATTGGATGTGTTCACCATGTATTTTTAGCCTGTTAACTATATCTATATACAAGGTGGAAATTTTTGTTAAGAGAATCTGTATTTTTAATTTTTAGATTCTTAAAATCTTTTCTCGAGGAATGGAATAGAGCTCCTTAGGTTTTTTATCCCCTTGAAACTCTATAATAAGTTCTTATCATGGTACATCCTAATAATCAGGGAAAAAAAATATTAATAACATCATATTAGATGAATAGTAATGCTTTCGCATTCAATTTTTTAGTTCTCTTGCTACCTATATCTCTTTTTCATCAATGGAAGAGAGATTTTTTAGGCTTTAAGTAACCATCATCAATAAGTTCCCAGATATTTTGTGATATAAATAAAGTTTTTATTTTTACATACCAATAATCATAAATTCTCCATCATACAAGGGCATACGTATAAATAAAAAATTTTAATAGGAACTTGGGAATCTTGTTTACTAAGTGCTCTTTTGCACAAATTAACTCTAGATCCAAGGAGATCTACACTAGATCTAATGGAATCATATATTTTTGTTTATATTTGAGTAAGAACTCAAAGAACATTTATGATCTAGAGAAGAGACAAAAGAATGTTTTAAAAATCAAAAATGGGTCAAAACCACTCTACTTTTTTTTTTTGATAAATAAGCTTAATCAAAAATCTTTACATCCTATGACAAGTTCGAGCTATGACATTTCCACTTTGATCATCCTAACTAGCCATTCTGGACTTTGTGCTTTCTTTTCAAACAGTCTTCTGTTTCATTCTCTCCAAATGTGGTATATAGTTGCTGCGAAGCAAGCTTTTCGGATTATGTTCCTTGGCGTGTCTTTACTGTGTCGCAAAATCAATTCGTTGAAACCATCAGGTATTGAGGAAAAAACCACTCTACTAATACTAGATATTGTAGCGTTTATGTGAAAATCCTTGTATTTACAAGGATTCATAGAGCATGGAGATGAAGAACAGAGGAATAGGGGGAAGAAAATGAAGAGTTGGGAGAAAAGAAGAAAACATCAAGCAATTAAAAAAATGAATCAATTAGCTATAGTAATCCATGATACATGGTTTATATATTAAACTTTTAAATTAATGATAAATCAAATAAAATCAATAATGTTAGAATGGTTTGACGATGCATATAACACACTTAACTTAAATATGGGTTTGAATAAATTAGCATGGTTACTAGTTAATATGCTTGGCCCGATTAATAAATTGGATCCATTCATTTTCTAAATGAGCCTTTTCGCCCACATAAGAACATCATTTCTTTTAAAAACTAAACTACCATAGTGTTAGTTTATTCTAAATATTTATAAATATTATCTATTAGAGAAAACTATATTTTGGGAACACAAAACAAAAATATTTATGCTTTAGCATCTTTTTAAAACTTTTAAAAAGATATATCTCAAAACTTAAAATATTTATGCTTTGATTCCCAAAAAATTAGAAACTTAAATTTGGCTCCATGCTACCATGCAGCATTTAAAAAAAAATTATGGAAGGTTTTTGAATTTGAAAACTACCTACAAAATTCAAAATTGATTATCAATTTTGAAAAATGATTTTGTATTTTTTTATTTAAAAATTGTTTGTGTGTGTAATATATATATATATATGATTAAAAGTTTCTTTACTTTTTTTTCTAGGTGTTCTAAAACTACTCCAAAAAAAATACAAAACTACTTTTCAAAAATAGGTTTCTTTTTTTTTAACTAAAAGTTTTATATATATAATTTTTAATTAAAAAATGAAATTGGTTTCCTAAAAGCAATTTTGAATTGAAAAAAAAACTTTTAAATTCTACATGATAGCATGAGGCCAATTTCGGGTTTTTGATTTTTTGGGGCCAAAATATATATATTTAATGTTTTATTTATAATTTTTAAAAAGGAATCAAAATTATAAATATTTTCATTCGAGGACCCCAAAAATAATTTTCCCTATCTATTATTATGCATAATGTTGCATAAGAAAGTATGAAGAGCCATAACTTTTTCTAATATTAATAAGCATAATTATTACTAAAATTGTGAAACCTATATTAATATAGTCTCTTGTGAATGAAAACATGGAAATAAAAAAAAAGTCTTATCTTTCTTCCATCATTTTACATTGTCATCTCTTAACATGTTATTAGTACAAAAAGTTCGCTAAAAGATAACCAAAAAAATTTCTAAAAAGCAAACAAAATGTTTCTATTCATCTTACAAAACTATAAAGGAAGCTCTAACTCATAAATCTAAAAAAAAATATCTAATATTATCAAACTTGAATTTATTTTCTTTGACATCTTGAGAAAAAACTATATATCTTAGATTTTAGATGTTAAAATATATTTAACCATTATAAATCTTGAAGATTCTATCAAAGAATGAAATATTGTATCCCTACATGATCACATTTATATCTTAAAAGAATGATAATCATAAAAAGACCAAACATATAAATATGATATTATGAATAATGAATGGACCAACCCTAGAATCTATAAGTCACACCAAAAATAACATTTTATCTTTCTAATTAAAGCACAATTATCTAACTATTGGTGAATAAAACTATCTATACAATTCATATGAGATTGATATATAGACAAAAGTCTACTTTACTATATATATGACATATACTTGCAGAACTATATTGGAGGAGAGACCCTTGCACAACAAACTTTTGAGACATTACTTAATCCTAAAAATTAATTATCTTAATAAAGTTACAACAAGTTTTTAGCATTATTGCTTGAGATTATTAAGTTTGCTTAGTCAACTTTTATTGACATAACTATTCTTAAAAAATAGTAGTTCTATTTTTAGTAGCTTGAATAATAATATCTTGTTTAATGTACTTGATTTGCATTGTTTTTCTTGTATTTATTTTTTGTATCTTTTAGTGTAATTATTTATTTTTTTGGCCAAAATTTCTATAAGCAGGAACTCTAGGATTGAGCTAATATCTTTGGACCTATAGATTGAGAGAACTATTAGAACAATTTTGAGATAGAGAGCTATAAAAGAACAAATTGAAGGAACTAGCAGCAATAAAGAAGAACAATTAATTTATTAAGTTCTCCAATAAATTGAAAGAACAAATTGTGGTGAGAGGCAAGCTATCCAATAGCATTGTACATTGAGAGACTATTGGCAACCAATAATGATAGATAACTACTCTATGATTTAGAAGGAACTAGTTGAAGCCAATTAATTTGATTTGATGCCGAAAATAATAGCAATGGTTTAGCAAATCTGTATAGTGGGAAGATATCAGAGGATCCAAATGGGCATGTCATAATAGTTTTATAATTATGAAACATAATTAAAATGAATGGAATTAGTTTGGATGCCATAATGTTATGTTTATTCCCCTTTTTTGAAAGACAGAACATTGAATTAATTTTAATGTTAATCTAGATATTCAATTGAGAGTTGAGATAAATTTCTACAAGTCTTCCTTCTAAAGTTCTTTCCACCTCAAATTACCTCACAGTTATGGAGTGAAATAATTCAATTGTATGATAATGAGCTAGAGACCTTATATGATGTTTGAGAGAATTTTAAGGAGTTGTTGAAGTGATATTCTCAATCTGAGTTTGAGTTGAGGTTCAAAGATCAAACCTTATACAATAGGTTGAACTACATGATGAGGTGCACCATTAATGTAGCCTTGGGTGGATCTATTATGAACAAGTTATACGGGGAAGTACATTATTTGTTTGAAGAGTTATCAAAAAATAACTATCAAACTCCAAATGATTATGTCTTTGGGAGAAAACAAATTGAATTATTAGAGTTTGATAGATTTACTATTATGGAAGCAAAGATGAAAGCTTTTCTTAAGAAACTATAAGCCCAAGAAAAGAATTGAAAAGGAATGGAAGAAATAACTATTTTTCAACAAGAAATAATAAACTTCAACCTCATCTATCAAGTGGATGAGGATAGTTGTTTACAAAGCACATGCTATGTGTTTTAATCCAATGCTAATATTCTCTAAACACTATCATTCAAATGGAAGTAAAGGCAAAGGACAATAGAATATTAGATAAATCTTAAAGAATTTTGGAAATAATTTGATGGGGTACAATATTTAAGGATAATTGAGCTCAAATTGTCAATATTTAAAGGGAGTAGAAAACTATTTTATCGATGATAAGTTGCTTTCATTACTAACTGAGATAAAAAAGAGAAATAATCTTCAAGAAACCATATGAAGAGGTTTCAGACAATAAGAAATATAGAGAAACCATTAATGAGCTACCAAATGATACTAAGACAAACCCAAATAAGTGATTGTTTATTATACTTTGAAGTAGCAAAGAGATAAAGGGGGCAACAATTAGAGAAAGATGAAATAGAGGGAGCAGGAATTGACAGCACTTTAACTTTACAAAAAGTCATGAATCCCACCATGACATTTTTTAAGTTATAGCACCCAATGGATATCATGCCCATCTCACATCCTCATTTGTGATAGACAAAGAAGGATAAATAGGAAATGGAATGAAGATTACTCAAAGTAATAAAAAGATAAATGTGACAAAAAATGCTAAAAATAATATTTTTCTAAATCTTCGTTTTCCATTAAATTTTAGAAATGAGAAATTGAATGAATAGTTCATAAGTTTCTCAATATTTTTTGAATGCAAGAAGTGAATATTCTATTTGTTGAAGCATTTTTAAAAATACCAAACTATATGAAATTCATGAATAATATCATGAATAGTAAGAGAAAGTTGGAGACATGAAACTATAAATATGACCAAAAAATATAGTGTGATTATTTATCAATAAAGATTCCCAAGGAAGTTGAATGATCCAAAAAGTTTTATGATACCATGTATAATTGAGAAGATATTCCAAGTGAAACTATATGATTTGGGATCGAATGAATCACTTCAAATAATTGATTGATTGGTATATTTATTTTTCTCATGGACTTTGTTGTTTTGGATATGGAAAAAGATCAATATGCTCTATCGATCTATTGATGATCATTTCTAGCCGCTAGATAAACCCTCATTAATATTATGATGAAAGATTTCACTTTTTGTGTAGGCAAAAAGTATGTAAAATTCAATATTTACAAAGGCTTGTAGAATTTAGATGATGGTGGAAAGATTTTTATCGGATAGATAACCTTCTATGCATAGTAATACAATAAAAAGTGGACTTTATATGAAGAGATTTTGTAGAAGACTAATTAGCTGCCGAAGTGAAATTCATAAGAGAAAATTTGGTGTTATGAAAGTGACGAAGTAGAGATTGATGAGAATGACTATTACTCCAAATAAAGTAATCCATAAATATAGAAAAAGAATTTGAAATATCTTAATTCTCATTATAATTACACAGAAAATAATGTGAAAATTTTGGAGACTATATTAATAGTGAAAACAAGGGTAGAATCTTAACTCATGGTTGATGAAATAATAGAGGAAGACAAGAATAATATAAAGATTCTAAAGGATCCAAAAGAATGAGATAAAGAAGCAAAGATAATGATGAAATTCATGACATATTAGTACCATGACTTCGGAGATATAGAAATTAAATGAATAAGCAATGGCAACCCATAGCATCATGATTTTGGTGATCCGGAAAAAAAATCTCAAGCTATGGCGTATGGCCTATCAGAAATCTATGGAAATCTAAAAAGTTATGATATCCATGGAAAAAAAAACTCAAAGAATGAAGCATCAAAGAAGAAAGATTAGAATATGATTCAATGCTAAAAGATAATTATGTAAAACATGAGAAACTAAAATATTAAACTAAAAAGCTAGCCTAGATAGCTAAGATCACTGGTGAAAGTAACAACTCATTGATGTTCTAGTTATGGACATTAAATATAGTACATACTAGGAGGCAAGTCAAGAATTTTTTTTCTACACTGTGAGGAAATAAAATATTATGTATTCAATCACATAAAATATTGTGCATATTTTATGTGCCCACAAATTTAGTCATGAAATTCAAAATTGATCATGATTCTATTACATATCTACAAAAAGAAATAACATCATCTAGATATACTACAATACTCAACCTAGTCATAGCAAATACTTATTTTACATGAATAGAAGGAAAGTTTGTTTTTAATGAAGAGAATTAATTACTTGATGAAAAGTAATAACTTTAGTATGTGAGTTTGTTTAAAATGCTATATACTAAATATTTCTAGTTATTTTGGCATATATTTTAATATGTTTGCATGAAAATGGGCTTTAAACAGAATAATTTCAAAATTTTATAATTTTGATGGATTATAATGAATAGTAGTAAAATCAAGTATTTTTGTATGGAATGTAATAATTGGTAGAACTCTTGGGAGAGAAGAAAAAAGTCATGTAAAATCATAGTGTTTTTTGTTACAACTTATTTACACCTTCAAGATCATATAGAGTTGATTTGACATCTATTTTTGGTGAACACTATATAATTAGCCATTGTAATCTTTGTATATCATGACTCTACTACCTCATTAACATAGTTATTTCATTATATAATATATTATTTTTGACTATAAAACTTTCTTAAACTTATAGTCATACTAGCTCAAAAATATTTTAATGAATGTAACTTTAATTTGATATCATAATAGCTAAGTATTCCACAAGTATTAAAAATCATGTTATTCTCTAATACTATGATTTTTTCCTTTTTAGAGCCACAAATACTAAGGAAAAGGTTATAATGATTCTCCAACACCATGACTTTTGTTTACAGAGACTTACAGAAAGTATTTACTCGAGTCATAACTATTTCCAGAGCTATAACATTTTGCTCTGGAGAAAAGGCCAAAGCCAATCTATTTTCAGCACCAAAGCCAAAGCCAATTCTGAAACCATCTACATCAACATGACTTTGTGTTATAGAGAGGCAAGGGTAAAGGCATAGTCATTTCTCGATGTCTTCCTTGCTACTTAAAAATACACCTAGACATCTGAGTAAAGAGCAAAAGAGTGAGAAAGGGAGAGAAACAAAGGAAGAGAGGAGATTGACCATCAACGTGAAATCAAAGGGAGCCAAAAAAACTCTAGGAGAGATCCACATACAAGGAGGGACATAGGACATAATGTTAAATCCTAAAAGGATAGCATGAATTATGACCCCCACTTAGGAGAAGATATGAAGTGCACTAAACATGTATTGTGGATTTAAGGCTTTGAATCCCAGATTCTCTTAAGGGCCATTTTTTGGATCCCCAAATTCAATGAGATACATATTGAATTATCTCATGTGAATTCTTTCCTAATGTTAGGCTAAATTGAAGTCTGGGGTTAGTATATTTTATTATGTGTGATGGATTAATAATATGAACTCTATGTTTGGTTTGTATTGTACTTTATTTATTTATGGATATAGTATTTATTTAGAGCTAATATTAAGATTTTACTAATAGTAGATATGTATTTGTTGTCATGATATATGTTGACAAGCAATCGATGAGACAATATTATGCATAATAATAGGTAGCAAGTGACAATCCTTCTCGTCATGATGCATGAGATAAACCTATATGTAAATCCCAAAATTAAGATAAGTTTAAATATTGCGAGTATGGCACTTAGGAAGCCAATAAAAAACACTTTTATAAGTCAATCTATTGTGTTCATCTTAGATAAACTGACCCTCAATTAATGTGAAGATTTTATAGAACATTTTTCCATGAATTTTACATTTAGTATAGGAGTCATATGTCATTGTGTTAGATGATAATAGGTAAGCCATGAAACACATGTGAGTGGAAGTTACTTGTATGGTAGTGATAATGATGTGAACTACTTTCTATAATATGATTGTTACTGGTGAGATTTGAGGGAATATGTATATTAATTATCATGAGTCTGATACTTATAAATAAAAATGTGAAATACTTTTAGTATCACATTAGTTCATATCTTTGTGACATATGAGATCAGAGAATAAGAATGCATATATGAAGAAATCATGAAGGATAATTAACAAGTTGCCTGAAAGGTATGGACTTGTGAATGACTTTTGAGCATTAATATTTTATTATTTTTGTGGTAAAATACTTAGGAGATGGGGGTGAGGGGATTATCATTAGATAATTCCCAATAAGTGATAACTATCTCATATATTAATAGGGTACTAGAGAATTCTTACAATAATTTAGCATTCATTTTATAATCAAGTATAATAATAACCAAGCAACCTAGTTATGTCATTATGCGTTATAAAGTGGGTTGAACAACCTAGATATCTCATTTTTGCATAATAACCAAGCTATGAGGGGATTATCAGGATGAAAATCTACTTTACTACTTGTACGACCCATATACTTGCAAAACTATATTAGATGAGAGATCATTGCTCAATGAATTTTTGGGATATTGCCTAATCTTAAAAATTGAGCATTGTAATAAAGTCACAACACTACGATATTGGTCTTACCTATTTCTCATAAGTCATCCCTTTATGGTTATTCAAGTTGTATGGTCAAAAGCCCTTTAACCTTGTATTCCATTTATGCTTCACTTTAAGTAGATTGAAGATGATTGATCTATTAGTTAAGAAGTCAACTCCAAGTAATTCAAGACTCACATAGATGCCCATTATCCTATAGGTCCATGAGAGATCTTAGTTCATGTTGTTCCTACTCTTCATGCTCTTGAAGAAAAGACATAGAAAGTAGTGGTTAGAACTAGATAAGCCCAAGGCATCCTATTTTTTTCTCAGTATATGCCGAGGTCTTCGAGACCCCATCATTCATCCATGACATTCTTCAAGAGTGAGTATTTATTATTCATGAATAGAAGTATGCCCGAATCATTTCAAAAAATTATTTTAGATGAGATGACAAAAAGAATGACTTCATAATTTATGGGAGGATGGAATCCTTGCAAGTAGAGTTTGATGTATCCCATTCCTGGGCTTCTCTTAGTTTTTCAAACCACACCATAAAGAAAATATGTTTATGTCAACCTAAGCTAGGAAGATCGAGTTTTGATTTTCAATTTGTTTTTATTGAAAATCAATAAAAAGAAAAAAAACAAAGATTTTTTTTTGTTTTTTGTGTGTGCAATTTTTTTGTTGTGTTTGTTCAAGTGTGCAATATGAGATATCAGATGTGGTTAGCTGAAAATGAAACATGATGGGATATTGATTATTTTAATATGTAACATGGTGGTAAATAATTTAATTTATACAAACCATATTTCCTTTTGAAACAATGCATGTAATCCCAACAAATAGTATTAGAGAAATGATTCAATGCCAACTACTAATATATGAGATTCCAATCCCAACACTATTCTACTAGAAAAATATTTGACTAGTTATTCTATTTGTATCATGTAAATCTCCAAAAAATAGCAACATCATAAGACCTTTCCTTAGCAATTCAAATATGACCCCATATGTTTTTGTTGGGTTTACCAAATTAAAAATATACTTATTAATTAGGTTTTCTCAAAATACAAAGATATTTTTTCAACAAATTTATCCTGAAAAAAGCTACCGACATATTCTAATCACATTAAGAATCAAGGCTTAGTAGTTCGGAATATTAATGTAGTGGATTTTTTAAACTCAATGAAAGATTTATGAATTAAATTAATTGGTTATGTGAAAGAAAATTACCTTAAATTTCTAAAAATATTACATTTTGTGCTTTCATGTACTAATGGTTAATCAATACTCCTTTATAAGAAATTCATACGATAGAATATGTTTCCTACTACTTTGGAAAGAAAAATATTGTGTGCTAGCAGATTGGTTGTCTCACAAGATCATTTATTCTTTTGAAAGAAAAATATTTCTATATTTTCATGCACACATGTGAAAATAGATGTTATACTTGTGTATGAAACATAACTTGTGTATGAAACACATGTAAAGACAGATGCTTCATACACATGTGTATGAAACATAACTTATGTTTGCCAACATAGAATAAAATATCCATCTTATTTTCTTCATCTCTCATATATCTCATCTATCTTATGATCTGAAATATCATTCATAATATAAAAAAATTACATTTTCTACATGGCTAACATGTATTTATAATGATTTGTCATTTTTTTCTATTTGTTTTTTTATCATAATATGTTATACTTGTTATCAATAAGCATGACATGTTTCGAAACACATCTTAACATGTTTTAAAAAAAAATATTATTTTTAATTTGTATTATGTGTTTTAAGAAAACACATATATATTATGTGTGTTCCATAAACACATCTATGTGTTTTTCTTAAACATTTGTTTTATTAAAAACAAACGTTATTTAATAAAATCATATTTATTTAATATAAATTATCTCATAGTTTTACCAAAAAAAAACGAAATTTTATTTAGTATTAAAATTACTTGTTAATATTAGAGATTACTTGAGATAAAATAAATCTAAATATTATGAACTCAATATTTGATTTCCAATCTATTTTGAGTGTGTGATACTATATATTCACATAACATTGACAAAGAAACTAAAACTCTTTTCGAGCTCACAAATAATGAGAGACCTCTAGCAAGATATTATAATTATCCAAGTTTTGTGAATATCTAACATAGCCTAATTTATAGTCAACATTGCAATTATTTTGTCATATGATATCTTATTTGAACATAATGAATATATTAAGTCATTGTTATATAGCTTAATCACGTTTCTCATTCTAAAGTAGAATGATAACATAAATGCCATTAATAACTCATATCAATTCACTTGAATATGACCAAATATTTGTTAGTTTCATTTATTGAGGGGCTGAGATTTGTCTCTTTTTAAAAAGGACAATTTCCTTCTCATTCACATATATCATATGCACGATTTATTATATTTAATTTATATAATATTTTTATTGCATGTCGATCCAATACATTATTCATTGACATGTCCCTATGAGTTGACTTTATATCACATATTTATGATTAATGAAATATAATTATTAGTTAGACTTTACTAGTTTTAATTCATTATTATTCTATCATTGATGAGTAATTAAGGATATTTAAAATAATACACTGTTTGGCTTTAGAATTTTACTATCAAATCACATAATTAAAAATAATAATGAGAGTCAACTATTTATAAAATTGATTATCAATACAAAGATAATGGAAATGAAAATGCTCCTTATTTAATAAAATATAAAATCATAATAACTATATAATTGGCTTAGAGGACACGCTAGCTATTAATAGTTTTCTTAACAACTTTTTTGAGAAAGTATTTTGACGTCATTTCTTTAACAATTGATAAGTTTTATTTAAACTTATTTGCCACAATACATTATTATAAATGTCATCGTGCCATATTAAAGCACCTTAGCACATTCATAAGCCCCATGATATTTATACCCCTTGGAAAAGCATTATCACTCCATTCTTGATAATAGTAGATTTTAGAAAGATAAAAAATATATTAAAATTGTTAATAACAATAAATAAAAATTTTTAAAAAATATTGGAAAAAAATAATCAATATCTCAATAGTACTCAAATTCCTCCAATGAATTTTTTTCTTATATAGATTACTTATTTAGACTACTTATTTAGACTACTTATTTAGATTACTTGAGTATAAATTAATTTTTACATTCATTTTTATGACAATTATAAAAAGTGAAAAAGATTTATTCAAGAATAACTTAAGTTTTTTTTTTATATGTGAATGTATTATTTTTCATGAAAATGTTTTGATTATCAATGATTGTATAATTTCTCATTTGAGCATAACATTCAAGTATTTTATAATAATCAAACCCCTACTATGATATTTATTATTACATAGTATAATTTTTCTTTAAATTATTTGAACATGTATTATTTTTTATTACATCTATTATATTTAATTTTTAATAAAATGTCTTGCAGATGCAAAAAATTCAAGCAATATTAATTACTTTGAAAAAGTACATTGCTATGGTGCTGTCTAAGCATGTTGTTATTTGTGCATTTTCTTTATTTATTTATTTATTCCTAAAATATTTGTGCTGCATCTCTACTAGAGCATAAAATTTGGAAGAATTATGTTTTGATGTACATGTTAGAAAATATTTTTAAAAAATACTCAAATTTTTTTAATATTTAAAAAAAATGTACTATAGAATAAAATAATTATAGCATCAAATGGAACCAAGCCCAAGGTCACATTTTAAATCAAACCCACAACCTCATTCTTTATGGTTGGACCTCCAACCATATGTGTGTTTGTCCATATATTTGTATCAACAAACCATTGGATGCATGTAATCGAATGGTTGGAGGCTCAATTCTAAAGCATTAGATTGTGAGCTTATCTCCAACATGACTTTTTGGAGTTTGGTTCTTTTTGATCTCTTAGATTAAAATTTTTTATTATTTTTAAAACTTGTTGACATGTCATGTTGGGGGAAAAATCAGGTTTCTCATTTTTGGTAAATCGAAACATAAATTAAAATAGAGCAACATGTCACATTGGGGATAAAATCGAGTTTATGTGCCCTAATAACCAAAACATAATTATTTTATATTTTCATGTCATTTTTTAATATTAAAAATTTGGGTACTTTTTAAAAAATATTTTCTAACCAATGCACCAAAATATAGCTATCCCTTAAAATTTGCCTAGTCTACTTTGCTTTAGGTGAATAGATGTTTATTTTTTACTTTAAATTCCGAGCTTAATTTTAATATTTAAATAAAATAAATAAAAAGAAACAAAAAAAAAATAGAAAGTTATATGTGAAGTACTTAAAACAAAAATACATATGTTTGTCTATTTTTTTTAAAATTAAAATAAAAATTACCAAAATAAAAAATATTTAGGAAGATTTGTATTTTAGTGCACCAAATTAAAAATAATATAAAGAAAACTTTTTTTTTAAAGTGCACCAGAATAAAAAAATTATAAATTTTTGTTGCACTAAAATACATCAAATTGATTTTCATTCCAAAATTTAAAGAAAATTAAAATATAAAACATTTCTAATTCATAAACCACAAAAATGCTTTATGAATTTAGAAACTACTTTTGATTTTTAAAATACTCTCAATGAGCACTTGAGGGATTCAAACCCACTCTCTAATATATTTGGTTGTACTATCCAACTATCAACATCAAATTGTTTGGTAAGCACACACACACACACACACACAAATATTTATAAATACATAAACATATATAAATATAAAAAAATATATAAATATATTAGCATATATTTTTAGATATTTATATATGTTTATATATTTATATATATAAATATGTTTGTGTGTCTTTGTGTATGTCATTTTTTTACCAAATGATGTAATGTTACCAAATGATTTATGTATATAAATATGTATAAATATATAAATATATAATTATATAATTATATAACTATATATGGATTGTGTCAGGCCATATATGCTATATTTGTATTATGAATTTATATTTTTAAAATAATTGTGTGTGTGTGTGTACACACACACACACACACAAACATACATACATGTATATCAATTTGCTTATTAGTCGATTTGATGTTAATAGTTGGATAGCTGGAGCCGCAACCAAATATATCATGACTTTGGTTCAAAATTTACAAGAGCTCATTGAAAGTTCTTTCAAAATCAAAAATTGTTTCTAAATTTGTAAACTAATGTTGTGGTTTCCAAATTCATAAACTCGTCTGTGGTTTATGAATTTGTAAACAAGTTTCACATTTGTGAATTCTTAAACTCTAAACAGAAAAATTCGGTTGAATCATTTCAATATATCAAAACTTAATGATTTTTCATTTTGGTGTAATTTTTTTTTATTTTAAAAAATTTATTTTTTTAATTATTTTGTTTTTGGTGCATTGAAACACAAATCTCCTAGAAAAAAAAATGACCACAGTGCTTCCTCTTTTTGAATAAAAGAGACCAGCTCATTGCTCCTCTCCATTTCTCTTAGCAAAAGAAAAATAAGGGTTTTCCTCATTTAGAAGACAAATGGAGATGAAGCAAGAAGAGAAGGAGAATAGGGTGTGATACATGATTGTGTGCTTTCTCTCACCCCTCTCTCTTTTAAAAAGGAAAAATTAAAACTCTCAGTAGGAAAGGTGGGAAGAACAACAATGGTTATATTTGCATCTACCATATTCACATTGCACAAATCATTTAAAAAAAATTATGGTTTATTAAATATATGTGTTAGATGACTTATTTGCCTTGGATTAATGATTGTGTCTATAATAAATAATGGGCCCCACTCAACCTCAGTCCTTAGGTGGTAACTAAATTAACCGGTACTCCGGTGCTAGGATCTGAAACTATATAGATTGGAGGTCTCAAGTTCAAATCTTATGGGATATGACATGTTGGATATGTGTAAAACCTTATGCCTTAATGAGTAAAAAAGATAATATTTATATGCATGGTAGAAGGTTGGACAACTAGTTGATACTTAGATATCACCCAAGAACTAAGATCAAGTGGCACCCTCCATTTGTTATAGTATCATTTAATATTTTTTATTTTAGGGCCATAATGGAAACTTATGAGGCAAGATGATTTTTACCATTGAAATTGAACACTATAAAATTTTATAATTTTATCTTGTGATTTTTGTGATGTGTGCTGGGTGAGATTGTGCATCAAAGCTGTTATTCATCATTGGCACTCACACATAGAGAGAAAATAGTAGTTGTAGGACCCTACAACTATTAAAATATAAACGCAACATGATCATCACGTGCATCTAAATGCAAGGCAACTTTCCTAACCCTTAATAATATTTTAATTCTATCATTTTTGTAGGATTCTACTACCGAGGAAAAAGATAAAATATATTTTAGATTAATTTCATGTAACATTCTAAAGCTGTTACACATTTAATTTTGTTAAAATATAATATTCTTTATATAACATATTTATTTTTTACATGAATTTTAATTTTGTTAAAATATACGTTGGGTTTTGTCTTTTAAAGGGAGGCTTTAAAAGATGATTTTTTTTTTTGAAAACTGATAATATTCTACATGAATTATTGAAAAAGTTGAATTTTTAATTACTATTATGTGTGTGTGTGTGTGTGTGTGTGTGTGTGTGTATCTTGATAAATTGTCTTGGTGAAATAAATTAATTCTTATATATTTCATTGTGGAGTCTTTCATTATTTTAAATATTTAAAAAAAAATTAAAGTAAATTCAAAATACTTGCATTTTTTTTCCAATCGTTCTCATTGATTATTAGATTACATATTGAGATATATAATTAAACTATAATGGTTGAAAGAGTGGTTTATTTATTTATTTTTTTCATTTTGACATATTTCCTACAAATTTGCGGAGTTGAATATTTGGCCCTATATTAAATTAATTAATACTTCTTCCCTTTACAAATGACTAATCTTGAAGAAACCAAAAGTGTTAAACATAAAAAGTTTGGTGGGTCTCATTTTCAAAGATAGCAAAAATAAATGAAATATAGATTAACTATTCTAAAAGTTGTATTTGCGTTAGGAGAACGAAATGCAAAACAAAATGAAAAATCTGCATCCTCATTAATACCAAAACAAATAGATTTTCATTTCATAATAGGATTCTTAATGCACTATCATATCATCTTTATGATATTTACCATACTACCATTAATGCTAAAGACTTTGGAATGCCCTAGAAGAGTAATATGGTATAATTGATGTAGGATTCTTAGAGGGAAAATGTTCAAGATTTAGTGAATATTTTAAGGCCAAAAGTACCTTCTCTTGATTATAAAAAAAAAAAAAATTTCATGGTCAAACTTTGCTCAATATCTTAGGCAAAAGCAAGGAAAGTTAACATTGATCCAAGTAATTATCTCATTAAGGATTGAAAAAAATCTTAGGTCAAATATTAAATAAGCCAATGAAATTAAGTCAGAGGCAAATATAGTAGAAGTGTCAAATAAAACAAATTAATTTTGTTTTAGGAGTGTGAATTTTAAGAATAATGGTAGATTTTTTTTTTCCAAAATAGTCACCCTTCAAATAATAAGCCTAATGATGCAAAGGAAAAAAAAACAAAGAGAAGAAGCCTTGTTTTGTATGTTGAAGGACTAATCATGCAGATCATGATTGCTTTTACAAAAAGACCGAGGACCACAAGCCTAACAATATGAACAAATGAGTTTTGAAGGCTCAAGTTAATATGTTGGTAGATGGAGAAATCATATGTGAACTCAAGTGAAGGAAATATAACTCTAGTAAATGACTCAATTGCACATGCACACAAAATAGGACAAGTAGACTTAAAAAGACATATGGAAAAGTTCTAACTCTTAGAGAAGTTCAACATGTTTCAAAAGTAAGAAGAAATCTAGTTAGTGTGCCATTCCTTAACCAACAAGGTTATACATAGTATTGGAGTCAAATAAGAGTGTAATTACCAAGAATAATGTGTTTATTGGAAAAGGTTATCTATGGGAAGGGTTATTTAAGTTGAATGTTCAAATATTGGATAAAAATAATAAAGATCCATCCTTATGTTTTTAATGATGAATCTTGTAATAGATGTCATTGAAGATTATGACATGTGAGCTTAGGAAATTTGAAAAGAATGATGGATATCAAGTTAATTCCAAAAGAAAATATTGATCTTAAGCATAAATGTGAAATACATGTTCAAGAAAAACAACCTAGGAAACCATATAAGTCTATTGTAAGGAATACTATGTTATTAGAATTAATACATACTTATGTATATGGCTTTAGACTTCTTACTAGAACCATGAATAAGTACTTCATAACCTTCATAGATGAGTATGCTAAGAATTGTTATGCATACCTTATAAAAACAAAGGATGAAGTATATGAGAAATTTAAGATTTATAAAAGTGATGTTGAGAATCAATTAGAAAGTAAAATTAAAATTCTTTTGTCATATAGAGGAGGATAGTTTACTAGATCCAACTTAGCTACATTTTGTGAGAACATGAAATCATACATTAAATCACACCATCCTATTCACCTCAGTCAAATGGTGCATCTAAAAAAAAGAATTGCACCTTAATGGACATGGTTAATGTAATACTTATAAGTTTAGGTGTTCCTGAAAACTTATAGGGAGAAACATTACTTTCAGCATGTAATTTATTAAATAAAGTCAATGTGAAAGAAAATGAGAAGATTGAAAGGAAGAAGATATGACCTAAAACCATAGATAGTATCTTTATGAGTTATATTGATTTTTGAGAGTAATATTGAAATTATGAATAATATAAAATATTATTTGCCTAAAAGATTTGAGATAAAAGATTTTGGAGAATCACATATAATATGAGAATGAGACTTTAAGAATAAGAGATGGTATAAAATTGGAGCAATCATGTGTTATTGAAAAATTATAGAGAAAGTTTAATTATTTTGATAGTAAACTAGTATCAACACCTTATGATTCTAATGTGCTTTTGAAAAAAAATAATGGAAAACCAACATCACAATTTAAGTATTCTCAAAAAATTATGTAATTATATCTCACAAATAAAACTAGACATGATACAACATATGTTGTTGGGCGACTAAGTAGATATTCTTATAATCCTAGTAAATAGCATTAAATCACTTTAGAGAGAATTTTCAAGTATTTTAGAAGAACTTTAATATATTCTTTATGTCATAAAAGATTCTCTAATGTTATGTAAAGGTATAATGATGCAAATTAGATTATTGAAAGCATGCATATAAAATTCACTCTAGGATATGTTTTCATTTTAGGTGTTTTTATTTATTTGTGATCTAAGAAACACATTATAATTTTGAGCATAGAGGTGTCAAATGGGCTGAGTTGTCTGTACATGGCCTATGGCCTAACCCGTTTCAACAGTGTGTCACTACCTAGCTCGACATGATACGATCAAGAACCGGGCCTAGAGCTGGATTATTTGACTAATTTTGGAATGATATTATACTGATATGTATGTATAAAATCCTATGAGAAAAAAATTAAACTATATGAACTATATGATATTTTGAATGAAATTTGAATAATTTTGATAAATACATATTTTGGATATGAGATTTTGAGGTGACTATTAGTCCTACAAAGGACATATAGGGCTAAAACTATAATATCATGCATCTTTGGATCATTAGAGTGCATGTGTGTGTTTTCCAATAGGGGTGGTAGCTAGGCTAGTGCTAGCAAATTAGTTTTTTTTTCTCTATATGACTTATTGTGGCTTGGTAGAGCCTTGATATGTATAAATGATTGAAAAATAAATATTTTGAGAACTTATATATAAACACATTATGGTTTCATAAATATTTATAGCCATTTATATGTATAAATTATATGTATGAATATTTCAAAATTATATTCTTAAACTCTTAAATTTTATTTTGAAATACTTAGATGATTTTTTTTTTTTTGAAATCTATGTATTTGGCCATAAAAGTTATTTTGTATAAATGACATTAATTATATACATGAATATTTTAACTTAATAGTTTATGCATTTTCATGATAGTTTTAGAATTGGATTCATTTTAAATAGCTAAATGTGAGATATATTGACTTTTTTTTTTTTGCATTCATTGAATTTTTGAGGATGTGAGTATTTTAGAAAATGAAAAGAAACTATTTTTAACTTTTATGTAGTTTTCTATAAAAATGCGGTCAATTAGAGATAATACTATTTACAACTATATATTTCTTGATTTTTCAATAAAAATTCGGTTATTTTAGATTAATATTTTCAATAAACATCATTCCATTTATTCATACATGTATTTTATGCATAATTTACTAAATTTAAAAAAATCAATCTTTAAAAACACAAAAACTCATCACATTAAATTTTAAAGTATTTTAAATTATAATATATTTAACTAATCAAACCAAACACGTCATAACTATTGAGTGGGAGTGGGTGGGGGTTGTGACATTCTACACTAAGCATAGGTTCAAGTCCGAAAAACACCTATACCTATTGAATAATGTAAGGGTGCCCTACTTTTTTTCTTTTATTGTTGTTTTGCTTATTTATTTTTTTATTTATTTTATTAATTGATATATTGTATTAAATTTTAACCTTTGTGGGGTTTATTAGATTTTATTAATTAAAATGTTCAAAATTTAAAAGTAATAAAATAATTTTTATTACCATTATAGGGGGTTTCATTTTGCTCCATTATGAGCTTTAATAAAATAATTATGTTGCCAATTAGTGAGAATTATAACTCTAGACAATTATAATAATTTTTTTCCTATAAAGGGTAATCATCACATCATGTGAAAAAAAATATATAGAAAGAAAAACTTAATTTGCCTTATTAGATTTTTAGTTTTAATGTTGAATTTTTTGGGCAACAAGATTCTGATTAGTTCATTTCTTTTCATGTGGATATACCCATAGAGAAGAATTGTTGAAAGCCTATTGGATTACAAACCAGAGTTGTTATTCATTGTTGGCACCCTAGTGTAGGGAGGAAATAACAATTTTATGACAACATGGTCATCGCATGCTATTGGTTTAATTTATTGTAGTTTTTGATGTTGATCATTACTTTGAAATGTGTGCGCACGCGCGCGCACACACACACTCACACACACACACACACACTCACACACACACACACACACACACACACACACACACACACATATATATATATTAAATTGAATATTGATGCATGATAATTATGAATGATTAGGTAATTGATACAGTTTTTTTTAATACAACCTTAAAAATAAAATTCATGGATGGTATCAAATAAATTTCAAAACTAACTAGTAGTACTTATTTTATTTTGAAGTACCCATTCTTTTTATATCATATTTGGTTTTCAAAGGCATCAACATTGCAAAACCTTTTAGATATATTATATTATTGTAGTGTCATATCAATGTCATAATGATAAATAAATTTGACTTCAAAAGAACTTGTTTCTAAATAAATAAAAATCATATACATGATAATAGTTTTTGTATGAACCTTAAAAAAAAAACTCGAACATAAAAGAAAGAAAAAAAAAACAAATCAATTCATGAGTTTGATAGAAAGTGAAAACTCAATTTATAATGCAAATCATGATAACCTAAATCCAAGTTTGCCTATATATTGACAATATCACTCACTTGAAGTTATCTAAAGTTGGCAGAATGAAAAAAAAAGTGACATCCTTGAGAATTTAGTGGATGAAACACACATTAATCATTAGAAAAAAATCAGAAAAAAAAATAATTTATAGTTTCTTGTTATGTTTTATAGATAAAATAGTTTTTGGATGAGATAAAATGTATGTTAGAGCTATTAATATGGTATCTAGTAAATAATGGAACCATTCATTATCCAATCAAATCCAAATATATATTCATTCTCATATGTTAGTTTTGATGGAATGGGCGAGCTATAAAAATCTAATTTTTCTATGAGATTTTGAGTTTCAATTTCACATATGAACTAAGAGTAATACACCTACCCTAACTTACTAGGAGTTGAACAAGGAAAAATACAAAACTTTGTGTGACTAATCATGCATGTAAGCTAGCTTAGATATACAATGTGAGAAGATAGGGGCTTTAGACTTTGTTTTCTTTGAATTTGATACAATCTACATGGATTGATCCAAATGTTAGCAAAGATTAGCATATCATTATTAATCATTAAAATACAATTTTAGTATAATCACTATCAGTTATATGAATTTTAATTTCTCTGATTAATACAACGTTCTCACAAGCTCACACAAACCAAACTTATATATATCTTATTTCGTTATTTTTATCTAATTTTTTAATATTTTACCTATTCTTTTATGTATTACACAAACTTACTAATTTTTTATTTTAATCATCTATAATCTTTTACTTTATAAAAACAATGTCACCATAATTTACAATTCTATCAATTTTAATTTTTTTTATTTTCTTTTTCATAAATCCATCTTAATATATGCATTTATGCTATACTATCTTAAGAGTGAGGTTATGTATAAATAGCTTGAATTATAAAAGATAGTTGATTTAACATTTATTTGAAAATCTTTTTTTAGTCATAAACATATTTTTTAAAGAAAATTATGTTATACGGCAAAAAAATGAATATATCTATATTTTGGTACCATTTTTAAAAGTCTTTAAAAATTACATATCTCAAAACATAAAATATTTATGTTTTGGGGCCCCAAAAAAACAAAAATCCTATCTTGTCCCCTTGCTGACATGTTAGAATTATAAAACTTTTTTTTCCTATATGTTTTCCAAATTCGAAAACTATAATGCAAAACTACTTATAATTTTGAAAATAAGTTTCTTTTTTTTTAATATATATTGATATTATATCCCTATATATATATATATATATATATATATATATATGTGTGTGTGTGTGTGTGTGTGTGTGTGTGTGTATAACTGTTTAAAAGCTTAGAATATATATATATATATATATATATATATGTGTGTGTGTGTGTGTGTGTGTGTGTGTAAACTACCCAATTTTTGTTTAAAGGATGACGTGTGACTGTGATGAAAAAATTAGGTTTCTAGGGAACTTAAAACATAACTATTATAAAATATTTATGTTTTTGGTCAATATGAATCTCATGCCCATAAGGCTTGCTTCTCAAAGCCCTCAAGCCTAATTGAGAGTCCTAGTTCTCTAAAGTAAAGTTGAGAATATATTTGAAGCATGTCTCTCATTTTAGATAAAATTCAAATTACTTTATCCTTGCTTCAAACTTCCAAGAGTGTGACTCATTTGACTTTTACTTATTTTGGTCACTTTGTTAAATATTTGAATCAAGTAATTCATGAGTTGTATCTAGCAAAATATCATGATCATAATTGGCCAAAAAAATTAGTGGTTTGACCACAAATCCTTTTGTAAACAACATCATGTGTAATTTATCTTTTTTTCTTTTTTCTATACCTCACTTGTTCAAAGCATGGATAAAGTAAAACTCACATTAGACTAGTTATATCATGTAAAGCTAAGTGTAAAACATTTTTATCTCGAGACTAATTAATCATCATTCATGCCATCGAAGATATTTTTCATAATATTTTAATTTTGACTAGAGATTTTCGAAATAATAATTCCAACAAATGACTATGAGTATACCCTCCACTCTATTAAGTGTGGTGAATCCTTTATTGACTACTAAACTACCTTCAAATATTTCAAGCTCTATCAAATCATCACCCTATGAATGATCATCAAAAGACAACAATGAGTGAAATTAAACCACATGATTGACATTCAAGGAAAACTTGATTACCTCAAGTCTAATGATACTTGCATCATTAGTATGATGATACTATCATCTATATTAAATATATATTCATATGATTATCCCATAGTAGGTCTTCGATGTAGTTGACTATTTGATAAAATCAAGGAGCAACATGTGTTACTCTACCCAAATCAATAATGTTCAATTTAGTTGATCTTATGATTATGGATAACTTAGATACAACATAATAATAAATCATAGAATCTCATTATCACATCATGATTTTCTTCATGCTATGTTATATATCATAGAATTCATTAATTGATGTAAGATCAATATCGATTCATTAAAATAATAAATATGAAATAAATAAATAAGTCATCTTATTAATTGAAATACGTTATGCAACAAGTATAAAAGATGGCTGTTTTGAGAGTGCCTCTCTAAAAATTTATGTAATATGAAGACATGGAATATATCATATACATAAGTATGCTCTAGTGGTAATGCCAATTGATAACTAGCTATCCTATTCTCATAAGTATATCAAATATATCCACATACAAGTTTTTCCTTTATTTTTGACAAAATGATATATACCCTTATGAGGTGATATTTTAGGAAAACTTAATATTCAACATCAAACTCTAGAGATCTTGTAATTATTTTTAACTTTTTCAACTCAACTCTACAGTTTGGTATGGATGAATAGAAATAAGTTTAATTTCTTGCACCAATTTTACAAAACTCTATTTCATTCGAAAAAAGCAATATTGGTAATTTTTTTGGAAAATAAGTTACCAAACTCTTATATAATTGGAACTTAGACCAAAGAATCTCATTTTCAGGTCATTCTATTATCTTATTCAAAAGATTGAAACACAAAACTCTACTTAAATTTTCTATAAGATTGGCCACTAAATATTGGTAAAGAAAACACACTTTTAATTATACATAGTTTACCAACTTATAAAATTGACTCATCCCTTATAACAATTAAGCATATCTTAGAATTATAATAACCAAACCATTCTAAAGATTATATTATATCCATAAATCTTTAAAATTAAATGATAGACACAAAGAGAAATTACCAAAATAAATTTCATAATTTTTACATACCTTACTCACCAAAATCAAACTTCTAATAAAGAAACAACACATCAAATAGAGTCAAACTCCTTAGGTTTCATACCCAATGCATTTACAAACAAATATGAAATAAAATAATGAGAAGCATCAATATTAAATAAAATATATTCTCAACTAATATAAACAGGAATGTTCTTTTCACCTTAGCATTTACAACTTGCTCCTACTCCATGGTAAGCAAGATGGTGAAAGCTCATATATGATTCACAGGTATCTTCCCCAAATTATTTGTCAATCATGAAGTAATAGAAGTAAAGGGATTCAACTAGCCAAAGTGACTCGAATCTTGAAGGCATGTGGATTGAGCTAAAGTAATACCAATCATTGTCAAAGTAACTATCTATGATCTAACTTACTAGAACCATTGAGTATAATCCCTCATGTAATTTATTGGCCACAACTAAAATATTTTATTCCATCAAAATATAATCAACCTTAAAATAATTAGAACTTCATGGTTCAACAGTTAAAAATCTAATTCTGAGGTAATACGAGCAGGGCAAAAAAATTTTGCTTTCAAAAAAAAAAAAATTATATTTTTGACATGATATGAACTCTCTTTCAATTCTCATTGATATATGAAATGTCATCTCTCTCTTATTCTACCAAGAGACTACTTTCTATAAAATTATCATACTTATGAAGGTATAAATTAATCATTTTCAAATATAGATAATGTTTTAACCATTGCTCAAAACATTGACCTCACTTGCTCTTTGTATCAATCATACAAGGAGCAAAATATGCTAGCTCATAAAATATGGCTCAAACTTAGCCACACATAATATTATCTTGCATGAGCTTTATGAATTCTTGGGTCTTTGATCCTCTAATAACCCTACCATAATACTTAATATTATAAAAGTCTTCAAACATAGCTCACAAGAAATAGGCTGTGTCCTGATGCTTTGTGATACTTTCCAACTAAAATTCTACGTCCTGAATGAATAGAGATTACCATGAGAATCTTGAGGTTTACTAAGATCCATGAGTTTACATTTCCCGTTTTATAAAATGTAGCAAAGACTCCACAACTAAATGATCAGGTTGATCACTAAAATAAGGAGAATCTTACATAGAAATCAAATTAAAACATCATGTCCTTCAACACATTTTCTCCTACTCTGATGTCTAATAAGGACCAATCAGTGTTATTCCCCTATAAACCAACTTCACCAAGAACCATACTAGGAAAAATAAAATTAAACACCTTTCAATATAAAGAGTGTAAAAAATAAATCCACAAATATTTATTATATCTAACCCACGAATAAGCAAGACAAATAACTTACAATAGTAACGTACTTAATAATTCATGCACATACAATACAACTCTTGAAACTTTATCTCATATATCATAAAAGCTATCATGATCCCTAGGCATTCCTATTCGAGAGCCATGATATGCTAAATTTCATTAATTAATTTTAATAGAATTAAAATACTTACAATCTAATGTGAGGAGTTTTTACATTTTTAATGTTGATCTTTGTAAATTTAATGTGAGGAGTTTTTACATTTTTAATGTTGATCTATATTTATTAAAAATATGGATCCAAAATAAATAAATTTATATTGAAAAATCAAGAAAAAAATATATTATAAATAGTACTACCTATGGTCAACTACGTGTATGTAAAAGTTGTAGACAAGTCGACAACAAATTCTTCTCATCCTATTTTTCATATTAGCTTCATTTCAAAACACACAATCTCAAAACTCGAGTGGAATCAATAAATCATAGGTCACGGCCTCTCACATTTAGTCATTTAAAATATAATAAATTCTAGAGAACATCATGAATATGCATAAATCATCAAGTTAAAATATTAACATACAAAAGTAAAGTTATTTACACAAAATGACCTCTTTGCCAAATACATAATACAATTTTTAAAAAAATATATCTAAATATTCTACCAAAAAGCTCACATAGATTTACAAGCTTTAGAATTGGGTTTGATCTTCAATATTTTCTCCACCTAAAAAAATATGGGTGAATAATGAATGTCTAATAGAACAATCTTAAAAAAAATATAAAAAAAAAATCATATTTTACCTCCATAGCCATATATGTTTTCTAATATACAATTTAAGAGCCTAGGAATAAGTTATGAAATATTCATACATATATTTATAGATATACACGGCTATATAAATTCATAAAATTATAACATGTGTATGTGAGTTTTTAAAATATTTATTTTTAAATCTCATCTCATTTTCACATACATATAAATTTTATACATATCAAAGCTCCACCAAGCCACAACGAGACATATAGAAGAAAAAATTTGATAACTTTATCCTAGATATCACTCTCATTAGCGAAGGCACACACCCACTCCCATGATCCAAAGAGTCATAAAAGATTTACCAATTTCTAGTATGACAACCACTATCTCTGTATAATAGAACTCCACCAGAAGTGTACAAGGAAGTTTAGGATCATTATCTTAAGGGTTATTCTCCTATGGGCATATCTAAACTCTACCTCTATAAATATTCTTATATTTTCAGCCCTCCACATCATTGTTAAGACTAGTAGTCACTTCAAAACTACATATCCAAAATATGTATTTTTCAAAATTATTCAAATTTTATTCAAAATATTATAACTCATAAAACATCAAATTATTTCTTATATAATTTTACACATGCATATCAATATAATCCCATATTAAATTTAACCAAATAATCAATCAATCATGATTTTTTATATAATTTATACATAATCAAATACTATTTTTTTATTTTTAGAAAAAATACTTCTTTTAAAAAAATATATGGGTAAATAAGATTTTAAATTTATCAAACAATCATTTCACGGTATCAAATTTATGAGTTTCCATCAATTAATAATATATCTTAATTAAATAATTTAAATTTCATGAAAATCATTTCAAAGAAACAAAATAAATAGTTTATAACCACATACATAATGATAAACATTAAAAGCATGTATAAGTAACTAATAATGCAAAATATATAATTTCACTTGAGTTTCAAGAATTTTTTTTTCCTTAACCAAGCTTTTCAAAGCCTTAAACATCAAAACGTAGCTCCAACATTTCAAACTAAAATTTATAACCACAATTCAAGCTAAAACTAAAATAAAATAAAAACAGTATTGAGAATTTACATAATTTAAGTCTAATTCAAGAAATCAAGCAAAAAAAAAATATTAACTAATCTCATCCCTACTCTTTCTGGTTGAGATTAAAATTCTTTTATGGATGTTTTTGATTGAAAAGAGGGTTTATAGAGTGCAATCATTTTATATAATAAATTTTCACTAGAAATCATGAATATTATATATATTTTTTTCAATGATTTTGGTAAAAAATAAAGAAGAATTGAAGAAATCCGAGAAAGAAAAAGAGAAATAAAAAATAAATCATGAAATAGATAGAGAAATGAATACAAATTTTATCTATCATATAAATAGTAAAATGACCAAATTACCCATTAGGTTCAAATTGGCCCATTTACCTCTAGAACTTTAAATTTATCAAAATTAATATCATTCTTCACCATTTTTATCTCTAAATCTTTTTTGAACATAAAAAAAATTTTTAATAACTCTATCTTACTTTATTTAACCAACTTGGCTAATTCAAACTAATAGCTAAAATGAAGAATTTTTTTTTCTGGTTCTCACAGATTAATCTTTTATTCAACATGATGATAATTAGAGAATCACCGAATAGAAATGAATATCCATTTTTAACTATACTAGAAAATAAAATCAAATTTCTTCTAATGTAAAGTACATAAAGATAATTCTTTAATAATAAATATTTGTATCTTCTAAAATCAAGATAATAATCTCCTACTATAATAGTTGCCACTTTCATAGTTGTTCACATATAAAAATTTCACCATCACTAAACAATATGATTTCCTGGAATTCCTATAAAAATTACAAATATAATTAGTGGCTCTTATATCTATACACCAGATACTCATAAATAATACCACTAAGTATGTTTTAACAATTAGTAAATAAGATTTATCTTGTTCGTTCACCTTACTTAAATAAATTGGATCACTTTTTTCAATGCCCTAATTGCTTGAAGTAAAAATACTCTCCCTTAGGCTTTTTTATCATTCCTTGTGGCCTAGGAAATGTATTATGAATTTGCTTATGAACCTTTTTCTTATTCTATTTTCCGTTCGGCTTAAAAGAAGAACCTCTTTTAGTGATAAAAAACATTAATCGACTTCTTGATAAAGCCCTCAGCCGATACAAGTTCTTTAAGAAATTGTGCCAAAGTTCATTGATGTTTGTTTATATTATAATTTAAGCAAAAATAATTATATGAATATGATAATGACTGAATAATGATATTGACATGAGATTCTTCATCAATTTCAATTCCGAGAAACTCTAGTTCATTTAGAAGATAAATTATCTTTAAATCATGATTCCTTGCTAGAAGAAATTATCTTTCATAGCTCTCTGCCTAGCTGAACGAGTTTAATTTCTAAATAGTTATTTGAGGTTTAACATCATATATTAGGATTTGGGCATAGACTAATGCTAGTGTTGCAAGATATTTAACTTATAAGCTAAAATATAACATAACGATATCTTATTGGCCTTAACCTATTTCTCATGAGGCTTGGCTTCATATTCGATCACCCCTTCATGAGGTACAGACAAGCATAAGTTTGCGAGCATAAATTTATAGTCCTTGATAGTCAAAACAATATCTAGATTTCTTTTTCAATCAATATAAAAATTCAATTGAGTTTATTTTCTTTGAAAATCATAGCGAGTGAATTGAAGATCATCTCAAAAACCTGAGAATTACATAAAAATTTTAAAAGAGCACATTGACTTTGAATTCTTTTTAAATATTGGGTCACTCTACTAATTTTTAAAGGAATCTATCAGCAACTTGATACATCATGAATATCATTCCTCAATGAGATGATGTCTATTATGCACATTTATTCAAACAAGCTAATTCATATTAATTTTATTATCCAAACAACAATTCTCTACTAAACAAAACTAAATAACTAACTCAACTTTGGTCATATAAAAATTTATAGTGACTCAAATAGATAAATGCAATTATTTATAACTAAGTGTATACCATAACTTAATTATATATCCATTATTCATAATGAACCCTAATGAGTGAAGTAATCCACTTTAATAATTTGTGGAATTATTCATTAGGATGTCCTAAGTGAGTCTACAAATCAATTAGTCCAATAGGAAGGAAGATACCAAAACTAACATATTAATTAATTTGGTTCACTTATAAATTAGTTATCGAGATCATTAGATTTAAATTTAATAGATTCACTTATTCGTCTAGTTATTTGGAAATAACAAGGGTTTTAAAAATTAGAAACTATTAAATAGGAAACAAAAAAAATTACAACTCCATTTGAGAAAATAATTTATCTTAAAACATGAAAATAATTTAATCTTGATAACTAAACATAAATCATGTGATCATCATGCAACTTATAACATACCACCATCATGCAAATTATCACATACAACCACCATACACTATCACATACAACCATCATACATGCAATCATATATAAATTTTATGCATGCCATTACATAGCCATCATGCATGTTATCACATAAAATAATTAAACATAATAGCCCAACTACCATGGTCTTTCTTTAACTCTGATGCATCATCTTACCTCACTAGGTAACAAATGTTGACATCTCTTTTAGAAGCTCGGGTTTTGGAGGAGCAACCTTGAAACCTAATCGAAACCAATGTCTTTGCATCATGATATTTTCTCATCTAAAATTGGCAATTCATCAAAATTTTGGAAAATGAACAACATTGTTAATCTCCACCATCATGTTGTATGCTACCATGTACTTCTTCTCAGAACATCAACATTAGCCAAAAAAAAAAAAAAAAACTTCACTTCGATTAGTTGATATCACAAATCACCACAAATTCACAAAAAAACTAGATTGAAAGATAAAATGACAATTTTACATAACGTGATCAAAAACATCATACAAAACAACAAAATTTAAGTCAACCATATTAAACAAAACATTCAATCATATGATCAAAATAGTTGGGAAAATCATTGCAAAACAGAGATTAGTATACCTTATGTTCTATCCATGACATATACATTTGATAATTTGGATTGAAAATGGGTTAATCCGTATGTAGTATCATATCGAGGCTCCAATATCATTGTTAGGAATTAGGATCAAAACCCCTTGCTCTTGTTAGTGTGTACAAACTCGACCATATGACAAAAATCAAGATGAAGCTTAGAGAAAAATAGACCATACCTCGAAATCTTTTGGAATAATTTTTCTTTGATTCCCGATGCATCATATTTTCTACTATATATCCATAGCCTCAGATATTATTCTAAGTGAGAAGAAAGTGTGGCTCTCTAATCTCTTAGCTCTTTGATCACCTTTCATCAAATCAAGCAAAGTTATTTTTTAACCAAAAATCATGCAAAGTGATTATATAAAAAAATTATTTAAAGTAAACCATCATGCATGATAGTAGGTTAAGGCGATGAGAGAGACCTAAAGACTTATAATAAGATATTAAGTTCCCAATATAAATAAATAATACCATAAATATTAATTATAATTTACTCCACTAAAAATTTTAATTATACTTTCTTACTTATTCAAAATAGAATTTGAACTTATTGTTATTAAATACTTATTTAACTCCACTCATTAAGATTACATATATTTATTAATTCAATTAAAATTTTGACAATTATATTTAATCAATATATATTTTATTTGAGACTTTACATTTAACTTATCTTATATGTTGAATTAAAATCCATTAGCATGCTTTGACATGATGAAAATTTATAAATATCCTCAAGTAGATATCAACAAACTATTAACATGATGTAAATTTCATTGATAATTAATATTCATCATATAAGTAATATAATTATTTAATTCACTAAGCTTATTAATCTATTTAGAATAATAATATATGTATTTATTAAATATCATTAGATTAAAAATAATAATATTCATAATAACCATGAGATATACTTTATTTTTATATGTTGATATAAAATAAATACTCCAATTTAGTCATGTTCAATACACGTAATTGTATTAGCACATTACGTTAAAATTTAAACCATCTTAATAGTCAAGACAAACCTACCAAAATCTTGAGTTATGATATTACCAATGATATGTTAAACTCCACTTAGACTATAAGCTTATAGCTTATATTCTATCAAACACTCACTCACATTCCATTGAGTTACAATCTTGAATTACAACCAAAAATTTTATTTTCTGTGTAAGCCAAACTTAAACGTACTAAATCATTTACTTATAAAATAATTACACATACATTACTTTTAAATACAAACATAACTAATGTAAATTTTTATTTATATGAAATAACAAAATTTTATTAGAAATGAAATAAATATCCATAACAATAAAATAACATTTAACATAAATACATCTTTAATAGTATCTACTTCATTAAATTTAAAAATTAAGATAACACTTAAACACCAGATTCATAAATTAAGACATCCAATATAATTTCATGTAAAAGTTCTAACCAGTTTCCGTGAGATCTTAACTGAAGCCAAATTCTCGCTCAAGGCTCTTTATATCTTGGATCAGATCCATAAGACGAAATCATGTAAAAAAGAGCACAAATTAGCTATGCTGTTTAAAATTTTGTTGAATATTAGCTTTATTGTATCAGCCATCAAACTCAGCCTGCAATCATCTTTGATAACTGTAACACCAAGTTGATTGTGAATAAAACCTACTTGGTCCCCAGCCTCACAAAGAACACACTTTTAATTTCTGCATGCTTGATGACGGCGAACACAAGCCCCACATCATCTTGTTCATCATCAGCGATGACATTGCAAAAATCAAACCACCAAATCTGATTTTCCACTGGCAATTCTTTGAAGCATTGTCACCTTCACCACCTTTTTTGGATTTATATGATAAAGCAAGTCTGCTTCTTTTTGTCTAATCTAATCTATCGAGTAGATATTCAACGATGAATGCATTTTGCATAGTTATTTTTTAGCACCATCTACAACCCATAAACTAATTTACACACTATACTAACACTTTTCTGGACCATCATCTCTTACATCATCAGAGCTCGAGTATCCTCGCTCACAAAAGCCAGAGAATCTGATTCTTTTACTGCCTTGCTAACTGAGGAAGCTATCTGGGCAAAAAAAAAAAGAAAAAAAATATAGAACAAGCCCAGGGGAGGGGGGACAACAATTTAAGTGAAAAATAGAATCTAGTTTATGAACACTAATGCTCTAACCGAGCTTGATGAAGTTGATCGGAGAGAATTAGTTTATGAAATATAGTTTCAAAAGTTAGATTTATCCCAAATTATCAAAATAGAAGAAAATCATGTTTTTTTTGGCGACCGCGGTCCTTGAAATGTTTATGGGGAAATTGGATTGACGATTTCTGGTCATATTGATAATAAATAATAAACAAAAAAAAAAAAGAGAAACCGCTGCGCTCGCGCTGCAGGAGAGGCGATGGTGTTGATGAAATAGAAATTGGCAGAGCTAAAATAGTTATCTTTCTTTGAATAATTTAATGATGTGATTTAAAATTTAAATCATTTAAATCCCAGAATTGATGATCCAGCCAGAGCTAGAGTCAGGGCAGCATTGTCTAATTCAAAAACCTTCCTCGCCCTTTTTCACTCCTGTCTCGATTCTTAGCCTTTTCTTCAGTTCGTTCGGTCCTCTATCAGCAAAATACACGCCAATTCTCCGATTTATTGTGTTTTCTTAAGTACTACGAACCTCTCTAATGTTCCTCGTGACAGCGAGATAAGAGAGAAATATTATAAGCCCAACCCTTTCCTAACGGAGCAGCATCAATAGAAGATACTGTAACTTAACTAGTTTCAGTCTATAAGATAGCAAAAAACCTCAAGTATTGAAAGGAAATCATATAGACACAAAGTTAAAAGAGAGGAGACAACTGCAGCTGGGATGGGAAGCCAATCCCCTCTCTATGTGATTTTCCCCTTCTTAAAGTTCTTTTTCACTTTGTGTTTACTCCCACACTATTTCCTTTTCTTATTGCTTTTAGAGTAATCTCATGATACACTCAATTTCCAGTTCTTTAAAGTTTCAACGACATCTTATTTCTTTTTAAAAAATTCTGGCAAATGAATCGCTAGAATATGTTTCTTCTTTCTTGTTGCACAATTTAAATTAGGGTTTGTTAGTGGAGGATGTAATTTTGTGCTTATTCGCTTGCCCCCCTCCCATTATTGAAGGTTTTGATCTGATCGCATCAAAATTTACTCTTTTCCATCAAAGATTTTGATTTTTAAATTTTGTTAGGAGATAAACGCCGAGAAAAATCCCTCTTGTTGCTCATGCGTCAGTTTTCCCTTTTCTATTGCAGTTTATATGATTGAGTCTCTCATGGCTAGGACACCAGCCCTAATGTCTGTGTTTCCTATTTCCTTCATGCAAACAGGTTGAGTTTTTTGTTTGACCTACTCCAAAATGGAGAGGTTCAGACTGCAGTGCAACTTCAGAAATATCAAGGCAATCTTACTGCGGGCATTAGCTTGATTGGGCTATGCCTTGTTGATCATCTTTTCTCAGCTGGAGAAAGGTCACTGCTATACTAGGTTAGAGCTTCTAAGCCTTCTGAGTTTGTGCAGATTTCTTCTTTCTTGAAGGCGATTCCAACTAAATCCAGTGGAATTCTGAGTTCGCTTATTGACGAGAGGATATTGAAATAATCTATTTGGTCGGGCCTCTGAAATACAATGGAATAGTTTCAGATTTTGAAATGAATGCAAGGACATGGTGGACAGAGAGGATAGTAGTTTTTGGTTTGTTCCTTTACAGGAACAATGGCACCATAAACTAGAGGAATTTTTTTTCTCTTGGGGAAGTCCTAGCTTTGCTGTTTTTTGGATCAGATGCAATGTCTCGCTGCTTTCCACTTCCACCTCCTGGATATGAAAAAAGGACTCGTGTAGATGATACTGACTTTCTAAAAAAGGTCTCAGCGCCATATCAAGCTTATGTTTGTTAATTTTAATCTTCTTTTTTGTTTACTCTACTTCTTAGCTTTCATTGGATTGTTATAGTTGGTTGTAATGTATTGCTTGTTGAAGATGAGCTGAAGTTTTAACTTCAATACTATGAGAATTTGTATTTAAGGTTAAGAACTACAATAAATATCATAATAATTATAAATAATCAAAAAAGTAACTCAAAATTTTACTATGATGCAAGCATATGCTTATAAGCCAAAAATATCATTAGAGTGCTTGTATACCACCTAGGTTTCCAATTATATATAAACTTGGATAAATTGAGTATACTTCTACTATTCTCATTAAATAAGCATGATATCTAGTATCACAAGCTTGATAGAAAGAACATATTCTAGTGAATATATAAAATTGATCTTAGATTGATACTTTATAATAGTGTGTCAGTCATATTTGATTTTATTTATTATTAAAATAATAATTAATCATAATATATTTGATCTCATAAAATATTGAATTGAAAATGATATATTTTTTATTAATTGATTATTACCAAAATCCATCATTGAATATGAAATAAAAATTTTACTTTTGTAAAAAAATATCAATTAAAAGGAGTTATATTTTTTTTTAAAGTTAGAATTATCTTTTTAAAAATAAAGGTTCTAACCATAAATTACTTATTTCTATATGCCAAAACTAATTTGAATCAAAATATTTATTCAATTGATAATGCAAATGTTCACTCAAAGAAATTTAAGGAACTAGTATTTTTTTCACATAATGTAAATGTGAATAATTATTTTGTATTATTAATTAAATTAAAATGTAAATATTAATAATACAATAAAAATAAATAATACTATAAATAAAATTCATATTTAATTAAATAATAAATAACACTACATATTAACAAAGGAAAAAATGGATAAAAATGATTAAGACATCCTTTATAGATTACGATACTTTTAATGTTTAATCATGAATACAATTAAGGAAATAAATAAAAAAAGAGTAATCTGAATATTCTTTCTCAAGTTGATGTGTAAATATAAAAGTCAAATATGCCTACCCTAGAAATCAATATAGAAATTTAGGTATTGATAACATATTTGAAGATATCTGTAAGTTTATCTTTCATAGCTACATAAGTAGTAAAAATAATAGTTACTTTTTATATGTTTCTGTCACTCTCAAAGATTCAATTGGAAATTTCGTGTGTTGTCTAATTTTTACATAAAAAAAAGAGAAAATTTAAGTTACTCAAGAAAGTATGTGATCTATAGTAGTGTACAACTCACAAATGACAATGCTTTACATCTCTACTTTTATATTAAAATTTTAAACAATTGTCTTTTACTTCTAGGAGATAAAATGACTTTCTTGAAATTAATGAGATCTTGTAATAAATATTTTTTTTTATTATGATTGGTGCTCAACTTGAATTAGAGTATCCAACAATCAAATAGTGATCATAATTAGTGATTGTTAAATATGCAAAAAATGATCTTTTGAATTTGTGGCTCTAATGCTAGGACCTAAATACAAAGTGATTGTCTATGAGTAAATACAAATAAATGATTATTGAAATTGTTCCCTTTGTCTAGTGATCACTAAATTGATCCATCTTCTCCCAAAAAAATTTTTAAACATTGAGTAACAAATTAAGTAAATTAGGAATAGTGATCATTGTATCAGTAGACTCAAAATTGTCTGTAAGTTTAAATTTATTTATTAAGAAATAATATCATAAGCCTGAAATGTCATTAATTTATAAAGAAAAATTGTTAATTTTCAAATTGATCAACATATATTATAAGTAAACACCATTGAATTTTGTGTCTCAATAAAATTATACTATTAAAATAATAGTTGAGTGTTAGACCGCATCTAAGCATCATAAGTTTGATTTATAGAAGGATCTGAATAATTTAAAATCTTTTGTCTAAAAAATCTTCTATGAACTATATTTTTCCATGAAGCAAAATAATTGTCCAATTTTTACATTGTAATAATATTAATATCAATCATAAAAAAATGAGCATAAATAGTCTCTTTTGATGAATCTTTAAAATGACCATTTGACTTAAATATGATATTGAAAGTGTAAAATTATATTGGACTGGTCCATTCTTGTTCATCATAGTTGACCTAGTTAGGTTTTAAAAAAAATTTTATTAGTAGGTTTTTCTCATGTACACAATAATATTTAGAATTTTTTCTTGCACACCAAAATTATCTAGACAATAATTTTTTAATTATTAAAAAAAATAGTATGCAATGACCAAATATAAATCAGCTAAAAATTATCCCAAAATGGCTTCAAGATGCATAGACCAAAAGAAAAAAAATTCATCAACAATATTTGGTCTATGTGGTACTAAAAGTCCCTAGTGATGACTCTAGCAGTGGTCAATAGTGGATATTAATGATGATGAACAATGACAATGATTGAGTAGATAGTGTCAATTTGTTAGTGGGCTAACTTATTGTTTGCTCTGATATTATGTAAAAAAAATGCTCATTTTATTAATATAAATATAAATGGTGCAAAATGATATATATATATATATATATAATTATATATAACACAGAAAAATAAATAAAAATAATTAGAATATCCCTTATATATTATGATACTTTCAATGTACAATTATGAATGTAATTAAAACAATAAATAAAAATGGAAGTAATATGAACAGATACAATATTGATATAAGTATTATAATAACTCAACACCCTTGATTGTGAAAATATATTTTATTCATTCCTATATATGAAAATGATTCAATTGAAAATAATTTCAGAGCTATGAAAGAAAAATATTACTTTGAGCATTTTTATATATCCTAAATACTCCAATGTATCAATAAAATAAAGTAAAATAATGAAAAAAAATCAATTTAAATACCATAAGAATCTTGATAGAGAGAATAGATTGAGAGTTATCAATGCTTTCATAATATATTTGTTAAATGATTTCAAGATGGTACATAGGCTATAGTGACATGATTATCTAATTTTTTTCAATAAATTGATATTTAATCTTATATTTTTTTTGTCCATGAAAAAATAAATTAAAAATAAAATGTCACATAATTTGTTTGTCACAAGAGAAGTGAATAGGTATGAAATAATAAATCTAATCTTTTTAATTAAGTGTGATCCTATAAAGTCACAAGCGATGTAAATTATAATTTTGTAATCTTTATTTCTACTAAATCTAAAAATAATAGATTATATTTTATTTTTTAAAGAGAAGATTATTTTCTTGAAAAGTGTTATAATTTATTATAAAATTATGTTCTATGATATTTGGTACCTAAGTCAATCTAGTAGATTCAATTAATTAATAAATTCAAATATTATTAAAAGAAATTTGAAGTATAATATTTTTTTCACATATATGTGAATGAGAAGAATTTTGCCTTTATGAATTCGTGTATGAAAATCTAAAAATGATTAACTATACTATAATAACTATAATATCAAGTATGGTAAATATTAAATATTTAATTTTTTAAATATAATTTTATTGTATCTAGTAGAGTTAATAGTTGTGTCTGAATCAATTACAATGTTTGTAACCAAATCAAAAGATATTTTGTAATTTATTAGTCTAGACTCTAAGTGAATATTGAAGCTTTTCTTTTTTTTTGTAATTGCAATTTTACAACTTGAACAAATCACCTCATATATAATAAAATATATAAGAATAAAAATTTTTTATCTTTAACTTTTTTTTGAAAGGGATGCTTAAGTTGGGAAATACTCAGCGCATCATTGTTAATAATCCTATATATTTTATGAACAAGATAGATTGGGATTTACTAGTATTTTTTGTCTTAGATAATAAGTTAGATATTCTTCTAATTAATATGCCACACAATTAGTAGTTGTAACTCTTCTATACTTGCTCTATTAATTTATACTTCTTCAAAGAATGTTGACCAAATTGAGTAAATTGAGAGAGAATTATGATAGTCAAGTATGTAGTGAGTTTTTCAAAGATGAAGTGAACATTATACAGAAATATCCTCAAAGATCAAAAAGTCCATTGGTATTATATTGAAAGATCAGAAATAGAAAATTCTGTAATAATTATTGTAATTTATAATATATTTTATTGTGTTGTCTTTGTGATGGGAGCACCAAACATGTAGGATGCTTCAATTGTATATATTTTTTTGTTTATAGGTTATGTTTTTTTTCCTCTTGTGCGATCATATTATTTATCTTGTGATAACGAGTTTTATTATTTTTTAATTTATGTTTCATTCTTGTATCAAAGTTGGGGTTTATAGCCAACCTATGGGCCTTCATAATTGGTCATGTTCTCACTTATTATTGTTGGAAGAAATAAAAATTTTAATTATTATTGTGGATACTTGGACATAAAAATTATATAGAGTGGCCTGCTAGAATTTATATGTGATTTTTCAATTAGGAAATATTTGACCATTTGATAGAGAAGCTTCCTAGTGATGAGATGGTAGATGATTGGTTATTGATTTACTTTAGATTAATGATTGTCTTATGACAACCTATTGAGACATGAATGAACTTGTATTTTATATCTTGTACGACATATAAGATATGAGATATTGCCACATTATTGTATTCATCTTGAATTAAGTAGATATATGCTATAATTTCTTAGTTGATGGGATAGTTAATAGAGGAACCTAGAGAGGTGAAGGAGATTATTATTTATTTTACTCATTTCACATAGTTAACTATATAGTTATTGAAGATATCCTCAATGGAAATAGATGTGGCTACATGAGTAAGATAGAGAAAATACTTTTTTGGTATGTTGTATTCTATTTTTAATAGTTTTGTGAGATTTTGTAGTCGTATTATGAGTGATTATATGTTTGACTATCAATTATAGATTATTGGATAGTTAATATCTGTCAAGATGAGGTTGATAGAGTAATAGTGGTGTAACATCTCATATGGTATATCTTAGAGGTAGGAATTACTAGTCATTGTAAGGCCAAAGGTGGAAGATCTTTAGTATAGTGCACATATATAGGAGAAGTGGTCATACATGGGAAAGACGTTGTGAGCTATTTCTAGAGACGAGATCGAGAGCTTAATAATTTATTAAGAGAGATAGGTTGACTATTGGTTTCACTGAGGGCTAGGCTGCTCTGAGATTTTTTTCTTCGTGATTTTTATGAGAGAGGAATATGTAGATTTTCTTACTAGTAAGATATTAATAATTACTTCTTTAGATATTATAGGATTCATATTTGTTTTTCCAATCTAGGATCTTGGGTTATAGATTTGTGATAAATAACTATATATGTACTTATTTTTTATTTATTATTATTCTTTGATTGCTTTCTGAATATTATTATACTTAATGATAAGATATCTAAATCCTTTGATTATGGTAATGTTTAATTTGATATTATGCTTATTTCTCATGTTATATTTATTATTGGATGTTTATAGTTTTTTAGTGGTGTCTTGTTAACATACTAGATATAGATATTTTTGTTCTCTTACTAATTTTGTTTTGTAGGGTTAAAAGATTTAAATCAAGATTTTTTTTGGACCTAGAATGATATATATATATATATATATGTTTTATTTTATGAATAGGTTTTCTATGAAATATTTGAGTGTCATTGATCTATTAATTATTCATTTTTGACTTAATCTTAAATCTATAGGCAAACTAAATGTTTTAGATTTAATATGAGAAATATTTTAATGTTGGGTTGTGAGGTTTGTTTATCAAATTCCTGTAAATAATAGCACATTCAATCTGATATATTTAGATATTTAAAGACTTAATAAGGTTGAAACTCGAGATAATTTTAGATATATATATTTTTATTTCATTAATGATTATATGTGCTCTATTTGATTTTTTTTTCATTTTAAATCTAGAGGTGTCAAAAGGGCTGAGCTAGCTCGGCACGGCACGCTACAGTGTTGTGCCTCGGCTTGTCGTGCCGTGCCAGCACATGAGCACAATGTGCGTGACCACACACCGAATGTGGTCAATATGAGCTAATGCCCGACAGACGAGGCTCGTCGAGCCTCGAAAGGGCAAAGATGCACGGTGGCGTGCCGCTGTGCTGCCGCGCCGCCGTGCCACCCAAACCATACTTTTTTTAAAAAATAAGGTTTTGTCCGACCCGAACTGGGTTGAACCCAATGGTTTTTGGGCTACAGATCCATGTTGGGCTAGCACGGTACAGTAAACATGCCGTGCTTGGCCCGACTCGGTAGCAAGGCTTGGAGGCCTTAAACCGCGCCGTGCCGGCCCTGCCCGTTTGTCACCTATATTTAAATCTTATTTTTTTTTATTTTTTGTTATTTTATAAAATAATTAAAAATTCAATTTAATATTAATATAAAAATTATTAGGAGTGATAATATTATAGAGTATATGTATAATAATTTCTGTAATTATTGTATTGATCATGAGATTATTTATAAAATAACTTGCTGTTATATAGAGCCGGCACGGCCGACTTGACACGTGACACGATAAGACATGATGTGTTGATATGCTAATATTGAATTTGGTTTAGGTCCCCTAACATGATGGGTCATATTTGGGCTATATCTCATCGTTGCATGAGCCATGAATACATGACTTGAGAACATTGTGTTATGTCATATGTTATTCTTTTTTAAAGTTCATGAGTCAAATCGGATTGGGTTGATAGCATGTTAGTTGTGCCCACTTGTTCGTACTTGACTTATGTTATTTTTGATGCAATGATTCTTTCAATTATTTCATTAGACCCATTGGGATGTAATGATTGCTCCCAATTATTGAATAGAATCCAATGGTTGGATTTTGTCTAATGGAAAACTAAAAAAATATTTTTGTAAATAAAATTTATGCTTAAACTTTTATTTATAAATGCAATTAATTAGAGTTTATTTTAATATAGTTTTCTATTCTCTACTACTATTCTTTCATATTCTTGTATTCTAAAATTTTTTAAATATATATTTTTTTATTTTAAATTTGATATAAACAATTTGAGAAATAAAGGTGTTGTTGGCTTGTGACTGTACTACATAATATTTAACAGCTATGTAAGTGAATTGTGAACTGCATTATTTGTAAAATTTTAGATATTTTTTATTTTTTGAATTAGATTAAGATTTTTTTTTCTATTATTATTTTCCTTATAAAATAATAAGTTTAAACTAGTATTTATAATTTTTTTAATGTTAAAAAATACTAGTAAAATAAAAAAAAATGAGTTTACTTTTTGATAATTTTGATTTAGATATTCCATTCTCATTTGCCTTAAGCTTCTCAATACAACTAATAAAATCTAGACATTATAGACAAACATGTATAGTATAAACTTGAATTAATTTAATAAAAAAATATTTAAAGATTTAAAGAAAAATTTGTCCAATGTAAATACTTTATAGAATATGTAGGCAAATAAAGCACCAAAATTCATGATTTATTTGATTTTAGGCAAACATAATTTAGCATTACTGATTTACTTTAAATTTAGTGATCTCTTTTTAGTATAATTATGAGCTTATAAAAGTGAATGATTATCTTGATTGGTATTAATGTTTTGCTTAAATTTTTGAAAGATTTTGTGTATATTTTATGTAAAAATATATTTAATTTTCATATTATATGATTCACAAGTTGATTTATTATGATTATATTATAAAATATATTAAATTTGATAAAATTTAATATTTCAAGATCTTAGAAGTTAGCTTTGTGTAGTATTAGCAATGCTTGATATATGAACTACCCAGAATAATATTTTATTCTAATGATAATTATGTCATATATAAGTATTTGATATTTATATTTTAAAAATATAAAATTTAAAATAAAATATTTAATATCATATTTGATATTGCTATATTTAATGAATTGTTAGTAAATTTATTCATAAAAATTATTAGAGAGAATCTTTAATTTAAAATATTTAATATTAGATATTTGTATCACATTATAAACTTAATAGTAAAAATTAGGTTAAAATAAATTTCACTCATTAAAATTTATACGAGATTTAATAAAATTTATTAATATGTATAGTAAATTATATGAATCGAATAGTTTATGTTTATAATAGACAAAAAAAGAAAAAAATAGTTTGGTGTCTAATATTTTTTTGAAATTTAATATATATAATATTAAAATATTGTGTTGCCTATCAAATATAAACAAGTAGCTAATAAATATTTTGAAAATTGATTATTGTTCCTTAACTTATAACTATTAAAATCTTAGTGCATGTCTATGTACTATAATTGAAATCATATTTAGAAATAATAAATTCTTTTTTCAATTAGATAAGGGAAAGTAATGGGTTAATTCGTCTAATATGTATGAGCTACTAAAATATTTAATTATTCATTATTATTCTTATTTATCCTCAATGATTCAAAAAATTTTAATATATTAAGTTATTAATAAAAATGAACTCAAATTAAAGAGGATACCTACTTGATCGAATAATATCTAGTTGTGATTGTTCTATCTTAAAAATTTCTAGGAATATTCCTTTGTAATATTTTATTCATCTAAATTAAAATATTTATTTATTTTTTGTGTCTCTTTTTGAGTTGATGTAATTGCATAAGATGTTGGTAATGCAGGTTAAAATTTGGGCTTAATTTGATGAGCCATCCTGTACATTTGGCTTGGGCCATGTGTGATAATTTGGCCCTGAGGTTTGGGCCAATTGGGCCAATGTGTTGGTTTGGGTTGTCTGGCCTGTTGGTCTCGTGGGTGGGCAGCGACTACATATAGTGCACCCACTGACTCTTTTTTAAGCCATTACTGGAGCATCCAGCCATTTGTTGTTCATTGCCTAATAGCTAAATTTCTTTTTTTTTTTAAACTAATCACCTATCTTTACTTTATATAAATAGTATTAATTTATTTTATTTTCCTATTATATTATTTTTTCTATGGTTGTTCTCTCTCTTATCTGGCAAATGGATTATCATCTGGATAATTTAATACTAACTCATAAAATTGTAAGTTGAAATCCAATTTCTGCACCATCCAAAAGTTGAGAAGAAAGTATAATATGTATGACACAATTATTATCCAAAAAATAAAAAAAATACCAAGATTATTTCTTTGTGTGCGTGAGAATTTTTTCATGTGAAGTGCATAAAAAGATGACATTAAATCAAAATAAACAAGTTGTAAGTTTTGCAAAAAAAATAACAGACAATTTGTCTTATGAAACCCATATTTAATAAATCAGTGGAAAATGTCATGAAAAATAATATCGATGAAGCTACATGATATAAACATTGCTAAAGATCAGCAACTATGTCCGTTGCCTTTAGACTAAATTTTTATTTTTATATTTTTAAGTAAACACCTTTCCTAACTATTTATAAAATAATTTATTACATTTTCTCACTACATATTTTTTTTATAGCTTTTTTTTGTCATATCTTACAAATTCATCATCATCTAAATAATTGAATATCAACTTATATAGTAAAGTATTAATGACACAACTATCATCAAAGAAATAAAAAAATTAATACTTAGATTGTCTCTTCGCGTGCTTGAAAATTCTGTGATGTGGAGTGGAAAAATGGAGATACCAACATCACTTCAAAATGGGCATGTTGTAAGTTTTGCAAAAAAGTTAAACTAACAAATTGTCTCATGGAACCCAATATTTAATGAGCTATAATGAAAAATATTTTGAAATATATTATTAGAGAAGAGACCCAAGAAAAATAATGTAAAAGATTAATAATTATGATTCATTAAGTAATTTTTATATGATTATATGGTAGTTATAGAATTTCTAGCCTATTTAATAATTTTTATTGATTCACTTATTAATGTTGATGATAATAGTTATTATGAAGAATGTATTGGTGATTATTTTATTCATAATTTTAAAAAGTTAAAAAAATAATTATGAATGATATGTTATCTTATTATTATGAAAATTACATGGCACTAATTAATTTTTTGAACTTATAACTTTCATGTGAAATCAATATCTATCATTTTGAGTGTTACGTTACATCAAAATTATATTATTATAGTGTTATATTATTTAGATCCTCAATGAAATATATAAATTAAATTATAATTATAAACTTTTGATTCTGATGATACTTTTCTAAGATTATTAATATTATTTTTAGTATTTTAAGTAAATTTAGAATTTGTAATCATAGTATTTTAATCATGTTTAATAATACATCAACGAAGGTAAAAATACTGATTCTACTGAAAGATGATATGTCTAAATATCTTAGTGGTAAATTTATACTTCATCAATATTATACATATCATATTATCATCCTCATAGTTAAAATTTATATGAAATTAGTAATTGATTTTGTTAAAAATGTTAATGATATTCTGATTTGGATAATAGGTTAAATGCTTGTATAATTGAATTTAAGAAATTATAAAGCAAAATATTTAAAATTTTAAAAATTTGTAATTGATTTATTTCAATATTAAAATATATTGTAGAATATAAAAATATTATTTCAATATATAAAACAATGAAATTTCATTAAATAATATTAATTGATTTATTATTGAAAAATAATAAATTTCTTGAAAATGTTTGATATAATTGTTTTATTATATGATATTTATTATTCTATTTCTTTTTTGTTCTCTCAATTAGTATTTATTATTTTTCTCTTTGTGACTTATGTGAATAATCACTTATTTAGGTCAATACTAATGCGAAAACTAAGTTGCTAGAGATACTTAGTATTTATCAAATCAAATTCAGAATACACCCACTTAATTTTCTAATTGAAAATATTTTAGTAGTTGACAAAAAAAAAAAGACTCCTAGATTATTTTTGGTGGTCCTTCAAAGTTTTTGTTCCATAACATTTAGTTCGAGTGCCATTGCAATTCAATAAGCTATATAACACAAGAGTATGGATATGATACTTGGAACTCATGAAATTTTTATAAATTTTTTTTTTGCTATTTTCTTGATTAGCAAAAAAAATCTAAGTATCAAATGAGTATAGATTTGATACTTAACTCACAAAAGAATATGAGTTGTGGTCTCATGCCTGATGAGTATCAAGAGACAACACATAAAAAAAATCCTTATTTGTAAATATTGTGCCGAATGTGAGTAAGGGAAAAAAGGATTTTTGACAAGCACAATATGAAATTTTAATAGATTCCGATAGTCCTAGTTTGATCAATAATATTGATAATTTTTTATTATTAAAATAATTATTGTAAAGAGTGATTTTGTTTTGAGATCTCTCATTTGAGAGATAAGATGCTTGAAAATAGATAATGATTGAATTTCATAAACTGAGTGGTAGACTATAGTGGATCAATTCAAATTTTCTTTAGAATAAAGTTAGTAGTCAATGTACATTTGTGGTAGAGACAAAAGTCTTTCCACATGAGGAGAATGATGATGATATACATTTTCGTCGTGTATATCCTATGTTGCACGGATACGCCTAGGAACTGCCGTGTCCACGTGTCGGACACTCGGACATGGCGACACGGGTCGGACACCCGTCTGATACGTGTCCGATACGCCACGTGACGTATCGTACACAAATCCATATGCGATACGCCACGTGGCGTATCGGATACGCGTCGGAGACGTATCCGACGTGTTGTTTGGAAACAGTCGTCGTTAACAACAAACGCGTCGTTTACCTACAGACGCGTCGTTTACCAACCGACGTATTTTTACGATTTTAACGCGTCGGAAATATACTATATATTAACGATTACTCCTACATCTCCAACAAAATGAGGAGCACACCGCCGACAGTGAGTTGCCGACAAGCCGATTGCGGGAAATAGTTGTCAATTGTCATTGCGTCAAACGGGGAGGGGAAGAGCACACCGCCAAGGCGCCGACAGTACCTAAGGTAACCTAATTCTATAAAGGGAATGAGGGGTTTTGGAATCTATATCGGGAGGAGTGAGAGTTCGAAAATCAAAACTATAAAGGGAGGATGGGGGGGGGGGAAAGGTTTGGGAGGGGGGGGGAAGGTTGGGAGGGGGGGGGGGAAGGTTTGGGGGGGGGGGGGGGAAAGGTTTGGGAGGGAGGGAAAAGGTTTGGGAGGGGGGAGGGTGTTAGAGGGTTTAAATTTTTTTTAAATTATTTTAAAATATAGTATTTTAAATTATTTTAAAATACCTAATATTTATAATTAATAATTTTTATTTTTAATTTTTTTTTATCATGACGTATCCTAGTTGTATCCGTATCCTAGTTTTTTAAAATTTGCCGTGTCCCCGCATCCTGCCGTGTCGTATCCCCGTGTCCGTATCCGTGTCCATGCAACATAGTGTATACCCATGACAATATCTTCTGAAGGGCATCCTTCTTGAATTTCGAAGTCAGGATAAAAGTCTTTGAGTGGTAATAGAAAAAAGTCGGGTGTGAAGGTTATTTTTGTGTTTTGTTTCTTGTTTTATTTTTGTATTTTTGGGGGTCAAGCTAATGTTATTATTTGGTTGATCGAAGCTCCCATTTTTATGTTTATTTTCATTTTCTCATTATTGTTTGGGGATATAAATAGCCATGTACCAATTTCTATTTTCTTCTTACTCGTCAACTATAATATCTCTCAAATTGAGTATAAAAAATATGCAATATGTCAAAATTTACAAATCCTAAATGAAAATTGAATTTATAAATTAGATTCCAATAAATTTTCCAATTGAAAATCCTTAATTTCATACCTTCATGGACAATTAAGTATTTTCAAACCTTTAAATAAATAAAAACTTAAAATTGCCAAAATTTGGAATTCTTAATTTGTGTCTAAAATTCAGATTAGGTTCTCTCTTGTCCTCGGTAAATTTTTATTTTACTTTTCCATCTTGAGAAAATAAATTATTTTAGTTCTGGAATTGAATTCCGAAAAGCCTTAAAGTTCTCTTATGTTTTTTGATTCCCAAAGTTAAGTAAGAAAATCAAAAGATTGGTCTAGGCAGATGTCAATGAAGTTTCGCATCTGTATTAGTTTCAATTGATTAATGACAAGGATAACTATTTTTGAATACTGTATTAGTTTCAATTTGTCCATTTTGGATTTCATAATCATTTAAAAGAAACATATGGTGCTTGTATTCACATTTGTGTCGGCTCGGCATGCCTCTGAAGAGGGGAAGCCTAGCACAACCTAGTGGACCACTGACAACTTGGGTTGGGCCATGCTCAAACCCTGCTTGACTCGGGCACTAGGAATGGGTTGTGTCTAACCTGGTGCTGCTTGAACCTAGGCTAGATTGGGTTTGTGCCTGGCTTGTATGGGTTCGATCCAAGCTAGCCTTAACTCTGCTCGACCTGAATCGACCCGAGAATGATCTTTTTATTTAAATGGCATGTGAGACTCACTCAAACCAGGGTTGGGACTTGGTTTTCCTAATCTTCTTGGCTGAATTTGTCCTACATGCTATCATGTTGTCCAATGTTCGTTCCAGCTTCCAGACATGGGTTTCGATGTGCCAAGTCATGTCTTGGCTGACTTTCATGAGCTGTGCCAGGGTCGCCTGGCCCAATTGTCTCCACAAGGTTTAATTTGAATCAGTATTTAGCTCGATCTATAAAATAGTTAATCAAAGAAAAAAAATTATACTAGAAATGATCGAGATGATTAAATGCATAAAAGATTACGAACAGAATTATAAGAGAAATAAATATACACGAAGGACAAAGTTATTGTACACTTACAAGGATTGATGGTCAAAGATAATGTACAACAACTGCATTGCATTTACTTTTTATATTTCATTTTAAGATTATAGTTGGTAATAATATCAAATTGCACTATTTTTTCTTACAAATTTTGTTTCTATTAATTTGAATTACTTAAAAAATTAATAATTATACAGTATACAGTGCAGAGTAGAGTGTCCACAATGCACCGCTAGTCTCTATTGTGAAGTGTTCTGGGTACAGTCTCTATGACACAAAGTAAATATATTCTTTATGGTTCAGTGTGCAATGTACATTCTGTGTGTTGCAGTGTGCAATGTACATTTTGTATGCTGCAGAGTGCAATGTACATTGTCATTCCGAGCCATGCTGGACTGTGCTGCATATTATGAATCTCAGGCTGGTCTTGTCCACCCTTAGAGATAACTTTCAGGTTCATGATCACACATTTTATGTTATTAATAAATAAAAATGAAAATATAAATGATTTATTAGAAGAAGAAAACATAATCTATGAGTGCAAATAATGATAAACATGACAATTTTATAGATTTAGATGATAAATAATTTATATTATGTATTATTATTATTATTATATTATGGTTATCATTTGTATTTTATATTTCATTTTTATTTATCATAATTATTTATTATAATTTTTTTTATAGATATCTTTCAAGTATAGACATAATGTTTGATCTTTTTTTAGTTCTAGTCTGAAATACATTCAATCTATCTGGCTCTAGTAGGTTTAGTAGTATATTTCCATATTTGTCATGGAAATTAGGTTGCTCAGTTGAGCTAATTCATAATTGGGTTATTCCCAATCGGCAATCACAAATAATTCTGAGCTATTTTTACATGGCATGAATTCTATCTTGGTATGGTTAACTTGTCCCAATGCTTGTCTATTTTTTTTTTAAATTTAAAATAATAAAATATTTTATTTTATAATAAAAAGTATGTACATAATCAATATGTTTGAGAAAAAAATATAGTATCCTTACGTTAGAGTACTATACTAATTACATAAGACATCTGAATTAAAAATATAATTAAGAAAACAAATAAAAAAGATGATTTAATAAAAAGTTCTATGTTCAAATTATAAAGTAAAAGGCAATCAATGAATGTAAATTCTAAGTTATCAACTCTAGTATTATCATAATGTTGTATGTAGTCTTGTCAATTTAGGATGTCCGACCCAACCGAATTTGGCCAAAGTGGGAAACCTGAACAGAATGAGTTGGGTAGACGTAGCCCAATTCTATGAATCAGGTACCAACTTAACCTAAATACATTGCCGGGCAGTTCCACATGTGCTAATAATTTAAATGTGTTGAGTCAACATGACCTAGGCAATTTTCATTGGATTAAGATCAACTTTTTTTTTATTAGGTTGTAGAACATATATAAATTAAAATATATAAAATAATAATATATACCCTATGTTTTAAACATATATAAATTAAAATAAAATAATAATACTCATTGAAAAAAAATAAATATCTTATGTTTTTATTTAATAAATAAATATGATTGAAATGACTCAGAATTTGGATGTTTTCATCAAATATATGAAAAGTAAAAATAAAATAAATTAATACTATAATATAGAGGTGTCAAGTGGGCTAGGTAGCCTGGGCTTGGCACGAGGCATGACCTGACTGAGTTGTACTTGACATATCAATGCATGGTCCATAATTGTGTCTGGGGCTTGTGCTGTGCTAGGCCAGGGGGTGCTGGGCCAGACACTGTTCATCGGCCTGTCCAGCCATAGTGCCTTGGAACTCGGGCCAAGTATTGTGTTTTGGGTATCGTGCTCCCATGACGCTTGACCCATTGGCTATTGGGCTTGGCTCATCTTGTGCTTTGGGGTTGGGCTTTGCCCTCGTTTGATTCCAGATCCTTCTAAATCATCGAGCCAAATTGACCCAACAATCAAAAAAAATTATACTGAGATGCATCCAGTCGTTAGATACACCTCCAATTGCTAGAGTAGAAAATTCGATGACTATTAGTTTATGCCATAAAAAAATCATTAAAAATAAAAAGAATTTTTAAAAATATATTTTTTTTAAATTTTTATATTATCTATATATATTTCTTCCTCATTTTTCAATATCATACCTCACATAGTCATATTCTTTCTCTTTTTTCTCTAATCTTAATTTCTTAAATCTCTAAAGTCTAATTAGGACCTTTCTCAGTTTCATATGGACATTTGACTTTTAGGACTTGGGTGTGGACTGAGCTATGGACATTGGATTTTGATATTGGACATTGGATTTTGATATTGGACATTGGATTTTGATATTGGACATTGGCGTCAGCAATTGGGATTTGGGAATCAACATTCTATAAACGGCAAAATGTTAAATGAGTATTATTTTTTAAATTTTATTTAATTATTTAATTTTAATTTTTATTAATAATTTAATAACTAATATTATTTAATTTAAAAAATTAATTTTAGAATATAATTAATAAACTAATAAAAATCTAAATTGACAAATAATGAATTTAATGATGAGAATGAGATTAATATTAACTTAAACATAGATAATTTTGGTATGAATAACAAAAATTCTTCAGAAAGGTCCAAGGTCGGGCCCGCTGAAATCTAATATTTTCTTATGGTTTTGACTCAAATATCTAAAAAATAAAAAATTAAAAGAAAATTTATAGTTTAGAATCACTTTAACATTATACAAAATAAAAATATTAGGTGTGTCAATTAAGAATCGCTATAATATAAATATTATAAGAAAATATTAACCTGTAGGAATATTTGTGAGACTGAGCACCTAAAGAGATATGTTGAATAATACATCAAAATATACGGTGTATTATATCCTAGGTAAACTCAACTGGATTTAGATAGCATGGAATATAAACATGTTAAATAATAGTGTGTGTGGGACTAGACACCTAAAGTGACATGCTGATTAATACATCAAAAAATATGATTTATTAGATCTAAGACAAATATAACTTAGTGAATGTGTCTTTGAAGCTCGATCTAATTTAGTTTCGTTGACATCCTTTATATATCACAATAATTTTATGAGAAAAGACACGCCCAAATTAATTATAATTATAAGTCTCCTGATTTGATTTTCTGAAGATCTTTGAGTAATTAGTATCTTGCATATTTACTTTCAACATGTTTATTATAAGATTCTTAGGTCCACAAATAAAAATGACATGATAAAATATATTAAGTTAAAAAAATAATTAATAAGTTTGAATTTCAAAAATTTAGTTGAGTATCCCTGGTGTTCGATGTATTGATTATTCGTGATGATATATTATTTTCATGCCTCACTGCCTATTATGTAAACTCTAAATTAGAAAATTTAATAAAGTAATTTTAAAATTTTCTGAGATTCTTGAATTTCATGATTATTTCTGTTTTATATGAGTGTATCGACACAAATCTTTATATAATATAAAATTCAAAAAAATATTTAATATTATTTTTAATAATACATCTAATAATAGAATATTTATTAATATGTTTGTTATGACAATTAGAGATGATCATTGATGAGATATTTCATATTAAGTACATGTGTCACGTGATTAATCTTATAGTACAGATGTAAATGAAAATTATTTTTTAGCATTAAAAAGAAAAATAAATAAATAAAAATATTTTATGATGCCTAACATACAATAAGAGTTTAGTGCCTATGTTTGTGAAACTAAAAAAGAAATAAATCTAAATAAATATGAGACATAATTGAAATTACATATATTTTATGTTAGAGCCTTGTATTGGCTATCAATTTGTGATATTTGACTATGTCAATATTAAAAATGTTGAGTTTATTATTAATTATTTAGACTATGATACATAAATTTTATTTATATAATTTTTGAAGATTTATTAATGACATTATGAATATGTGTTTGTCTGTGTATATTTTTACTACTTATATTGTACTCATGTGTATATGTAATATTAGTAGTATATTTAATAAGTATCCATGTATTTAGTATAATATTTGTTGAGATTAAAATAAAATATTTGAAATATTCTAGTATTTCATTCATACTTAAAGGTGTCAAACGGGCTCAGTCGGGCTAGCCAAGCTTGGTTTTAGGCCACCCAATTGGGCTACCGTGCTGGGCCAGGCACAACATGGTTTAGTGGAGCTCAAGCCCGACACGGGCCTGCGACCTAAAATCTGCCTGGTTCGTCCTGGTTCGGGTCAGGCCGTACAACTAATTTTTTAAAATTAGGGTTTTGGTGGCACGCTGCCATGTTGCTATGCCACCGTCGCTCTTTCGGGGCTCAGCATGCCTTGCCCGTCGACGTCAGCTCGTCGTGACCATGCTCGGTGCGTGGTCACGAAGTGACGTGCCTGGCACGGCACGTGTGCTGAAATCCCTCAGCCCGGCATGGGTATGGACATAGGTCATTCCCATGTCGTGCCAGGCCAGCCTAACCCGTTTGACATTTTTATTCATACTTAATATTATTTCACTGCCCATATGGATCTTAGTATTTAGGTGGAAGGAATAAAAAATATTTTGATATATATATATTGACATGTATGAACCATGTATATCAACCTATAGGATTTATTCACAAACAATTAATTCGCCTATTTTCATATTATGATACTAGTTGTAGTCATGCTTCAAGTATAAACATGAATATCATATTTGATGATGACGACTTCTCCATTCAGTTAGTTAGTGACAAATAATATATAATTCATTGAATAAGAGTGAACTATCTTAATACTTAGATACTGATTATTATTTTATCATTTCACATGATTATAATAAAAATTTAAAAAGTTTTGGTAAAAATCATATAAATCCATCTATTCCATGCTATTTAAGATGCCTTGTGATCTAGTGACCTCTTTAGTATCTAATATATTATCAAAGTTTATTTTTACTATGATAACTAATATTATTTCAAATAGAAGATTGAGATTATGATTATATTTATAAAAGTACTTGCATGCATGAATGACTGAGAAAATTCATGATAAGGCATAAGAAGTGATGACGGATGATTTATGAGATGTGAAGATCAATGATATTTAGGGCACTAGTAATATTTTTAGACTTATTCATGATGATGATTTGTTATATCTCCATATGCAGTATTATATCATAGATATTATTTGATTATTGATAATTTTTGATTTATGTAATACTGATACTATATTATAGTTTTAGTGTTTATTTATTTTTATTATTTTAATTTATGCATTATTGTTTATTGTTGTATTTGATATTAGATTGGATTGTACTTTTTAGTTTTTTTCATTTTAAGTTTTGATATTTTTTTTTTCAATTTGATTTGCATATTATTTATATTATGTATTTGTTTCATTAATACTTTATTAAAATTATATAAAATTTGTAATCTTTTATGTGAGCTGGACGAAATGTCAAAATATAATCTGAATTCTGATGTCACAATCATATCATTGTGATTTAGAATTTAAATTTATATTGAAATTAAAATCTTAAAAGTTAAGCCCAACAATCCAAGCCCAAGTCTTACATTAATGAATACTAAACATGCCAAAAAAAGGTTGGTCCGTGTTGTCTCAAACCGGCCTAAACTAGCATGACCCTGTACTATGCGGGCCAATTGTGCTGTGCCGGGCTGATTGACTAGTTCTCATGCTTGGTTGGGTAGGGCACAATGACATCATCATACCACATTGTAATGGGTTTTCCTGGCACGGTATGACTCATTTGTTATTTGTATTTCTATTTAACTATTTTGCTTGAAATCCTGGTGACTATTTCATATGCATATCCTTGAAATCAATATCAAGAATTATATTCTTCATGCCTAGTTGATATATCTTTCAATTGTGGGATATTATAATAGAAAATAGAATACTTATTGAGACAATCTTGATCACATCTAGTTTATTATTAATAATTCAGACCATGATACAAAATTTTTATTTATAAAAAAATTGAAGATTTTTTATGACATGACGAATATGTATTTGTCTGTGCATACTCTCACCATTTATAATGCACTGAGATGCTTATGTAATTTTTGTAGCATGTTTAGAGAGTATGGAGGTCACCATTTATTTAGTGCAATGATTTTTGAGATAAAAATCAAATATTTACAATATTAATCTTTCATTCATTTTTATATTATTTGATTGTCCGTGTGAATTCTAGGATTAAGGAGAAATGAGTAAAACATTTTGACATACATATTGACATGCATGGACAAGGTACACCAACATGAAAGGTTCATTTATCAAAAATTAATCTTCTTGTTTTTATATTGTGATACTAGTTGTAGTCATGCTTTGATTACGGATATACATCATATTTGGAGTTGATATTTTTCTTATTCAATTAGCCAGTGATAAATAATAATGTTATCAATAAAATAAGAGTGAACCGTCTTAGTATTTAGATACTAATTACTGCTCAATTCTATCACAGTATGATGGTAGGAATCATACAAATTCATTTTATCCCATACTATCTAAAATGACGTGTGATCTATTGACATATTTTATATTTAGCATAACATTAAAGTTTATTTTTTTTATGACAAATAATATCACTTCAAATATGAGATTGAAATGGTGATTAGAAAATTAAGGTGTAAATGATTGATTTTAGAATCATTTAACTTCTCAGTAGGCTCATCTCTAGCTTCAATAGAAGTGTTAATAGGCTATCCCAAGCTAGCATGATCTGAATTTTTTGGGCCTAGTCAGGTCATCGTGTCGTGTTCAACATGACATAGTTTCTTCCTCTATGTAATACCATCACAGAATGACTATTTGGCTTTAGTGCCCGACACAGAAAATCAGCACGATTGGTTTGGGGATGATTTAGTGTCCGACATGGTTGTCCCAAGTTAGCTGCCTCATGTAGCAAATTGCATTTAGCTCTGGCATTGCCACCAACCATCAGGCAATGGACATGGTTGCATGGCTAGAGGTGTTATGTGGGTCGTGTCGCCTGGGCACGAGATGAAGCTTGCCATGATTTGGTCATGCTAGGCTTGGCATGACATCGTCCAAACATATACTTGAACCTTGGTTGTGCTGGCCCATGGAACAATTTATGTCATGCTAGGCCGAGTCTAAATGTGTATTGTGTTACGCAAGGCACAACACACGTGTGGCACATTGACATGGTCCACACAAGTACTAGGTTTAGTTTTTAAAAAATACCCATAACATTCCTTACTTATTATGCTAAACATACTAGGATATTTCTCATACATCAACAAGGATAATGACATGAGCTATCCTGTTGCTGTCAATGTTAGAAAAAAAATAAAAAGATAGAGTATTTTTTCGCCATTAGATTTCTTCTAATAACTGATGGGTAGAGATGTAATTGCTATTAACTATCTACCCAAAAAATATAATTTTTTAATACAAACCATTCTATAAATATTATATTGAAATATTTTATTTTTTTACTTATTTATATAAATTTTCTCATTTTTCTTTTTTCTTTCTTTGCTCTACTTGATTGGTCCAGCTAACTAATTATTCTTAAGTCCTAAGTCATAACTATAAGTACAAGTCTACAAGGTTACAAGATACTAGTTAAGAAAATGAGGTGGATTGCTGCACACATAAAGGTAAGGTATACATTAAAGTTTTGTTTGTATTATAATTTATAAAAAATAAACTTATATATTTTTTAAAAATTAGAAAAATAAATAAAATTAAAAATAATAAATAATAATTTTAATGATAATGAATTTGACCTAAACATTGATAATACTAACAATCGACCAAAAGGTTTGAGATCAAAATTAGATTATCTTTCATGGTTTCAACTTATTTACATACAAAATTTAAAAATAGGCAAATTTTAATAGTTAGTTATGCAAACTTCAGTAGTTATTAAAATAAAAAATACTAGGCGGTGTCATAGAAGATCTTACATAGTGTATATATTATAAAAAAATATATACATGTAAGAGTAATTATAGCATTGATTACCTCAAGATGTATGTCTATCAATGCATCAAAAATATGCTCTATTGGATCTCAAGTAAATTCACTGTTATCAAAATCATATGATTCACGATTCGATTCACGATTTAGGGAGTAAATGATTTGACTTTTTAAAAGAATTAAAAATATGCATTAATCATAGGCTAAATCGCTGAATCACTGAATCGCAAATTAATTTATACAAATCGACTTAATATTGATTCTCAAGGGACCAAGATCCTTAAAAAGTCATAAAAATAAAAACTAAAATATCAAAAAAAATGACAACTGTGGAAATTAATTAACGTGAAAAAAAATAACTTTAATTTTTGGTATTATGAATTTAACATGAAAAAGCAACAAAATTCCAAAAAAGTGATAAAAATAAAAATTAAAATATCAAAAAAAAAAATTAATAACCATAGGAAATAAGAATTATTTAACTTGGAAAAAGTCAAAAAATTTGATTTATAATTTGATTCGATTCTCAATTCTCGATTTACTAATCAAGAATTTTGATTATCGATTCGAATCTCGATTTAAAAATTATGGATAGATCTAATTGAGTTACGTATTCTTTGAAGTTGGATTAACTTCAACTTTATTGATTTCTTTTATTTATTATAATGACTTTAAAAAAGAAATATGATCAAATTGATTACTATGATGAGTTTTCTAATTAGAATTTTGGAGGTTCATATGATAATTAGTATTATACATACTTACTTTTAGCCCATTTATCATTAAAATATTTATTTTTACTGGTAGGAATATTATAATAAATATTATAAATTAGAAAAATAATTAATAATTAATCAACTTAGGAAATATAATAGAATGATGTCTGTGATATTTGATATCTATACTAGTGATGATGATATATCATTCATATGCCTCATCATCCAATATGTCGATTGAAGTAGAAATTTAATAAAAGAATTAAGATTTTCTGAAATTTTTTATTTTTATGATGATCTTGTTATATAGAATGTATGATAAAGATTTTTAAGGAATATAATATTTAAAATAAAATTTTTAATATCATATTTGATAAATGTTTAAATAAATAATAATATCAACATTTATATGTTTTTCAAAATTATTAGAGATGAGTCATTAGGTAAAAGTTTTTATATTAGGTATATGTATCACGTAATTAACCTAATAGTTAACCGAAAATGAAAGTTATTTACTAAAATATAAAAAATTTACTAAAATACTTTAGGATAATTAGTAAATAATAAGAGTTTTATTATTTGTCAGTAGCCCTAAAAAATTCTAATTAAATATGAGATATTATTAGAATTATATCTATATAATGTCAGAGTCATATATTGGTTACTAACATTTGATATATGATAATCTTAATAGTATGAGTTCATAATTGATTATTAATGATTTAAATTAGGAAATAATAAATTTTTTTGAAAAATGTAAAGATTTTTAATAATACGATGAATATATTATTGTCTACGTACACTCCCACCACTTGTATTGTGTTTGGGTGCACATGAGATATTAGTGTTATGTTTAGGAAATATAGAGGATATCATATATTTAGTATTATAATTATTGAGATGAAAATCAAATATTTAAAATATTAGTCTTTTATTCAAATTCTTTTTTATTTGACTACTTATATAGATCATAAAGTTAAAATATAAGATATAAAAAATATTTTTAGATACATATCAATATGCATGAATCAAGTAGAAGAACCTAATGGTAAAATTCTTGAAAATTAGATAATATATTTATATATTATGATACTAAGTATGAATGTATGATATGTGTAGGGAGATTTTGAGTATGATCATGAATAATATATTCGAAGATGATAATTTTTTTATTTAGTTATTTAGCGATAAATGATGAGGTGACCAATTAAATAGGAGCTAACTATCTTAGTATTTGGATGATGATGATTATTTTTATCTTATCACATAATGATAATAAAAATTTAAATGTTTTGAGTTGGTTGAAATCATTCAAATTTATTTTTTCGTGCTATCTAAGATATTACATGATTTATTGATTTCTTTAATATTTAGCGTAGAATATTAGTCTTTTTTTTGTGATTGTGATTATTATTTCAAATAAAAGATCTATACTGCTACCAGATATAGTAAAAGTACTTTCTTACTTAAATGGCTGAGAATATCAATGTAGTGTATTTAAGATAAAGTGAAAGAGTTATTAATAGATTATAACTCATGCGACATTAACGATATTGAGGTTATCACTAGCACTAGTTTTAGAATCATATATGATGATTATAATCTTCATCTGCACTATACTAGGACTACATACACCGAATGTTGTATACACTGTAGTTTTTTTTATTTAGATATTTATATTTTATATTCAAGAAAAATTAAATATTTTTTAATTTTTTATTGGCTTATTCGGTTGCCTTGAATTGGCATGACTTAGCATGACACAAATTTGACCAAGCACGTCTAGGCATGGTAGTGCCAAATTATGGACCAATCATATCATGCTGGGTTAACCTTTCATCAAGCCTTGCTGGCATGACACATCATGAGAATTTTTCTCAAGCTATGTCAAGCATGACATATTGACTTACCATGTAATCTATTTTTTCTGGTTCTAATCTTTACATTTCCTAATCATAGTTTTATTACATTTGTATAAGTTATTATATACTTCCAACTATTTCATTTTATCTTTAACATTTATCTATGAATTCTTCAAAATTTTTAAGCATATCAGAGTTTTAATGATTTTTAGTCATAATCTGATTATTCTATCTAAAATTATATTCATAGTCATAGAAAAAATAAACTTTGATGCTATCTAAATATCAGAGGATTAGTAGAATACGTGTTATTTTAGATAACATGAGTAAGATGAATTCGTGTAATTTTTATTAACTTAATATATTAATCTTTTTTATTTTACTTTATGATTAAATAGAATAATAATCAATATATATATATATATAGAGAGAGAGAGAGGGGGAGAGAGAGGGAGAGAAAGAGAGAGAGAGCTCCATGAGATACTAGAGATGCTAGAGAAGTCTCACTAATATCAAAATCAGAAATCTCTTTATTCTTTTCAAAATAGTTGTGCTTGTAGTATTAAGTACATGGCTTGGATCGACTTTTATTCTATGAGTACTAATTGGATAAGGAAATGATCTAATTAGTATGAATTTTAAATATACGTCATCTTGGATCGAGTTTTTTAAAAAAGATTTATTCTTAATGAATATCTTTTTTATATTCTTAATAATCCTTCTAGACTCTAGTGAATATCACATATAGTTATTTTGAGTACTATATGTATCCAATGAAAGTATAATTGATAACACAATCAATTATTTTTTCTTTATTTAGAGAGAGATTCTGAACAAAACAAGTTCACTCACGAATCTAGGGTTTTATGTGAAAAAGTTTCTTTCCTAGATATAATTTTTTTTTGATAAGTATCTTTTCTAGATACAAAAGTTGATATATGATATAACATGAGATGATAAAAGATGATATTTATCAATCAAAAAGTTAGAATATCTAGGAAGACTAATTGTTTCATATAGTATCTAGGAATACTTCTTTATAGTATAAGTGACCTAATTGTTTCATATAAATGTTAGATCTTCTTTTTCACAATTACTTTTTTGCTCAGGAGTGTCAGAATATGATATTTAGTGAATTATCACATACATCTCAAAAAGGCAAGCAAACTGGTGAGAAGTGTTTCAAAATATTATTCTTTCTCAACTTTCTAATATAATAACCAACTATGTTCATATTATTTTATAAAATTTTATTAATATATATAAAATTTGAGACATTTCTTTAAAAAATTAATAGTCATATATATATATATAATATAATTGTTAATAAATATAATAAAATATCTCAAACTAATATATTTGATCTAATATGATCTTTGAATCTCCAAATGAATCAGATGAATACTTTTTTTTTCAAAACTTGACATCTAAAAATGGTGAATATTGAAGAGAATTTACTAGACTGCATTTTAAGAGGTTGTTAATGTCTTTAAGAGTTATTCATAGTTTACCTACTATACCTGTACTCCATGAAACAACAAAATTTGGTGGATACAACATAAATAATTATACTTCAAGATCATCATGAAAGATTATATTTTTAACAACTAGTTGATATACAGCCTGGTTATGAGAAACAACAATTTTATGACTTTGGTCAAATGAAAAAAAAATCTCAATAATTAACATAATAAATTTGTATAACTTATTTTGCTATTAACTTGATCTTAAGCTGCATAATATTTCTTTTAGTTCTTATTTTTATTGTGTATATTCACTTGCATTTAATGATAGTATCTAATTCATCCTACAAAGCCTATTGCTATCTTGGATGTTTAAGTATCTTAAAGAGAGTATCAGGGGTCTTGTAGCTCTTAAAAGAGGACAAAAAAACTATAAGGTATACTAAAGTAAAAGAGAGTATTTATGATAATGAGTACTAGGTAAAACACTTAGATTTTATTTGTAGAGTAATTGAAAGGTCTAAATTATTATTTTGAATCGAATCAACTGACATGACATGAGAGACTTGTAGGGGAGACAAGAAACTAATTTTATCACTGGTTTTTAAATGTATGTTTTCTTGAAGATGAACTTGTCCTCAAAGAATATTATATTCATACTGATAATGATTTTCCTAACCTTTAGTGAGTAGTACATATAATTATTTTGAGTACTAGAATATCTAATGAAAATATATTTAATGATACAATCAATCATCTTCTTTCGACTTGGAGAAAGATCTTTAACAAAACTAGTATACCAAAGGTCTCATATGGTAGGTAAACAAGTCTTTCTCTTGAATACAAAAATTGATGTGATATAATTTGAGAAAACCTAAGATAATATTTGGTTGATTAGGAAGTTAATAGTTAATATTGTTTCTCTCCAAGTATACGTAGGGATAGTTCTTAGTAGTAGAACTATTCCTACACGATGCTAATATGACTTTGATTTGAATCTCTCTCTTACTTTTATTCACTATTGGTAGATATTTTATCTAGATGCAAAAAATAATTTTTTTTATCATGGAGATCATAAGGAATAGATTTATATGAATCAATCTATTGATTTTTGTGCTCTGACATAGGAATAATCAAACTTGATTTGCAAACTGTATAAAATCCTATATGTATTGAAATATTCATAAAGTTTAGTTTGAGAGGGTTTCTTCTCTTGTTTATACAAATTTGTTTTATATTATTTTTATTTTTATCAGAGAGATTCAAATGATAAACTTGTTTTGTTTCTTGTATACATGTATGATATTATTATTTTTAGTGACAATGAATTGGATATTACCCAACTTCAAGATTTCTTAGACTCAATTTTAAATGTAAAATTAAAAGAGACTCAAATAGTTTATGGAGATTTAGGTTGGCTACTTTCGTAGAGAAAATTTTATCCTAGCAAAAATATTTTTTAGAGATTGACATAATTTGATTTTTGAAATATATTTGATTGAATTACTAATTGATGTAGTTTTAGATTTTATAATTTTTATTAGTTCTTTAATTGACTCAATGAGATGTATGATAATTTTAGAGAAAATTAAAACATCTGCTAGTTAGTAATCTAAATATTTTATATCCCTTGTTAATTATTTTAAAAATTTTTCAAATCAAATATATTTGAATGTTATTCTTCACATGCTCATATATGCAAAGAAGTAGCTTAGACTTGATATTTTTTTTTAAATTATGGTCTATTAATTTTTAAGATGTTCTTATTTGAGTTGGGTATTAACCATGATAGACAATGATGATATTGTGCTAATTTTGTGTTATAGAAAAATATTAAGTAAATAGTTGTGGTTAGATTTAATGTAGAAAGTAAATATATTGTGATAGCAAGACAATGATTTATTTTTAGATAGTTATTATTGGATATTATAGGTTGGATATTTTCTTGAGAAACTAAAATTATTTTATTTTATTTTATTTTTATTGTGATGCCTAGACAATGATTAATATAAATTTTATTTTGATATTTATGAATAAATAAAACATATATAAAATAAATCACTTTATTTGGGAAAAATTTATGTTTGATTTATTTCTACTGCATATAAGAGACAATGATCAACATATATTTCATTAAAGGTCATGTTTATATAAGATATTGGTGTACTAGTACATTTATAAAAGTTCTAAGGGGTCTTTATTTTTACTATTACTTTCGAAGATTGGCATACTAGATATATGTGAATTAGTTTGAGGAGATCTTGAGATTACTAATTTTTTTATATAGTTATGCATTTGAAGTGTGTTGATTTATAAGGATAGCTCTAACCTTGTTTGTACTTATATATATATATATATATATAGCTATTAAGGAGAGTTTTATTTATTGCTTACTAGATTTATATGCATTCTTTAATGATTCTGATAGATATGTTAATGATGACATCATTATTTAAAGTAATATTCAATATAATATTTAAAAATTTATTTTGAATGTTATATTTATTTTATATTCTTGTCAGACACTTATATATGATGGGATTATCAAGAGCAGAGAAGATTTTAAGTAATTTTAAAATTATTTATTTATTTATTATTTAGAATTAATATAATGTGTCATCATGAATAGTTTAGATATCAGATATCATGAACACAACTTTATTATATTTCATAAGTTTATTAAAATCCAATTATATTTTATATAATCTAAAATATTTTATTAAATCATTTCTATTGATGGACTTGTGAATTCTATGATAAGTAGTTTATAAATAAGTCTGCATAATATTGATTATATTGGAATCTTCTGAAAATTTAATTAGTAAAACTATGATAGTAATTAATTCTAAAAAGTAAGGGGAGAATGGATAAACTATTCATTTTTCATATTCCTATTGTGGTATTTTTTTATTTTGATTTATGTGTATTTTATGCATAGAACCACATGGTGCATAGAAATCAATGGGTTGTCCTAAATTGGTTAACTTTTTAATTGTATTTTTAATTATTTTGTGCTTTATATTAATAAAATTATGTATTTGCCAAAAAAAAAACTCATTGTCATAAGTATAAGATATTAATGAACTTGAAGTTGATCTTATTCCAACTTTAAAGATCTTGTTGCTCGATTGGGTTTGCTTGGTATTAAATGTATTAATATTATAATTTTTGGTATATTGATAAACATGTCTTAAAAGGTAGTCAGTGTGATTAGTATTTTTACTTGTATATATTATGTTGAATTTATTTTGATAATTCTAGTATTTTTATTTTTAATTATGTTAAAATATATAGATCATTGAAATTTGCATATTTTTAGATTTTTCAGGTAAATAAGTTGTGATTGTGAGAAAATATCTAATTTTGATGTCTGATTTTTTAGTTAGGTTATCATTATTATTTATGTCTAAGTGTAATTCATTTTTATAAAATTTATTATTTATTATTTTTTAATGAGTTTGAAATTGGACTGGAAGTAGATAAGAGGGGAGAATTATTTTTAATGTTTTACTTATTTTTATTTATTTATTTATTTATTTATTAATTTAAGATTTTAAATAAAATAAATTAATTAAAATTAAATTACAATGTATACACCAATTTTCTATGTAACACACTTTGAATGATGTACATTGTATCCTTGTGCTTAGAAGTCGATCCTCGTCATGGCAAGCAATATATCAGTGATATCCTATTTTGTAAAATTAAATTTATAAATTATTTAAAAAAATTATAAAAAACCGAGCACAATATTTATTTGTGAACACTGAGAGGAGATGAGAGAAGAAGAGAGGAATTTATTGATTAACTATGAAAAATAAATATATGAATTAGTTATTTATAATTTTTTTTTGATTAAAAAATATATATTTTAATATTAATTAGAGTAAAAATTTGATAGTCATTAGATATTTGTTTATGAGCTAAGAATGCAATTTGTTGGCTTAAAATTACCTATATAATATATTATTATATTATTATATTTCTTGACATGATAGTGATGGGTTATATTTTGTCGTTGTTAATGTCACGTTTCACGTCTTAGCAAGGTTCAAACAACCAACAATTGGCTTGTTGACAAAGCATGCTAGTTTTTTTAAATGACTTAATTTTAAATTATATGTGCCACATGTTGTGCCGATGTGCTAGGTACATGGGTTATGCATGGCACAACATGAGTTATTCTTGGTATGGCATGAGTCGTGTCACGGACTAGTAAGACAATGGTCTAGGCATGATTTTGGATTATATCATGCCAAACTTGACATAATTTAATCAGGTAGTGCCTCTTATCATGTCCAAGTCGCTCAACCTACTTGACACGTCTAAATATGACCATAATATTGAAAACAAACAACAATCAACAATCACACCAATGTTATTCTTCTAATATTTACGATTAGTTTTTGGCTGAGTGGTTCAGATTGTTATGTTTGATTCTGAAGCTTGTAATTATAGTGGTAGCTTTGATATTTTTGATATTGTATGAGTTATCATCAACTAGTTCTTTTACTTCATCTTGAAGATTCATTCTTAAAATTTTTAAATTTTTTAAGTATGCCAGTGATTTTATGATATTTTATCATGAATTTGATTTTATATCTAAAATAATATATATAGTTATAGAAAAAATACATTTTTATATTATACTAGATATAAGAGAGGTTATTTGATCATGTGGTATCTTAGATAATATGAGATACATAGATTTTAATGATTTTCATTAACTTAATATTTTTAAATTCTTATTATTATCATGTGATATGTATTAAATAATTTCTAAGTACCAAGTCATCTGTCTTTTATTTTATGAATCATCTCGTTATTTGCTCTTATCAAATTGAATGTAATAGTTATTGTGTTTAAATTTGGTGTCCATGTCCGTATTTGGATGCTCGTTATACTTATTATACTTATTGTTATAATATATAAATATGTTATCTAATTATTTATATATCATATTATCTTATTCTTCTATTTGGTTCATGCATATAGATATGTATTTTAATATGTTTTTTATTTTTTTCATCTTAATTCATTGATCCTTAAAAGTAGCTAGGCAATAATAGTTGAAATAGAAGACTAATATTTTAAATAGTTAGTTTCCATTTTAATGATCATGACACTAAAATTAGAGTGCTCTCTATACTTACTAAATATATTACTATTATTGCATATGCATCTAATTATAGTGCATATGGTGGGAGTATGCATAGATGACCACTTATTTTTCTTGAGTCTAAAAATTTGCATATCATAAAAAAATTTTAGTAATTTAAAAAATAAAATTTGTCTTTAGTCTAAATCATTAATAATAAATTCTTATTTTTTTTGTTATTGAGGTTGTCTGATATCTTATATATTGGTAGCCAACACTTGAATCTAATATGAGGTAAATATCATTTCAATGGTGTATGAGATTTGTTTGAAATATTTTCTTTTTTAGATATATTGAAAAATATAGAGTATAAAATTCTTATTGTCTGCTAGGTATTTAAAAATATTTTAGTGAATTTTTTATGTTTTCTAATATGTGAAAAATTATTTTTATTTTCACTTATATTATTAAATTAATTAAGTGATACATATATCTAATGTGAAAAATAATATCAAAGAGCTTGTCTCTAATAATTCTCATAAATATATTTATTGCATTATTATTATTTGAAATATAATATTAAAAATTTTTATTTTGAATATTATATTTTCTAAATATTCTCATGATACACTTATATATGATAAAATCATCATGATGATATAAGATTTTAGAAAATTCAAAAATATTCGTATTTAGTTTTCACTTAGAATTGCTATAGTGGGCAGTGATACATGCGAATGAAATATTGATGCAAGTAGTTCAGATCTCTGACGTCTTTGAGACCACTTCAATATATCTTTTAAGTTCATTTATTATTAATTTTTTCTTTTTTAAAATATTTTATCATGTCATTTTTATTTGTCAACCTAAAAATTTTATGATAGTCAGGCTGAAAGTAAATTTATATAATATGTACTAGTCTAAGATCCTATAAATATTTTCGGAAGATTCATGTTAGTAATTAATTTTATTATGTTTTTTCTCTTGATCTTAGTGTAATAAATAAACTAAGTTGATATAATTTTAAAAACCCCAATGCTAAGTTGCGTTTATTTGAGATCTAGTGAATCATACTTTTTGGTGTATTGATTGCATAGTTGTGAAAGATGTGCTTAAGGCACGCCTAGGCTCAAGGCACAACCACTCTCTAGCTATAGTGCCTCACCTTCCAAGACACGCGCCTCACTAAAGAGGCACGCCTTATATAGTATAGTTTTTTTAAAAATATATTTATTCTAAAAATTTGTAATTATATATTAAAATGTATATAATTTCATTCATTTTTTTCAAAAAAATTTATTTAAATATTAGGAATATTTATTTTTTTATCAATAGAATCATATTTAATAATAATTTATGTGTATCCAATGTCACATTTTACTTCACAAAAGTTCACGTCTTAGATGTACCTTGCGTCTCAAGGCTCTAAGAAACCTTTGTGCCTTGGTGCGCATTGCGCCTTTTAAAATAATGATTAATTGACATATCTATAAAAGTGATTAATGTCACAAGTAATCCTACACACACACACATAAATTTTAATGATAAATACATCATATCATATTTTTTTTGACATCTCTATTTTTTTTAATTATGTTAACCAAAGAAGCACGGACATGGCTCCCTACAGCCGTGTCCACGTGTCTGACACCTGGATACGTGGACACGACACGGATATGGCATGGATACGTGTCCGATACGCCACGTGGCGTATCACTGCACAATCCGTATCCAATACGCCACGTGGCGTATCAGATGGTTGCGTCGGCAGCTGTATCCACGTCTATAGTGTCCGACGTCCGAAGACGTCGGTGACCAACGTTGGCCACTGGCAGGGGGCGGGCGCGATTTGAGGGAGAGGCATGAGCGGGCATGATTTGAGGGGAGAGGAAGGGGCGGCACGATTTGAAGGAAGAGGAAGGGGCGACACGATTTGAGGAGAGAGGCAGGGGCGGGCGTGTTTGAGGGGAGAGGCAGGGGCGGGCAGGCGTGATTGAGGTGAGAGGCAGGGGCGGGCGGGCGGGCGGGCGTGATTGAGAGGAGAGACAGGGGCGGGCCTGATTGAGGGGACTGGGGAGAGGTAGGGGCGGGCGTGATTGAGGGGACTGGGGAGAGGTAGGGGCGGGCGTGATTGAGGGGAGAGGCAGGGGCGGGCGGGCGTGCTTAAGGGGAGAGACAGAGGTATAAAATAAAATATTTTTATAAAATAAAAAAAATTTATTTTTATATAATATAATTATAAAATATTATCTTATAAAATAAAATAAAATAAACTATTTTTATTTTATAAATAAATAATATATATTTATTATATATAATAAAATATTTTAATTTAATTTAATTTAATAAATATTATAAAATAACTAATATTTATAATTAATAATTTTTTTTTTATTTTTATTTTTTTATTATGCCGTATCATAGTCGTATCCGTATCCTAGTTTTTTAGAATTTTTCGTGTCCCCGTATCCTGTCGTGTCGTATCTCCGTGTCCGTGTTCGTGCTTTTTAGATGTTAACGTTTCTTTATACTATTAAGCTTAATTTATTTTTAAGTCTTTTATGCACATGGGTTGAGATTATGAGAGAATCTTATTTTGGCAATGGACCTTTTGTTATTATTTATGTTTAGGTCTATTATTTTTATAATATTTATGATTTGTTATTTTTTTTAAATTTAAGAGATTGGGCTGGAATTAGAAAAAAAGAGTTGTCTTACTAATTTTTTATTAGTTATTATTAATTAATTTATTTATTTAAAAGTTATAAAAGAAAAAATAATATTTTCAACCCAATCATAATGTATACCTTAATTTTATATATGTAGTATATATTTTTTCACCTCTACCTTGTACTCACTTATTTGAATGTGGTAGCTCCTCATCAAAATAATTTTGGTGCTTCACCAAATTAAAAAAAAATATATAAATAAAATAATGTGGGCGCTGCCAAGTCACTATGTTAATATGAGAGTTAAAAGAGGAGATAAGAGGATAAGAGATTATAGGTTAATTATTAAAAATAAAATATATCGAAATACTATTTATAGATATTTTTTTATTAAAACTATATATATATATTTTATTTTTTTAAGCTAGAAATCTAATAGACATTGAATTTTTGTCATTGAGCCATGAGATGTAATTCGACAACTATACAAAATATAAAACAGTAATTTTTTTAAAAGGTTGATAGGACAATGACATGCATTGTTCTATTTTGTTGGCCAATGTGAAAACAACCAATTTAAAATTACTTTTATTAAACGTGATTGTGCCACATTTCATGTTGGCATGCCAGGCATGCGGGTTGTGCCTGACATGTCATGATTCAATTGTGCCGTGGGTCATGCTCGAGCTGTATGACCTAATTGACATCTTTTAGCAATCATTTTTAGAGTTGTCAACACGGCATGTTCCATGCTAAACACCATGCTATGTTCAGCCCAACATGGTGGCCTCGTTGAGCCTAAAAAATGAGTTGTGTTGGGTCATGCAATGTTGTACTATGTTAGGTTGGGTTGAGCCAAACTCGACAAATCCTTGCACTAGGAAAATATAAAACCCATTCCAAGCCGGGTTGGGCTGGGCTGTGCTATGTTGGGTTCTGCCCAAGCTTTTAAAAAATATATTTTTCAAAATAATTATTTATCTCTTATTTTTTTTAAAGATAATATTATCTATAGGAAAGTATGCAATCCTTTTATAGATTTTTTCTTAGTGTATGTTGGTAGTTAACTTAAATTTGAATATTTGCCTAATTGTAAATACTTATGATCCTTAAAAAAATTCCAAGTTGATTCTTCACATATATTTTTATGCGAAGAGCTCTCTCAACACTCCTAAAATTAAGTTTTAATTATTTTAATTAGTGTTTATACTATTGATGTTTATTTATTCTTAAAATTTTTAAGTGTATGCATAGGACTGAGGCTCGATGAGATAATCCTAGTTTTTATCTAGGGTTATCTCACTGGTTGAGATAACTTGGTTAGACAAATCGATGAGATAACCTTAAATATTATGGTATGGTCGTCGTTATCTATGTTCAAGTCTATTTTATTTTTATAATATTTATTATTTATTATTTTTTTATCTAGTTTTAGTCTTAATGGATCGTTGAGTTAGAGATTTTTTATGATATTTAATCTATCAAAATTTTAAAAATAAATTAACAAAAAATATTTATGAAAAAAATAAATATGTAATGTATATTTTTACTTTATGTGTGCAACTCATTTGGTAACAATTATGCAAAAGCATTCACTTTACTATTTTATCAATTAAAATCAATCTGCCAAATCGAGAAAATTATAATATTATAAAAATATTTTAAAATAAAAATAAATTGTGAAAAAATTGAGTAGTCAGCTGATTCTTATAATTGAAGAGATTGAGAAAGACTAAAGAGAAATACATAACAAAAAGGAGAAGAGAGGAGAGAAAGAGATTATGCTTAACTATGAAAAATATAATATATTTATATGTTATTTATAATTTTTTTTTAAATATATAAATAACTATATATGCTGATTGATGGACTAATATATCATATGAATAATTCTTGATCTAGAAGTCAAAACATTATCTTATTTTTCTCAAATTTTTTATTTTTAATTTTCTTTTTAAATTATTTTTTGTTTTTATGAGATCTTTAGAAGTTCTTATAAGATTTGAATCATCTATATGTACTATAATTATTATAAATCTAGTTTTTGATTTTTTAATTAACACCCATGAATAAATTAGATTATTCACCTATCCCTCATTGAATAAATGCCCACACAAATGATTATATCTCATGCATCCAAATTATCTTAATTTATATATAATTTTTTGTAGTTTGATTGAATACTTGTTTTGAAGTTTTGAATTATTCTTTTAAATAATTTGAATTCTTTAGGGATATTCATATACATATATTAGCACCTATAAACCTATTTAAATATAATGAGTTTAGCTTTGTTTGGATTATTTCTTTTTTTTTTTGATCAATTATTCATATTTCAACATTTATTCAATGTTTGTGATTTTTGATCTTCATAATTTTTTATAATATTCATAGTCATTTGAAACACAAATATGTTGCCTATGATTCTTTAGTGTTGAAACCATTATCTTTATGATAGATTAATCAATTTGTTTTTTCTCAGGCTAATTTATATCAAGTTGGGTCTTATCATTCATTTTTATTGATCTTTCATATTGATAAACTCTAAATTAATATCAAAAGTTTCATATTTTGTTTCTTTTTTTAGTAATTAAATCCTTTTAGCTTATAGGTGTAAAATGTTTTAGATGACTCTTAAAATTATTTGTCATGATATTATTCAATTATCTTACAAGAACATCAATACTTGTTGAAGTATTCACAATTAGTGTGTGTGATTGTGTTACTTTTTTTTGTAACCTTGAAAGCATAAGGTAATTGATTTGCTAGTCCTAGCAAATGAATAAGTTTTTTAACTTCTAGCTCACATTGCCTTGCAATGCGATTAATAATAGATAATGAGGATATATTTTATATAATGTCTCACAAATTTTTTTGAAAATGACTTTTCTCCTCCTAATGGCAAAGGAAGAAGTCATCCCATTATTAAAGCCAAGTTGATGTTGGTAACCTAACTTGGTACGTTGAGGTGAAGTTATAGGAACACAAACAACAAAACACAAAATATGTAAATGTGAAACATTAAGTTGAGAATCTAAAACAATTTATAAAGGAGAAAATATATGATTACCTGAATAATAAATTTGAGTTATATGAAGAATGCCATTTTCCCAAGTAGACAGAGATAATTATATTCTTAAGAATAATTGTCTTGTAGTTAATTATAACTGCTTAATAAAAAAGTCAATTATTCTATTCTAAGTATGAGTTTGTTTGACAAATTACTCAACATGAATACCAATTAACATATAAAATTTAAGGAATATATAAGTTAAAAATTCATTGATATTATCAATATGAATTGTCTTAATATAATTATTAGAGAATTGTGTCTTGAGTTTAATTATTTGAGCAAGTAATCTTGTAAATATAATATTTTAAGTTGAAAGAAGATAAACATGTTATCAATGAGTGAAAGTACTAATTAAAATTATAAAATAATGAAAGGTTAATTTGGTGAATGAATTGACTCACAAATATGATATTGAATTCTTTTTAGAAAGGTTGGTGATTTAAATCCAACATTGGTAAATGAATGTTTTATATTTAATTTGTTTTGTGAGTAAATAACATAATTGTAATTATCATGTATAAGAATCTTTCGATTCTTCAAAGGATACTCAAAAAAATTTTAAGAACACGAGGCATAATAGAAAACCTAGATGGCCAACATGTTCATGCAAAATCATAAAAATTTTGAATCATACTTCTGGTTTATGATCACATATGATTCAATAAAGCTGTGGTTATTTGATATAATCCACTTGAATAAGATGAGTGTATATATGGGTTTCAGATATAATTGAAGTAATGAGAAGATATTCATTATTATTATTATTGTTTATAATTTCAATATAATACATATTTGTTAAATATTCTTAAAATAAGAAGATTTTGATTAAAGTTAATAGAATAAAGAGTATTGTTGATTTAAATTTTATTTTAAATAAGTAAAATTATAGTTGCTCTTTTGGAGTCTTGATTTAGGTCGACAAGATTGAATATTGCATTAATATTAGACTTTGTTAATATTAAGTTGGGAAAATATTTTTTTATCATGAAGTATTGTGTATGATGGCACAATCTACAAGGGATGCATCTAGATTGTATGTCATAGAATTTATCATGACATGATGTTGATCTATATATCTTTAAGTATACATTGCATGTCGTATAATTATTTCTCAAAGTAAATATGTATGTATTCAAATGAGGATAATATAATTAATTTTTTTTTAAAAAATAAAATATTTAATTATAACAAATATTTTTCCATCTAATTAGATGATAAATTTTTTCATTAGGGTTCTCAAAGAAGTTTGAAACATCTAAATAGAATAATATATTAATGAGTCATCACTATCAATGAAATTCATTTCAACATTCTTTCATTTTTTTAAATTGAGACTTGATAGAGATTGAACAAGTATTTTAAAGTATGATAGATAAGTGATTAACATCCTTTTAAATTACACTCATAACATTCATTTATATGAGTATGTTTATTTTGTGGTTTCAATTTTTTTTTAATTGGATCTTTGAATTATTTTTATTTTGGTTGTTTGAAATGTGTTTTTTATTCCAAGAATTATTATGGCTACCACGGTGTTAGGAAATGTGTCTATCATGATCATGACCACAACCATGCTCTCTACTTCGGTCTTATTCATATTCATATTCATATTCTTGTTCATGTCTATAAGTTTGGACAAATGTGATATTAGTTACATGTAATGACATAGACCTAGTAGGATGAAATTGATGATTTTTTAGTAGTTCATTATTTTGTAAAGTCACAAAAAATATAAAATAATTTTGAATATTTGGTGAAATGACACTCAATATTATTCTTGCAAGAGCATATTAGAGGTATGAAATATTATAAATATTTTTTTAAGCACTTCTTCAATGACTTTTTCTCTGCATAATTTTAGTTATGAGCTAATTTTGAATAAAAACTAATTATAATCACTATTGGACTTGAAATATTATAATTGCAAGTGCGTCTAATTATAACATTCTTTTGAAAGGATTACAGTCTTTTGGTTATTGTATCAATCATTTTCAAAAAAATGAAAGTATCTTTAATTGTACAATATTCGACTTTTAATTCTTCATCAATGTGATGTGGATGAAATATTAAAGTTTTGGTTCGATCCTATATAGATGTGTTATTTTTTGTTTTAATAATATTTTCATTATGTATTATATCAATGTGAATTTTATTATCCTGAACCTAAGATAAATAATTTTTGCCTGAAATATCAAGTGTAACAAACTTTAGTTTTATCAAGTTTGATATTATTTGAAAATTATACATGCAATAATCTAAATAAAAATAACTTATTTGGATTATATAAAATAATTTATCAATATTTTATTAGGCATATAATACTTGATAAAAATGAGTAAATAAAAATCTTAAGCTATTTATTTATTTGTTTATTTGTGAACTATGATTATCTTTTTAGAAAAATATATTAATTTATACATATTTCTAAGCTATTCATTATTTATTTTATAGTTTCAAACTATAAAATATTATTTTGTATAAATTTTAGTTATATGATATAATTAAAAGATATTAGAGATTTTATGCATAATTTTTGGTATGTATTTATAATTTTATAATTTTATCTCATAATTTTTAGTTAAGTATGCATAATTTTTGGCTATTTTTTTTTAATTTTTTTGTAAAGACTCTTGCTAATGACATGTTAGAAAAAAAATAGAAATAAAGTAAGGATATGAAAGTTTTCTAAAATTATATTTCATTGATCTGGATCTTATATTTATAGGAGTTATGATATATCAAAATTAAATATAATCTTTAAATATATAATTTTTTCATGAATAACTATAAAGATTTCATGAGTAATTGAGGGGTAATTCACACTTATTCATATTTTTTTATTATATTTTTATGTGAAAGTTGTCATGGATGTTTTGTATTAAGATATGGGAAAGATATTCATGATCGCAAATTATACAAGTAATCAATTTTTTTGTCATTGCATATCATAATATAAATTATTTATTTAATTAAAAAATGAGATTATATCATTTGTATCATATATATTCAAGTGTAAATATTTTATTTAAAACATCTCTCAAAGGAAATATAATACGGATGTTCTTTGTATGAGACATCTTTTTAATTATTTAAGTAACTAGAAAAGCCATAATTATTATCTCTTATTATCTTTGAGTTTTATTAGATATTGTTATTGATATTTGATATTTGAGTATAATATGTTCTTATTTTGCTTGGCCTTCAAGAAGATCACTTCATATTTGATTATTGAAGATGCTCTCCTAATTTACATCAACTTAGTTATTATTTTCTTTATGAGATCAAACTCATAGATTGAAACATATTAGGAAGATCTTAGGTAAGATTTATTTTGTTTGTTCACATATGTATGAGAACTTTTTGAGATCATTGCTTGTGATGCATTTTGTTATTTTTTATTTTTATTAATATTTTTTATTTTTATAAATATTTTTTATTTTATATGAATTTAATTTTATGACAAAAAATATAATTTGTTTGCATGATTGTCTGAAATAGGTAAAATATAATTTAATTGTGTGATTCAAACTTTGAGGGGTTGTACCCAATACACAAGTCTCACTTCATTGTGATGTTTGAGAAATATTAATATCTAGATAATCTTACATTCGAAAGTTAGAGAGGTTACTTTTAATGAGTTTTGAACTTGAGAATTACTATCCTTTGATGAAAGCCCTTGCTATCATATCAAGACATGATTGTTAATATATGCATGTAACACAATATTTTTTTAGGTAATTAGTCATTTTGATACTGTTGTTTAAATATATTTTATTTCTAAGTTTGTATGAAATTTGATATGTTTATATTTGTGAATTTATACACATAATTAAATTTTGAGGAATAATAAAATATTTTTGTATATATTTAATGAGAATTTTTTTAACTTTGAGTAGAACAAGATAATTCATTAGGTATGTCATATTGATGTGCCATTGCAAAATGAGATTATTAAAAGAAAAGTCTCTAATTTAGATAGCTAAAATAATCAAAAAGGTATGTCATATTAATGATATTTTGAATAAATATATGAAGAAAATAATTGTAATAAAAAAATATTTGATTAATCAAATTTTTTATGTCCATGTAAATTATAATATATATTATTTATTTTATTCAAATGAAATATTATATCAATTGTACCATTTATATTCTAGTGGATATATTTTGTTTTATCTTTCTTAGGAGATGGAAGTTGATTGTTCATACTATTAGACATACCTTTTTGATTTACTAGAGTACCTAGGAAAGATAGATGTTATCTTTTGTTATTTTTGAGTCTATTAGATCTTGTATGATTTATTAGACATTAAAGTGGTAGAATATTTATCTGAGCATGGAATGAAGATATATTAAGAAAGAATATCTCACTATCTTTTATTGTCATAGAAATTGGTTGTAATTTGATATATTGAGAATAGAGTGCTATGTCATAAAGTGAGTCAATTTTATGATTGTTCTAGGTTTGATTGATATAATTTACTAATACACATAGACACATAGACACACAGACACAGACACATAGACACACAGACACACAGACACACAGACACACAGACACACACACACACATGATGTGTATTTATGCATTAACCCCTTACAAATTATTCCCTTTCCTGTCTGGTAGAGAATATTGAGTTAGATTTTATGACCGTTCTATGAAAAAAAAAACTAAGATACTATGCTAATATTTTATTTTTCATCTACTTTTTTTTTTTTATTTTAATACCTCTTATACTTGTTTTCTATATTTACTTAACAGTGTTAAATTCCTCTTTTTCAATTGAGTAGATTTAGATTATCTAATATAACATATCATGACGAATAAAATTCATGTGATGATTCTAATTTAGCTTTGGGATTTTGTGTTGTACCTAGATCCTCAAGAAGCCTGTGATATCATGCCTATTAGTGTTTACAGTGATTGTTGATCTTTGTGAAAAAAATAGATTGGTTGGTCAGTCTTGTAGAAAGAAGAGCGCTCATACAATTCAGTAAAAATGGGTTAGCTGACTTGGTTCATTTTTGTCTGGAAAAATAAATATCAGGATGGAATGGCCATTCCAGCATTATTGCCCTAGCTCCATAAAAAAAATGTTATCTACCCTAGTTCAAGCCATGTTTTTCTTGACCAGGTTTTCATACAGTCATGGTTGCATTTTGGCTGGGTAGAATTTGGCAAGTTCCAGCAGGGTCATTTGGCCCACCATGAATTACCACCTATAATTTATGATAATTCATGATAATTCTACTTTTTTATAGATACAATTTAGATGGAAGACATTATCTTTTTATTACATGGGATTGATATCATTATTGCTGGTAAAACTATTTGAGATTTCTGAACATATATGATTTTTACAAACAAAATATCAAGCACATAATTTGAGTTGTATGCCATTTTTTTTGGGTTTGTGATGATTTATTTGAGTGATAGTCATCATACGTTCATAAAGGAGGTATATCTTATATATTCTTTTAGAATTTAGAATATTGGATGGTGCACAAGTAGAAATTTGTTTAGTGTATAAAAAGTATGCATAGAAAAATCCTATGCTTTCATTATCAAAAATAAGCAATTTTATAAATATTATTTAAGTTGGATTAGAGTAGCTCACATGTTGAGTATTTTCTTCCATGAAAATGTAAAAAAAAAAACATAAAAGAAGTAACATTAACACAAACATTGATACTCTTCTTAATGAAATACATAAATATTTGAGACAATTTGAAAGAAAGGAAAATTATCAACATCTTAAAATTTTTATGAAGCTATCACTTGATTGATCCATTATAGGAATACATATTGTAATAATTAGTTAATTAATCTTTATTAGAGGTGTTAAATGAGTTGTGTTGTATTAGCACAACTCGTTTTAGGATAGCTCAGTCATTTCACCGTGCCATGTTAGACACGACATGAGTTTCATTAGTCTGGCCCTGCAAAATGCTAGGCTGTGTTGGGTCGTGTCGGGCAATACTTATATCAGATGATGTCAGTAGGTTCTAGATGGTGAAATTTTGGCCTTTAGGGTTGAAATTTTTAATTCAAATAAAATATATTTTTTTAAATTATAATTTGTTATTAATTTTTTTTTTAAATATAACACATGAAATCTTAAATAAATTAAAAAATTTATAAAATTAAAAAAACATTAGATGTTCACATTTCACATTTGTCTCTCGTGATCGTGTGGCATATTAGGCTCAAATTAATTTATAAAAAATTTATTATATATATATATGTATATATATATCTATTTCATAGACAAAACCTTAATATGATACATACATATTACAACATATACTTAATTTGAAGGATATATATTAATACAATACAAATATGATGAAGTTAAACTAAAATATAACTCAAAGTAATAAGTATAATTGTTAAATTGATATTTAAATTGAGAATCTGAATACTTGATAAATGAATTGAGAATCGAATCGTAAGATTTGGTTTATATTTGTAATAATACTTAAAGTATATATAATTTCATATAATTAATAAATTATAAGCTATTTAAATATATTTAAATAATAAGCTTAAAATATATAAATTTCAAGTTTTTTTTCTCTTTTTTTATTTTTCTTCAACTTTTGTTTTTTTCTCTTTTATTATTTTTTCTTATAAATTCGTTATACTTGTACCAAATTGTTGGCGTTCTTTTTTTTGTTTTGTTTCATAAATTCGTAATACCAAAGGTTGAATTTGTTTTTTTTCATGTTAATTAATTCCTATACATGATAATATTTTTTGGTATTTTTAGTTTTTATTTTTGTAATTTTTTGAGGATCTTGGTCCTTTAAGAATCAGTATTAAATTAATTTACGTGAATTGATTCGTGATTCAGTGATTCAGTCTTAGATTTATGCATATATTGATTCTTTTAAAGAATCGGATTATTTATTAATTGAATCATGAATTGAACCGTGAATCATACAATTTTGATAATAGTGACAATAAGTACAATACAATAATAGTGCATAAATAACTATGAAATAAACAAATGAATAAAATAAAAAAATAATGACAATGTCATCCTATTGTTACATCATAATCATATTAAAAAAACCAAAAATTACATGAATTATCAAACCAATAAGTATCTGTGGTATGGTTGTACCATTGCATATGTAGATCATTATAATCATCTATGTGTCTGAAGATATCACTAGTACTGACTTTAAGTTCATCGATCTTCATGTCCGATGAATTATTATTCATTATCTTTTGTTCCTTATTTTGAATGCTTAATTATGATCTTTTTAGTCTTTCATGCATTTAAGTATTTTGATGATGTCTGATTATAATCTTGATCTCTTATTTAAAATAATATTAGTTATCATAAAAAAGTAAAATCTAATTATATATTAGATATTAATGAAATCAGTAGATCACGTATTATTTTAGATAATATGAGATACCTAGATTTGTATAATTTTTACCATAATAAAATATTTAAATTTTAATTATTATCATGTGATAGGATAAAATAGTAACCGGTATCTAAGTATCAAAATAATTTATTCTTATTAGATTGATTACCCCTTCATCTGTCCCTAACTATCTTATTTAGTATAATAATATATAAATAAGTTAGTTAAATCTTTGTGAATAAAATCTTCATGTTTGTGTTTTTGATTTATGCATATGAATATGTAAGTCAAAATATTTTTTATTTATTTGACCTTAACCCTAGGATCCATACCCATTTGATCATTATATTTGTTAAATATTTTATTAATATATTATATACACATAAGTGTAATACATGTAGTGAGAATATACACAGATGAACATATGTTTGTTGTGTTATATAAAATTTGTAGAAAATTGATAAAATAAATTCATATATCTCAACTTGAATTGTTAATAATAAATTTGTCACATTTACTATTAATGTAATATGATATCATGTGTTAGTAGCTAACATATGATTCTAACATAAGGTATGTGTAATTCTAATGGTGTCTAATATTTATTTGGAATTTTTTTAGGTTCGTAAACAAATATAGATTATTAAATTTTTTATTGTTTTCTAGACATCTTAAAATTTTTTAGGTAATTTTTTATTTTTTCTAATTTGAGAAATTTTTTTTTTCATGCATGTATCATCAGGTTAATAATGTGATACATGCACATAATAACAAAATCTCAACTAATAATTCGTCTCTAATAATTTTAACAAATATATTAATAGCTACTCAATTATTAGAAATATTATCAAAAATAATTCTAAATATTTTATTCTGAATATCATATTTCCTAAATATTTATATTATATACTCATATATGATAAAGTCATATGAGAATGAAAAATTTTAGGAAATTCGAAAATTTTTTCTTTAGTTTTTATTTTAAAAATACATAGTGAACAGTGAAACATGCGAATGATGTATCATCATGGCTAGTTCATATATTGGATGTCATGAATATCACTCAACTTTATTATCTAAATTTGTTAATTATTAATTATTTTTTTAATTTCTAATATTATATTATGTTATTTATACTTATAGACCTCAAAATCTTATGATAAATAAATTGGAAGTAAGTTTACATGATATTTAATATTTTAGGATTCTCCAAAATTTTAATCAAAATACTCATGATCATAACATGTTTAACCATGTCTTTCCTTTCAAAATTATTGTGGTATATAAATGAGATCAATGAAGTTGAACTTGAACTAGATCCAACTTGAAAGACTATTTAGTTGGGTTTGCTTGGGATTTAATGCATTATATTTTTGTGCATTGATTAGCATGTCTTTTAAGGTGGTCAGTATCATACGAACTCTTACATGTAAATATCTTTTGATACTATATATATTGTGTTTATTTTTTTGATATTTCTAGAATTTTTATTTTTTATTATTTTAAAGTATGTTCATATGCTGAAGTTTGCATATATTTTTGTTTTTTAGGTGATACATTAATTTAGGTTAAGTTCATACTATTGAATGTCGCATTATTTTTTATTTTTTAGGTGACAACTAAATTTGAGTCGAGATAATTGGAGATATCCTAGTTTTGGCACTGGATTTTTGGTAGGGTTATAATTATTATTTATATCTATGTTAATTTCAAACTTATTATTATTATATTTATTATTTGTTATTTTTTTAAAATATTTCTATTTATTAAAAAAATTATAAACATATGTTAAAAACAAAAACTCAAAAAAAAAAAAAAGTTTACATTGTACTTTTAACTATTTTGTTATAAAATATTGCACTGCTTCAAACTTCAGTTATAATTTAAAAGTTGAACTATATATGTCATAGTCCATATATGCAAGCATAAGCCATAAATAAAAATTATATTAATGTATAGTAATTATAAAAAAAATGCTGAATTTAGGAATTTGGAGAATCGAGAGAGCAAAAAGAAGATATAGTCTGAGAATTGAGGAGAGGATTGGAAATGAATCTTTTAAAATTCCTAATCTCTATTTATAGAGATTTGAAAATAATAATTTTTTTTAATTTTTATTTAATTACTTTTGGCTATAAATATGATAATAGTCAAATTTCTAATTTGTAGTAATGGGAAAAAATTTGATAGTAATTTTTTTTAATTGATATTTTTTAATGCATTGACAGTGGCAGGCTGCACTTGTCATTGTCGATCTCGTGGTTCGTTGCATGAAAAGGCAATGGGCTTTGTTGGTATAGTGCAGGTATGCATGGTGGCCACCGACTAGTTGCCACATAAGCTGAACTTGACTTATGTGGCCCTTAAAAAAAATCTCTTTTGTTGGGTGGTTATTGGGCAGGGTATGGTCTATGACCTAAACCCTACTTGTGCCTAGTCATGACTCATTGGGTTTGCAGAATCATGCCAATAAGCAAGGTAAGCAAGTTGTGCCTAGTCTACCATGAGGCATGGTCGGCTTTGACTCAGTACAACTCGAGCCATGCCTCAAACTAGCACATCTCATGACCATGCATGATATTGGACCGTGCCATGCCGGCTTGGCATAACCAAATTGGGTCGTGTCACGTGCCACACCACGTGTCATGACCTGGTCACCCGACCCATTTGATATATCTAAAGTATCCGATTAGATGTATCAAATGAGTCATGTTGTGTCGGCATGATTTATTTTTGTGTGGCCTAGTCCTGCCTGGCACGATCATTTTTTTGTGGTTCAATCATTCCCGACATGATACATTTTGCCAAAGTAATAGGTCCTGCCTTGCCTTGGTTGGTTCGCAATAGTGCTAGGTCATGTCATGTTGTATTGAATCGCGCCCACTTTAGTTGGGGCCTGAAGGTTTCAAACGTGAATAACTTGGCCACATAAGTTGAATATGACTTACTTTGCCATTAGGCTAGGCACCTCATGGGGCGGTTCCCCAATAAGGCTTAACTTGTGACCCATGACTTACCTCTGCTTGGTCTTGGGTCATCATGCTATTGGATCATACCATCAGGCTAGGTACGTGTGTTGTGCCTAGCTTGACACGAGGCACAACTTGCTCCAACCCAGCATGACATGAGTCATGCCTTAGGCTGGCAAAATCCACTTCCTGGCATGGTTTTGGATCATGCCATGCGAGGTTTAGCATGGCCAATTCAGGCCATGCCTCATGTCCTGCTTGGGGTGCCCAACCCACTCGACATCTCTATGCCTAATCTAAAGTTTAGTACAACTAATTATCACAATTCCTTCGAACTTTCTTTGTATTGAATATTGAAATGATGTTTTGTCTTTTGTTTTTCTAGATCAAATTATTTTTTAGAAAAATACAAAGCTATGTAGTAGACATTGTCTTAGTGAAAGTTTGTACCCAATTCAAATTGAAAAATTAGTTAATTGAAGATCTCTATTATCATAAAAAGTAATACACGTGTCTAGAGATTAATTTACATATCTCAATATATAAAAAACTACACTCATGTAAATATGTTGTGAAGAATTTAGCAAATATTAAATTATATCGACTATATAAATTATATATGATTGGATGATAGTTAGATAATTAATTTTTTTATAATTCTCTTATTTATAATGAAGTTAATTAGATAACTCATATCAAATATACCAATTAGTATTAACCTAAAAATGAATATCCACTAGAACACAACACTAAAAACTTATGTTCATGAGAATATTAATTGTCTATCATTTTGTAATAATACAATACTTCTCTTGGAATAATTTTTCTTTCTTAGAAAAGTATTTGAGATTCTTAAGATCATTTTGAATTGTAATTGAATGTATAAATTGAATTGAGCGATTCTCAATTTATCATCTCCTTTTACAAAAATGTTATTCATGCATATAATCAGTAAGAAAAATTTGTAATATGAACCCTTTTAGAAAAAATAAAAAAATATCTATAATACTTGTGTAAATCAACAAAGGTGATTGTCATTGAAAATCATGCAAATTAAGTTCTTAGTTATTGTTTGTTTATACAAAATCTTTCATAATTTATAAATTGAGTTTAATTGTAATATTCAAAATTTGAGTAATTGTTCTATACACTTCTTCAAGGTTACATATGAAGAAAAATATTCTTCATGTCTAACTGATGTATTCTCTATATATGAGGAAAATGTCAGTAATATAAATATTCATACTAAAGTCAATTGAAGATGCCGTCTTAGTGAAATTTGGTGGCCAACTAAAATTGAAAAATCAATTAATTGAAGATGTCCTTGATCATAAAAAGTGATACATGTGCCTAGAAATTTATCCATATATTTTAGTAGACAAAAAACTATAACCAAGTAAATATGTTATGAAAAATTTATGAAATGATTAATTATTTTGACTACATAAATTATATCTAATTGGATGATAATTAAATAGTTAATTTTTTTTACAATTCTCTTATGCATAGTGAAGTTAATTAGAGAGCTCGTATTAGACAAAAAATTAGTATTAAGCTCAATATGAGCATTGTTATCAAAATTGCATGATTAATGATTTGATTTACGATTTAGGGGGTAAACGAACTAACTTATTAAAAGAATAAAAAATATGTATGAATCGAAGACTGAATCATTGAATCGTGAATTGATTCACATGAATCGATTTAATACCGATTCTCAAGTGACTAAGACCTTCACAAAATCACAAAAATAAAAATTAAAATACAAAAAAAAATTATCTAGTGTAGGAATTAATTAATGTGGAAAAAAGTAATTCTAACATTTGGTATTACAAATTTATGAGAAGAAACGAAAAATAGAGAATACCAACAGTTTGGTATACATATAACGAATTTATGAGAAGAAATAAAAAAGTGAGAAAAAAATCAAAAGTTGAAGAAAAATAAAAAAAAAATAAAAAATCTTGAATTTATGTATTATAAGCTTATTATTTAAATATATTTCATTAGTTTGTAATTTATAAATTATATATAATTACATATACTTTAACTATTATTACAAATATAAAATATATTTATGATTCGATTCGATTCGATTTTTGATTCACTAATTAATCATTCTGATTCTTAATTTGAATCTTGATTTAACAGCTATGAATATGAGTATACATTGGAGCACAACACTAACTAATATCTATGAGAATGTAAGTGTATATCTTTTTTGTGATAACATAATATTTTTATTGAAATAAATTATTCTTTTTCTAGAAAAATATCTGAGATTCTCAAAATTTTTTATTTTAAATTATAATTGAATATACCCATTGAAATAAGCGATTCTTAATTTATCGTCTCTAATTACAAGAATATCAATAATGTATGTAATTAATAAGATACATTTGTCATGTGAACTCATTTGGAAAAAAAATAGAGTAATCTATGACATACTTATCAAAATCAACAAAGATGGTTGTCATTGAAAATCAAGCAAATCATGTTCTTAGTTTTTGATTTATTGTTTTAGTTTATTCTTGATTTTCCATAATTTACAAATGAAGTCAAACTGTACTATTTACAATTTGAATAATTATTTGATAGACACCTCAAATTTGCAATGAAGAAAAATATTATTTATGTTTAATTGATATGTTCTTTATCTGTGAGAAATTATCAGTGATATAAATATTTATACTAAAGTCATCTTGATCAATTTAGAGAAAATAATTTGATAATTTATACTAATATTTAAATAAAATTTTCATAATAAGTATTTTCTTTAGATGATTTATCTTTTCATTTGAATTAATCTATATAGTGATCTCTAATATGTTACTAATAATTGACTTTTCTGAAGATCAAGATAATAAATTTTAAGTTTTATTAAAAAATAATAATATTTATCTATTCCAATATGATATGACATCATCATTGTTGAAAGAACGCTTTAGAATGAAATATTATAGTATTGATAAGAAAAATAGTAAAAATGATAAAAAAACAAGAAAAAAAATATATATGAAATAAGGTGTTATGTGTCACTTATTTGTTTATTTTCGGATAGTAATTAAAAGATAAAAATTATGAGATTTAGTTGCAAGATCATTTAGTTTCTTAATAGATTCTCTTGTAGTCTACATATGCTATATATGTTCCCTTTTCCTAGAATAAATTTAAAGTATTGTAGTCTCCAATAGGCCGTGTTAGGTTAGCACATCCTGTTTTTTTTTGACTCAGCTTGGTTATTGTGTTATGCCTGGTACAATACAATTTTTAGAACGGGCAGTGCCGTGCTGGTATGATTCTAAAAAGGGTAGTCTGGCACAACTTGGTAGCCTATCTGCTGCCCTGATCATGCTGGGCCATGCTAGGATGGGTTGGGCCAGGTCAAACCCTAACATGCCTAACACTAGGCACGAGGCTAGTCTGGGTCAGGGCTAGGCTAGCCTGGTTGGCTGGTTTGGCCAACTAGGTAGACACCAGCCCTCACGGGCCTACTTGCAGGGCCATGTTACATCTTTTACATTACATGGGCTAGAAACTTTAGTTGAACCCAAGTTGTGACACATGCTGTCTTTTGCCTTTCTTGCCCGGTATGTTGGACACATATAGTTCTATACCCAAATTGAGTGAAATTGTTTTCATGGAAATCTTACTTTTCTGATTCACAATGTTTTATACCAGTGATATATATAATGATTTCATAGGAGTGTTATGATATTGTGAATCAATAAGTTCAAATATAACTTATAGATAATTCTCTTCTAATTAGAAAATTAAGTGAGGCTCCAGAGATATAAGGAAAAATCATAAATCTGCTTGTATTTTTTGATCATCATTCTTATTATACTCGTTAATGAATGAGTTATTGAACAAAATTAGATATTAGAACACACTAATATAATCTTTTTGGGTGCTAAGTAATCAAGAAATATATACTTTCTTGATATAAGTGTCATATTGTCATGTCTTAAATAGAGGTAATAAATAAACTATGTATTTTTAAAGATTATGAAAAATAAGGTAAAATAATTTTTTTTAATAATAAAAAATATGAAAAGGTATGCTATGAGAAATAAAAAAATGATTATAATATATTTGATTGATGAATTATTTCGTGGTTAAAATTTTCTCTTCAAAATATTTTGGTACATATCTACTAAGAAGAAATATGCAAAACTATCTCAATAAAATATTTATTTTTTTTTTAAATCTCATTTAATTAGGTGTTATAATAAAGAAAGTGTAGGGTATGATCACATGATTAGTATAATAAATACAAAACTATTATATTTATACTTTAATATATTATTCATAATATTTTTATATTTTTATTAAATTAATTTTTTATTATTTTATAAAGAGATCAACATTTGTGATCTTTAAAAATAATTCTAACAGGAGTTAAATTGAATTTTTTTTTCTCATTAAGAGAGATAATAAAAGATAATGCAAAGACTATGTAATAATATAGATGATAATCTAATCATTTAATATAAATTAGTTGTAATTGATATGCATCTTATAAAATATAATCTTATAGAAAATTAAAATAAATATCTAAAAACAAAGTGGTGGAACATAAAAAGGAGAAACAATACATATTTTCAAAAAATCTAGACAACAAAGCTACTCCTTGGATGTAGAGGCAAATATTATTGGAATGAAGTGATATCATGGATAAAAATATATCTAAATAGATTTTAAACTTGTTTAAAAAAATATGTATTCACTTAGAGATAGAGGTGTCAAACGTGCCGGGCCGGCCCAGCACGAGGCACGGCACGTTCTTAAACCGTGCCCTGGCCCGTGCCTTGCCCGGGTGAAGAAAATCGCGTGCCGTGCCTGGCACGGCACGCCGGCACGGGTCCATCCCGTGCCGGTTCACGCAGGCGGCGTGCCACGCGTGCCGTGGCGTGAGTCGTGACTCACGGCTCACGCCTTGTGAGTCGTGACCCATCCGCCCCCCCCCCCCCCCCCCCCCCCCCCGGTAAAAAGATTGCGGGTCGGGTCCAAACAGACCCGACCCGCGGTCTTTTCTGCCGAAACCCGACTCCCGAGTCCGATCCAAGCATTTCCAACGGCAAAACAAAAAAAAAATTCAAACTTGAGCGATTTTCAGCCCTTGGATTCACCTCCAACGGCTAGGGGGCAGAATCCAACGGTCCTCGTGATTCTGCACCTTAAATATATTAAAAAAATTCAAAAAAATAATAGAAAAATATTTTTTTTATAAAAAAAATCTTTATTTAGCCTATAAAATCTACTCCCCTCCCTATAACATTTATGTTTTTCAAAAACATAAAACCTCTCAATATTTTCTCTCTCACATAAATCGTGCATCTCTCTCTCGGCCCTCGTGATTTTGATTTCGGCTTGGATTTTCGTGAAACTCAACTTGAGTTTTGAACATCAGAGCTTCCTGCGGTGCACTTTGCACGTGAGTGACCTCATTGTTTTTACCGGGTAATATATTTTACGTTTTTTTGTACTTTCTCTCTCTAAAGCTTCTCTCTTTAGAAAACTTACGAAAAATAAAAAATGACAAATACACCTAACACGTTTTTAAATTTGAAAAATGAAAATGTTAGTGTTACACAGACGTCCGTGGCTCCTGAAACTTTGGTTTCTCCTGTCGTCTCAGCCCAAAGTTCTAAAAAACAAAAAACTAGGAGGACTTCTGTAGTTTGGACACATTTTAAAATCGTAACACAAGTAGATGTTAGGGGTGAGGAACTTGAAATGGCACAGTGCAAATATTGTATGAGACTTTTAACATGCAAGAATACATGTGGGACTGGGCACCTCAAGAGGCATGTTGAAATATGCTCCAAAAAACATGGACCCTTAGATCCTAGGCAAACCCAACTTGGCACTACATTTTTTGAGACTGAATCGAGTTCAGTCTCAAAATTTACTCCCTTCGTATACTCCAGCGAGTTGGGTAGGGATGGCATGGCCAGGCTCATCACATTGATGGGTCTTCCGATCAGATTTTCGGAAGATCCGAGGGTAGTACGCCTCATGCAGACTTATTTTCAGCCATCCTATCGTAGGATTCCTAGGTCCACATCTAGGAGTGACATCTAAAGATATATAAGTTAGAAAAACATAAAATAATTAAGGAATTTTTGGCATTTAGTGGAGTGGTGTCCGCGACGTCCGATATATGGACATGTCACGATGATTCTTCTTATGCATGTCTCACGAGTCATTATGTAGATTCTAACTAGACAATCAATAAAAAAATATTAGGATTCACTGAGATTCTTCATCCTCATGATGGCCCGGTCATTTTTGAGTGTATGATGAAAATATTTAGGGAATATAAAATTCAAAATAAAATTTTTAGTGTCACTTTCGATAATGCTGCGAATAATGGAGTAGCGATCAATATGTTTGTTAGGAATATTAGAGACGCACCTTTAGGAGAGATCTTTCATGTCAGATGCATGCGTCATGTGATTAACCTGATAGTTCAAGCGGGTATGAAGGTGTGTTCCCCCGCGTTGGAAAATATACGCAATGCACTCAAGTATATTCGCACTCCTCGCAGACTACAAGAGTTTGGTAATCTCTGTTTGTCTGCGAATCTTAAGAAGAAGAAATTCCAATCAGATGTGAGACATCGTTGGAATTACACGTATCTGATGTTGGAATCATGTGTTGGATACGAACACGTGATATCCGACTACGTCAATAGTAAGAGTGGCGAACTTATTATTGACGACACTGACTGGGCTTCAGTAATTTCATTTATGAAATTCCTGAAGATATTTTATGACACGACGAACATGTGTTCGTCGGTTTATACGCCCACCACTTGCATTGCACTTCGTTGCATATGCAACATTAGTAGCATGTTTAGGAAGTATCGAGCGGACCCGACGCTTAGCCATATGGTTGCAGAGATGGAGACCAAGTACTTGAAGTACTGGTCCACCATTCCATTTCTTTATTGCCTCGCAGCATGCATGGACCCTAGGGCTAAGGTGGAAGGGGTTGAAAACATCATGACTTTCATTTCCTCGTGCATGAACCTGGAAGAGCCACCTGAAGGGTTCATTTACGAGAAGTTGACAGACCTGTTCACATACTACGATACTAGGTATGGTGGTGGTGGTGAGACTGTGAGTATGGATACTGATACCTTGTTCGGAGATGACGATTATTCCATTAACCTAGCGAGGGAGAAACGTAGGGGTGGACCTTCACATAGGAGCGAGCTGTCTCGGTACTTAGATACCGATTACTGTTCAATCCTATCACCTTCTGACAATAAGAATCTTGATTTATTACAGTGGTGGAAATCATATGAGTCCGCCTATCCCGTGCTATCTAGGATGACACGGGATCTACTGACTCCTCCGGTGTCGAGCGTAGCATCGGAGTCTGTTTTTTCTGTTGCAGTGAACGTAATTTCGGATAGCAGATCGAGATTACGTCCAGATATGGTTGAGGCCTTGGCATGTTTGAAGGATTGGGAGGAATCGAGATTTATCATCAGTGATCGTGCTGAAGCTGGGACTGTGACAGACACTGCAGTCGCATCCACATCCACTACGATGACGGAGGAGCTGATTGCCGATGATGATGACCCATATGATACTGATCTTGATGTTGCGGCTGATGATTCTCATGATATGCCGCTTGACGATTGATGCTCATCTGCTCTTTTTTTTGATGTTTTTTTATTTATTTTATTTATACGCTTTGTTTGTACTTTGTACCATACGTTCAGTTGAAACTTATACTTGTTTTGTTCGGACTATTGGTTTCAAAAGCATTAATGGTAATTTTTCATTTGTGTAGTTTAATTTTTTTTTAATTAAAATTTTTACTAACTTAATGTATTTATTTATTATTTTACCATTTAAAATTTATTTTAAAATTTAATAACTTTAAATTTTAATATATAATTAATAAATTATAATAATAAAAAAAGCTAAACTTAATTGAAAAAAAAAATTTTTTTTTCTAATATTTTTTTGTTTTATTTAATTTTAAATATTATATTTTTTACAAAAAATTATAATTTTTAATTATTACTAATACTCTAAAGTATATACAGTAACATAATAAAAAAATTAAAAAAAAAAATTTTGTAATCTGCCATTTAGGGCTGGCCTCGCGGGACCCGGACCTCGGTTGACCCGGTCCCGAGTTGCGGCACCCGCCCCGCATGCCCTGCCGTGCGCCCGTGCCGCTTCGCCTGGCCTGTGAGTGGCAAGGCGTGCCCGAGCATGCCGGGCACGGCACGGCACGGCACGGCCTTGCCGTGCCCACGGGCCGTGCCGTGCCTACCTTTAACTGACCGTGCCTTGCCGGGCACGGCACGGTGGCACGACCGTGCTTGGGAATAACTGGCCGTGCCGTGCTGGGCCGGCCCGTTTGACACTTCTACTTAGAGAAACAAGATATTAGAAACTTGAGGTTCAATAGATTATTAAAGAGAAACATGTTCGTTTTATAAAATATAAAATATCAAAAATAAAAATACTATGAAATTGTAGAGGTGTCAACCGGGCCGGCTCGACATGAGGCATGGCACGGTTCTGCCGTGCTTGGGCTGGCCCGGCACGGGAAATCCCGGGCCTATGGCACGGCACACCGACACGGGTTCATCCCGTGTCGGGTGTCCCCCGACCCCCTTGCTTCGCGCCCCCCTTCCCCTGCAAAAAAAGACAGCGGGTCGGGTCTGATTGGACCCGACCTGCGGTCCCACGAGGCCCGAACCGACCCAATTCCCCCCCAACGGGAATACAAAATTTAAATTTCAGTCGTTGGATTTTGCCTCCAACGGCTAAGGGGCAGAATCCAATGGCCCTCATGATTCTGCCCCCTAAAAAATTCAAAAAAAATACTTTTTAAAAAAAAATATTTTTTTTGATCTATAAATTTCACCCCTCCTCTCTTTAACATTTATGTTTTTCATAAATATATTTTCTCTCAAATCGATCATTTTCTCTCTCAAAAATCTTTCTCATCTCTCTCGGGATTTGGGATTTCGGCATAAGCTTGGATTTTTGGGAATCTCAACTTGAGTTTTGAACTTTGAGCTTGACTGTGGTGCACCGTGCACGTGACCGACCTCACTATTTTTATCGGGTAATTTATTTTAAGTTTTTTTAACTTTCTCTCTCTAGTTTCTCTCTTTAGACCAAAAATAAAAAATATTAAAATCAGTCTTCTAGTCTCTAAATAACTATTCTGAATAACAAAAATCCTAAAAAAATGACAAATACTAATGAAACATATTTAAATTTAGAAAATAAAAATATTACACAGAGGTCTGAGGCTGCTGAAACTTTGGTTTCTTCAGTCGTCTCAACCTAAACTTTTAAAAAATAAAAAACTATGATGTCTTCTGTAGTTTGGACTCATTTTAATATAATAAAACAAAAAAATGTTAGGGGTGAGGAACAAAAAATGATACAATGCAAATATTATATGAGACTTTTAACATGTAAGAGTTTGTTTGGGACTGGGTACCTTAAGAGGCATGCCGAATTATGCACCAAAAAACATGATCCATTAGATCCTAGGCAAATCTAACTTGGCACTGTATTTTTTGAGACTGGATTCAGTTCAGTCTCAAAGTTTACTCCCTTCATATATGGGTAGGGATGACATGACCATACTTATCACATTGATGGGTCTTCCGATCAGATTTTCGGAAGATCCAAGGGTAGTGCATATCATGCAAACATATTTTTAGCCTGCTTATCGTAGGATTCCTAGGTCAACATCTAGTAATGACATACTAAATATATATAAGTTAGAAAAATAAAAAATAATTAATGAATTTATGTCTTATAGTGGAGTGGTGTCCGTGACGTCCGATATCTGGACAAGTCACGATGAATCGTCTTATGTATGTCTCACCAGCCACTATGTAGATTCTAACTCGACTATGAATAAAAAAAATTTAGGATTCTCTGAGATTCTTCATTCTCATGATGGCCCGACCATTTTTGAGTGCATGATGAAAATCTTTAGGGAATATAAAATTTAAAATAAAATTTTGTCACATTCGATAGCTCATCTAATAATAGAGTAGCGATCAACATGTTAGGAATTTTAGAGACGCACCATTAGGATAGATTTTTCATGTCAGATACATGTGTCACGTGATTATCTTGATTGTTCAAGCGGGTATGAAGGTGTGTTCCTCCGCGTTGGATAATATACATAATGCACTGACATATATTTGCACTTCTCGCAGACAACAAGAGTTTGGTAGTCTATGTTTGTCTGCCAATCTTAAGAAGAAGAAATTCCAATCGGATGTGAGACATCGTTGGAATTACACGTACATGATGTTAGAATCATGTGTTGGATACGAACACGTGATATCCGACTACGTCAATAGTAAGAGTGACGAACTTACTATTGACAACACTGACTGGGCTACATGAATTTTATTTATGAAATTCCTGAAGATTTTTTATGACACGACGATCTTGTGTTCGTCGGTTTATACGCCCACTACTTGCATTGCACTCCGGTGCATATGCAACATTAGTAGCATGTTTAGGAAGTATCTAGCTGACCCGACACTTAGCCATATGGTTGCAGAGATGAAAACCAAGTACTTGAAGTACTGATCCACCGTTCTATCTTTTTATTGCCTCGCTGCATGCATGGATCCTAGGGTTAAGGTGAAAGGGATAGAAAATACCATGACCTTCATTTCCTCGTGCATGAACCTGGAAGAGCCACCTGAAGGGTTCATTCACGAGAAGTTGACTGACTTGTTCACATACTACGATACTAGGTATGGTGGTGGTAGTAGTGAGACTGTAATTACGGACATTGATACCTTGTTCGGATATAATGATTTTTTCATTCAGCTAGCGAGGGGGAAACGTAGGGGTGAACCATCACATAGGAGAGAGCTTTTTCGGTACTTAGATACCAATTACTGCTCAATCCTATTATATTCTGATACTAAGAATCTTGATATATTACAGTGGTGGAAATTATATGAGTCCACCTTTTCCGTGCTATCTAGGATAACACGGGATCTACTGACTCCTTCGGTGTCGAGCGTAGCATCGGAGTCCGCTTTTTCTGTTGCAGTGAACGTGATTTCGGATAGGAAATCGATATTACGTCCAGATATTGTTGAGGCATTGACTTGTTTGAAGGATTGGGAGGATTCGAGGTTTAGCATCCATGATCGTGCTGGAGCTAGGACTGGGATAAGGACTGCAGCCGCATCCACTGCGATAGCGGATGAGTTGATTCCTGATGATGATAATCCATATGATACTGATCTTGATGTTGTGGCTGATGATGCTCATGATATGCCGATTGACGATTGATGATGATCTATTATTTTTTGATTTCGATGTTTTATTTTTTATTGATTGTACGTTTTATTGATATGTTGTGTTGAAACTGTAATTTGTTTGGCTCGGACATTCGGTATCAAATGGCTGATTGGTCATTTTTCATTTGAGTTGTTTATGTTTTTTTTAAAATTTTTTTTTTAACAAAATGTATTGATTTATTTATTTTTTTTGTTTTAATTTTTCATTTAAAAATTTATAACTATATTATATAATTCTAATAAATTTTAAACTAATTTTATATTACATTATAAAAAAAATTTTAAACTTTGTTATTTTAATTAATTTTAACATTTTTCATATTATAAATATATAATATTATACATTATTTAAAATTTTATATATTATTTAATAATTTATATAAATAAAATAAAAATAAAAAAATTTTTTTTTTTACTGGTCCATACGGCCTGGATTGGCCCGTACGGCTAGGCCAGGCCCGAGTGGGCCCTGCCCGGCATGGCACGGCACGGCCTGCCGTGCTTGCGGGCATTGCCGGGCCTGGCTTTTTTAAACTATGCCGGGCCAGGCACTGCACGAAAGCGCGCTCGTGCTAAAAAAAAAGGGCCGGGCTGACCCGGCCCGCCCCTTTTGATACATCTATGAAATTGTACAAGGAGAATAATAAAAATTAAAAGAGCAATGAGTAAAATTAAGTTTAAGGATAACATAAAAAATAAAGAAAAAAAAATATTTATAAGTTGACTATGATGAGTGAGAAGAAAATCAAATATATTAAATAGGTAAAATGTATGAATTAAAATTTCAGATTAATAAAGGTGCAGATACTATGAAATTTTATAAGGAGAAAATAATAAAAATTAAAAGAGTATGAGTGAAATTAAGTTTAAAACTAAATAGAAAGTATAGAAAGAAAATGATTTTTATAAGATGACTAGGATGAGTAATAAGAAAAACATATATATTTTTCAGATAAAATGTATTAAAATAATCAGATACTAATAAAAATTAAAATAATCATATACTAATAAAAATGAAGTAAATGAAAAATGAATGATATATTTTCATGATTTTTTAAGTTAATTCATAAATTCCCAATTAATTATCAAAGATTCTAGAAAACTAAACAATTTTGAGTATGTAGCATGGATAAAACTCATATAAGTTAGAAAAACTCTCAAAAAATGAATGATAGAAAAGTTCTAGGGCCCAAAGGGAGACGACATTTCAATTAAAGTTTAGAGTATTACGAGGAAGAAAGATATGCTATGGTTGATTAGGTTGTCTAGTTGGATTATGAGGACTAAAGAAATATCAGATGAATGTAGATAACATTATGATTTCTAGTTATAATAATTTAAATACATTCAAAATTATAATAATTATTAGCTTATTAAATTTACGAGTTATTATATAATTTTTTTGAACAAAAAAGATTAAACATAGGCTAAGAAGTGAAATGAGATTTTTAAAAAAATCAATTTTGGTTTATACAAGTATCTTTATTATTAAGGTTATATACTTAAACAATTAATCAAAAAAAAATAAAAAAAAAATAAAAAAAGACTTGTGCATGCTATTTATTGATTTAAAGAAAATTTATCATAATCCTAAAATACTTAATTTAGTGGATATTATGTAAGAAAGTGTTTTCAAGTATATATACTAAACTAATTAGTACCATGTTTGAGAGATGATGTCTAGAGTATAAAATTAGCTTGAGGCATCATTGACGAGTTTCCAATACTACGTGATTATATCAAATAGTATTACTATGTTCTTATATTTTTGTTTAATTATGGATAAATCAACAAGATATCAAAGAAGATATCTTTTAGTGTATGTTACTTGTAGATATATTATTGGTTAATGAGACGACAGAATAATTATGTAGGTAATTGGAATTTGGAAAATTGCACTAGAGTCTAAATGGCTCAAGACTAGTCATAACAAAATGAATACTCGAAATATAAATTTAGTCTTGTGATAATGATGTGATAATCAAATTAAGAAAATAAAAATTATCAAAATTTAGTAATTTTAAGTACACTGACTTTATATTAAGTAAAGGCGATAAGATTGATGAACATGTATTGTATAAATTTAAAATTAAATAGACCAAATAAAAAATCATATCAAAAATTATTTATGACAACTATCAAATATATTAAAGAAAAAAATTTATATAACATCTATATGTCCAACAATGTTATTTGAAAGTAAACATCGGATAACCAAAAAGCAACATATTCAAAATATAAGTATATCAGAAATGATGATGATAAAATAAATGTGGTAAAACTAAAAAAAAATAAAAAATAAAAATAAAAAAAATAAAATTTAGAATTAGAAACAAAAAAAAATTAAAATAATTCTTATAGAAGATAAGATAAGGAAGAATTGTTTGAAATGGGTTGGTCACTTCCAACAAAGACCTTATAGTATATTGATTAAGAAGTTTGAGACTGTTAGAATGAAAGGAGAAAAAAGAAATTGAGATAGGCCTAAGAGAAATCTGCCAGAAATTAAAATTTTAGCAACTAAATGATTGATAGTATATATTCTTTTTAATATGATTAATTGGAAAAAATATGATTCATACAATCAACTCTATTTAGGATGGTGATAATACTTTTATGAAATGATAGAAAAATATTTTTTTTTTGATCTAAAATAGAAAAGAATTAATCAAATAAAACAAAAATAATAGTCTATAAATATAATAAAATATTTAAAATTATCTTGAATGTTATCTCTTATGGGCTCTCATATGTTTGAGTATATTAGATAAGATAAGTTGTTACTTGCATAAGTCTGATGAGTTAGATTGGGATTTCCTTGTATACTTTTCTAATTACATAAGTTTGAGTATATAAGCATCTTAACATTCTTATTTTATATTCTCATCTTGATTAGTATTGCGTGATCAATTTGAGAGTGAATATTTAATGAATCAATAATATTTAAATATTAAATAAGATATCTTATGTAAAAATAATATCATATTGTTCATTATACTCAGTTCTAAATAAAATATTAGTGAGAAAAAAAAAATTAAATATAGTTATTGCTAAATGTAAATTATAAAAAAAGATATTTAGTACATTAAGGAACTAAAACATGTGAAAGAAACAAATTGTTTAATTAATTATCATATTAATCAAGAATTTTTAATATTTTATTATTGATATTATAATTTTTTGGGAATAAAAAAAGAGATTAAATAAAAAATAATTACATATGATATGACTGTTGGCTCTTAAGTTGATAATCTAAGAGTTTGAAATATAAAAATGTGTTGTGGAGGCTATAATACATATTGAGTATGAAGTATTTGCTTTTCTCCTGCAAAGATCACAAAGGTATAACTTTATAAGGTCTTTAGGATGATTCAGGTAGTCGGCCTATCTCTCTCTTCAACTAGTAGTGCTCATCATCTCGTCATAGAAAATACCGTATAACAGTTCTTCTTGGCGTGGTCGCTTCTGTAATGTGTACTATGTGCTGATGTTCTTATGTCTTTCCCTCTATTGCTAATATATGTTAAATGAAATTTTTTTCCAGTAACTTTATATCTGTATCACATATATTGAATTGTGTGTTGATATATTTCTGATCTTTCAGGAAGATTGGATCGCCCATAATCTAAATGCGAAACATCAAAAATCCATAGGATAATGTGAGAATAAGTCATAACATTATGTTAAAATGTCATTTCACCTGTTTCACTTGCATAGTCATGTTTAATTCTAACGAGAAAAGATCTAAAAAATTATATAACTTGCTGTGTGAAGTGGGTAAAATGAGGTTTGATCTGTTCTCGCTCTCAGAGCTCTCCTAGTCTCATTTCCATAAATTATGAGATAATGTCATATATCTGTTTGATTTGAGATCAGTATAATAATGTCAAATACTCACATAATATATTGTATGTTGTGCAAGATATAAAAGGAGATGGTAATTTTATCTCGATGAATTATCACATGATAATTAATAGTCTGGACTTAGGAGTTAATCTGTAATTATGTATTATTTGTGTCATTACTAGGAGACTTATTTGTCAAATGATCAATCTTTTCATGACAAAAAAAAAACATATAAACTCTAGGAGCTCACTATATATAATTTCAGTTCCCGAGTCTACAAAGTAATATTAGATATTTTTACCTCCTTTAGTCAAAATAGGGAGCCACACCTCAATGTTATATTCTGTTTTTTTCATTCTAGAAAACCATGCTGAAGTGATGTTGCCATGACAGATAAAAATGCTACTGTCACAACTTGTTATTCTGCATTGCCCCACTGTGGATGCCACATTTAAAAATGTTGTCACACACACACACATGCACGCACGCACGCACCAACACACACACCAACACACACACACACACACACACACACACACCACACACACACACACACACACCAACACACACACACCAACACACACACACACACACACACACACACCAACACACACACACACACACACACACACACCAACACACACACACACACACACACACACACCAACACATGCTCTCGTCCACTGTGTGTGTTCAGCACACAACCACTGATGCTACACAAATGCTACTGACATTACTACACCCCACACATGTAATATCTGTGTTGTTGCAGATGCTCGTACCTCTCCTTCAATTAGGGTTTGTACATCCTTGTGCTCTGATAGCAAGTTCAAAAATTTTGTAAAAAATCTTAAAACATTCATAATCAAAAATCATTTAAAATGTACTAATGAGAAACCCTATAAACATTTTATGAGTTAGATTGGGATAATCTATTTGGTGTTCTCATCAATCATTATCATTCATCAAAATTTATTCCAACTATTATGTACATTTATTTCTTACAGCAGAAAAGTATAAAAAAAAACTTAAAATAAATAACATAAACACAAACTGTAATATTTGGCATGTTCTTAATTTCTAATACATGTGTTGTCATTGACTCTATCTAGCATAGAAGAATCATACAAAAAGTGACTTGTTTTTATATTATTAGACTTGTAATTATATTTGTTATTAGTCTCACTAGTCATTTTAATAATTTATATCAAAGCATAAGATTTATTTTTAAGATTCATGGGCCTTATTGGTTAATAGATAATATTATAAAATATATTAATATTAATATAGAATGTTGCCAAGAGATTTAGTAGAAAGATATACAATCTAAGAAAATTGATGGTTATAAATTCTAATATGTTGATAATAATACAAATATAAATAATATTGGAATAATTATGAATAAAAACTTAAAATATAAAGTTGTAGAAGCTAAGAGAACTAATGATAGACTTGTACCGATTAAATTAGTAGTAAGTAAAAAGATTTTAAATGTGATTAATATCTATGCTCCACAAGTAAGTTTTAGTGACAAAACAAATAAAAATTTTGGGTAGACATAGACGAATTGTACAAGGTTTATCAAGTAAAGAATTGATTATAATTAGTGGAGATTTAAATAGACATGTTAGGATACATAATAGAGATTATGAAAGATTTCATTTAAGATATGAATGTGTTTGAAGTAAAGGTGTCAAGTGGGTCGGGCGGCACATATATGCCATGAGGCATGACCCGACTAAGTCACCCCTGAGCTAGCACGACATGGTTCAAAGTCATGCCTAGACTTGGGTCATGCTTGGCTTAGCATGACATGGTTCAGAATTGTGCTTGGACCTGGGTCATGCTGGCTTGAGGCATGAATTGTGTCGTGCTGGGCTAGAGACTATTGTGTTTTATGCTGTGCCAGGCACGACCCTTTTGCCTGACCCATTGGCATGGTCTACCGGTACGGTAATCAGGACCGGGAATAAGTTACGGGTCATAGAAAATTGGGTAACCAGATTTCTTTGATCCGTTTGTGTGTGGACTCATTGTTTAAAAAATTAGTTTTGTTTTTGAAATTTATTTATATTTATTAGTAATGTCAACTTATTGTTTTTTTTTAATGACAATCACCATGTAGATGTGGTGGACTCATGGTCATTGACTCTCCACAAGTTCATGATCACTCATCGGTGTGTGGTCGATGATGCTTGTGGTAGTGCTGTTCACAAAATTGACATGATCCGATATAACCCGAGATGACCTGACATGATAGGCACGAGTCTGCCTAGAATTGTGCTGATCTTGTCATGCTGGGCATGGTCAAACTATCAGCTGTGCCGTGTTAGGCATGATATAACTTTCATGAAGGGTTGTGCCCTGTACAGCATGGTGGCCTGACTGAGCCATTCAAAAATGGGCAGTGCTGTTACCATATAGGGTGTTTGACATATCTAGTTTGAAGAAAGAAAAGAAATAAGAAAAATAATATTAAATTTGGCTTTAGTTTTTATTTTTTAGCTGATTCTTACTTTAGAAAGAGAGAACAATACTTTTTGACATTTAAAAGTAGTTTTAATAGAAGTTAATTAGATGTTTTTCTTATCAAAAAAGAGGATAAAATTTTATGTAACGATTTTAAAGTGATGTCAAATATGACGATATAAATTATCATAATTAATTTGCATCTTAGCAAATGCATTCATATAGATATTTCAAATAAGTATTTGGAAATAAAATAGTTGAACCTAACAGGAGAAATTATAAGTATTTTCAAGAAAAAAATTACATAATGAAGTTAATTGTTCATCAAATTTAGATGTGAATACTATGTGGAACAAAGTAAAAAAATATATAAAAAATATATTTAAAGAAAATATTTACTTACATAAAAAAATCTGATAATAAAAATTGGAGGTTTAACAAGCTATTAAAGAAAAATAAATTTATTTTAAAGAATTATAAAAAAACAAAAATAAATACACTATAAAGTTTAAGACACAAAAGAAAGCTAATATAATGATGAACAAAATTAAGTTTAAGACATGAATTATATAGTAAATTATAAAATAAAGAAAATAAAAATGATATTTATTAGTTATCTAAGATGAAAGATAAAAAAAGTAGATATATTAGTCAATTAAAGTGTATTAAGAAAAAAAAATTAATCTGATCTTAATAAAAGATGGAGTCAAATAATTTAGATGATATATTTTTATGATTTTTTATTAGTTGTGATAACAAAACAAGTGAAACAAAAAAAATGAGGTTGCAACTCAATTTTTGGTTGTGACATCAATTGGCTGTGACACTATTAGTTTTTAATTGTAACATTAAATAACACTCACATCAAAAGGTCACGACATTAACAAGTCATGACATCAACATGTTGCGACATTATCATATTCCGACATCATTACTTCTCTAATTGTGATACCAACTAAAGCTCACACCTCATCCCCATGGTCATGACAACACAAGTCTAGTTGCTGCATTAACCAATGCACACATGTACAAGTCAGGTCATGACAACAAGTTAGGCTGCGACATGAATTAGCGTGCGTGCACACATACACAAGTCAAGTTGTGACATGAACTAGCATGCACATGCACAAGTTATGTCGTGACATGAACTAGTGTGCACACACACAAGTTATGTCATAACAACATAAGTCAGGTCGTGACATGAATCAGCATGCACACACACAAGTCAGGGCACATCGAGGGATGCTATAATTAGAAGATTAAGAGTTTTTAAAATGAAGAGATTAAAGAGAATGTTCTTATTAATTTAATGTCTTTTAAATTAATTCATGAATTTAGATTTGAATATTGAAGTTGTTAGAGAACTAAATAATTGTAAATATGCAGTCAAGATAAAAATCATTAAAATTGGAGTTCTCAAAAAAATAAATGCTACATATGTAGTCAAGATAAAACTTAGGGGTTGATAGTATTCGTATTGAGAAAATATCAAATGAATAGTGATAACATTATGATTCTTAGTTATAAGAATAATAGAGTTCAATATTTAAATAATTATCGAAGTATTAAATTCATGGGCCATATTATGGAATTTTGGGCAAATGTGATTGAACACATTATAAAAAGAAAAATGAGAAATTTAGAGAAACAATTTAAATTTATGCTAAGTCTATAATATATGATATTTACTTAGTCAAAAAAATTCATCGAGAAATACATAAAAATAAAGAATACATGATATTTATTGATTTGAAGGATATATATGATAACGTTCAAAGAGACTTATTTTGGTTGTTATTATATCAAAAAAGAAATATTAAGTGTATATTGAATTGATGAATGACATGAATGTGGAATTGATGCCCCGGGTTAGATTGGTTCAACATGTTTTTCTTGAGTTTTTAATTATTATGAAATTACATCAAGAATTATCATTTAGTCTTTATATTTTTATACTAATTATGAATAAAGTGATAAGAGATCTTATTGAATATATTTATTGGTATATGTTATGTATAGATGATATAATATTGGTTGGTGAGACTGAAAAATAGTTAAACAAAAAACTAGAAATTTTGAGGGTTGTATTTGAGTCGAAGGGGGTTTAGGATTAGTCTTAACAAAATGAAATATTTTAAATATGAATTTAATTATATTAAAAGTGGTAATGATGTGATAATTAAAATAGAAAACATGAAGTATTTAATATTACTTATTTAAAATATATATGTTCTATATTAAATAAAAATTTAGAGATCAACAAAAATATATATTATAAGATTAATGTTGGATTAATTTAAATGAAGAACTATATTATATATTAGTTGTGAATATTGAGTGCCAAATAGGTTAAAGAAAAAATTATTTAGAATAACTATAAGATGTGATATGTTATATAGAAGTGAATATTGACTGATGAACATATAATATATTCAAAAGATAAAAATAATAGAGATAAGGATAAAAGTTGAATAAATGATTTAGAAATGAAATTATTAGAAAAAAGATTAAAATGATTTTATATAGATGATAAAATAAAAAAAAAATTATTTGTGGTGGCTTGGTCGTTTTCAACGCAAACGTCTTAATGCATAAGTTAAGAAGTATGTAATTATTTGAGTGGATAATAAAAAAAGAACTAGAGATAAATTTAAAATAAATTAGTATAAATTATAAACAAAGATTTAATAATTAAATATTTGATTGAAAAATATATGATTTTTAATATTTAAATAAAGATGTATGTATATTTGATTGAAAAATATAAAAAAAAAATAAAAAAAAATTTAAGATTTAATAATTAAATGGTTGAGAATATATATGATTTTTAAAATATTTGATTGAAAAAATATAATTCATACAACTGATTCTAAGTAGGAGTAAATTTTGATTGATGATGATGAAGTATTTTTTCTAGAAGAGTTAAAACTCTGATTGTTTTTAGATGTAGTGCTGAGGTAGAGTACATAAGAATGTTGTTTATTTTATTTTTTTTTTTGATTATGTGTAATAACTCAACACGTGGGAATCACCGAGCTGTATATTTTCATTGGTTTTTCAAGTCTGCTGATGCATACACATGTCTGTGCATGTGAAAGTGAACTTGACCAATATACAGAGGTTGCGATTCACATCTGGCTTGCAAGGGTGCTGGACCTTGTCTGTGGTAATCGTTCACAAGTTACCATGGTTGGTGAAATTAAGGCCAACCAGCCTTAATTTGTAATAACTGGTTACTGTGGGTAATTGTTCATTGGTTACTGTGGTTGGGGAAATTAAGGCTTGCGGGCCTTAATTTGTATTAACTGATTACTGTGGATAATTGTTTACTGGTTTCTGTGGTTTGTGGTGTGTAATAAATCTGTCCTATGCCTCGTCGGCCTCATCAAGCTCAGTTGTATTGAAATTGGACTTTTTGATACTTAATAAAAATGCTCGCGGTCTCTAGTGATGTGTGAGTGGGTGGAGGTGTCAACCACCAGAGTATGTCTTAGAATGGTGAGTTTTCCATTTTGATTTCTGTTAACAGCACAGATTCATGTGCATCGTGGCCATGAGTAGTTTATGATTCCCATGATGCTAGGTTGGGATTAGCAAACTAAAGAATGATTGGAGTCATTGAGTGAAACATGAATGTTTTATTCAGACTTTAATGAGGTCATGAATGTTCTCAGGAGAGGCGCAGAGAGAAAAAGCATAAAAAGGATAAGGAAAAAGAAAGGAAGGAAGACAAAGAGAAAAAGAACAAAGATAAAAGCAACAAAAAACAAAAGGAAAGAAAATATGATAGAGATAATAAGAAGAAGAAAGGCTGGTCTTTGGAAAAGAAGAGAGTTGCAGGGCATAGCGAGTTACATGATAGGGAAAAGCTGGATCCTAACAGCACATCCCAGAGCTGCAAGCCAAATGGCTCTGATTGTGATTTTTTCGTCCAGGAATTGTCCAGGAGAACTAATGATGAAGAAAGTGGAGCATCCGGAAGCCAATCACAACAACAAATGTCTGCCACCATCTTGGTGTCAAATGATCACAGAAAAACAGACAAGAATGAGAAAAATTCTGTTGTTGAACTCCACATTAAAAAACATGATCAGAACAGAAAATCGAGGTGTGAAAATGTGGAAAAAGAAGATGAAAAAGAAAAGCCCAGGTTGACAATCGTGGAGACTAACACCACATCTCTAGAGAGTGCTGTGAAGGAACTTTGGGTGAATGGCTGTTTACCTGGTTAGTTGCCTTTTTTTGTTTTTTTTTTTGTGGTTGAGTTGCCATCTTTCTTGGTATTCATGTGTTCTGTCATGTTTTACAGACAGTGAGGTGGAAGATCATCGACCTAACAAAATTCCAAGAAATACAGTACTTTTGGGCTGTTCCACGTTCCTAGAAAATGGAAGGAAGTCTGTGAGCCTGGAGGAGTCCATACACAACCACAGACCTGATGATGTCAAGAATAGGCAACATCAGATTAATGGTGTAATAGCCCCTGAGAAGCTCGACACATTTCAGTCAACACCATCTGTTAATGGAGAAGCTTCCAGAAGACCCTGCCACAGAGATATGAAATATCTCAGTCGAATACTAACAGTGCCAAAAATATCAGGTGATTTGCCAGATTCAGATGACCAGAAATGGCTGTTAGATTGCAACTATCATAAGGCAAAAAAATTTGATGGGCACTCCTCTCCCAAGGCTAAGGTAGCTCAGCAAGTTTGGGCCGAAGCTATCCTCTTAGAATCTGTTGGCATCTCTGCTCTCCCATATGTGATTCCTTACTAACCCGTCCTTTTCACTTCCATACCATACAGCATCTACTCTCAGTATGGTTGCACATATTTATGAGCTTGCTGGGGTGGAGGTCTATTTGTGCACTTGCTATCAAGTGCTTTTTTTTTTGGTTTTCATTTTGGAGACTGGAGAGGGCAAAAAAAAAAAGGATCATTTTTTGTTTTCTGCTTTCTTCAAAAAGAGGGAATATTAAAATTTGTTGATAATTGTGTCTAGTTTGGTTAGGCTTCTCCTTTATCTTGGGACATTGTATTGTATTGTATATTTATTTTGTGTGATGGATATCTAAATTAGCAAGGAATATTTTGAAATAAAAAATGTGACATTCATTGAAAATAATAAAAGAAAATTTCAGTATAATGGAATCCTAAATTTATGAATAAAATAGGCAAGATGGTGATTACATTTAAAAAATATTAGAAATAAATAATTAGTTAAAAAAAGTATAATGCTCTCTGAGTGTAGATATTTTGTGTTAGGAAAATAGTATGCCAAACTTTGATGAAAAAAAGCTGACATAGGACTTTTTGACTTTTGCAAAATTTATTGGGATAATTATGTCTTGGGGTCTTGGGAACCCAAATAATTAATCTTAAGGTCTCATAATACATATATTTGACCTCAAAAGTATGAAACAAACAAAAATTAATGTTAAGGATATAATATTTTTGTAATACCTCATTTACCCCTGAGATGTGGAAAATAATTAATGTTAAGGATATAATATTTGTAAGACCTATATTTGACCTATATTCAGAACTCTGACATTTCTACTCAGATACTCTTCAACCGAGCTGTGTCGCAGCTCGGGCTCTGTGCATTTCGTGCCGGACTGATCTCCGAGTGCCACGGCTGCTTCTCCGAGCTGTATTCCGGCGGACGGGTGAAGGAGCTGCTCGCCCAAGGTTTTTCTCAGTGGTGGTACCACGAGAAGACCCCCGAGCAGGTGCTGATCGTTTTGGCTGGTTCTTTTTTCCCTCCCCCCTCTCTTGTTCGCTTCTCTCTTTAAAAGTCGTCGTCGGCATCCATTGCCGTTGTGCTGTCCCCGTGTTTCCTCGTTCCTGACGTGAGCCATTGATTTGATCAGGAGAGGCTGGAAAGGAGATGCCAGATGTCGTACCACATGCACATAAATCTAGAGCTGCTGGAAGCCGTCCATCTGATCTGCGCGATGCTGCTGGAAGTTCCGAACATGGCTGCCAATGCCCACGACGTCAGGAGGAAAGTCATCAGCAAGACGTTCAGGCGGCTGCTAGAGACGAGCGAGAGGCAGACTTTCATTGGCCCGCTTGAAAATGTCAGGGACCACGTGATGGCTGCTTCTTCCGCCATGAGCAAGGGTGACTACTCCAAGGCATTTGCCATGATAGATTCCCTTGATGTTTGGAAGCTGCTCAATAACAGAGACTCAGTTCTGGACATGCTCAAGCGTAAGATGAAAGAGGAAGCTCTGAAGACCTACCTCTTCACCTTCTCGCACTCATATCTCTCGCTCAGTCTGGCTCACCTAGCCCAGATGTTTGATCTCTCTGAGACCCAGGCTCGAGCCATCGCGAGCAAGATGATGATCAGCGAAGAACTCCAGGCAAGCTGGGATCAGCCGTCCAACTGCATCGTCTTCCACAATGTGGGCCAAACAAGATTGCAGACGCTGTCATTCCAGCTGACGGAGAAACTGGCCGTGCTCGTGGAAAACAACGAGAGGGCAATGGAAGCTAGGTTTGGCGGTGGCACCGGCGGCAGCCTTGATTTGCCTCTGAGGAGGAGAGAGGGGGCGTACGACTACGCCAACACGGGTGCCGGCGGGGGCAGGTGGCAGGACAGCGCCTTCCAGGCAAGACAGGGAACCCGTTTTGGCCATGGCCTGGCTCCTGGCAGACCAGCCCTGGTCAGCCCCATTCTCGGAAGTACCTACCCCAGGGGAGCTGGTCAACCAGGAGGAACCACCGGCACAGCCTCTGGCCCGCAGCACTCAGCTAGATCTTATCACCCTGGTGGCTCGGCCTCATCTTCTTACCGCATGGTTAATCTCAACCGTGGCGTTCGCGTCTGAGTCTCGCTCTTGCTTGGTCTGTCCGAGTCACCGTTATGTTTATATCATTAAAGGCATTTTTGTCCTCGAAATGTTTATATCCTTAAAGTCAAATATAAGTGTTATGAGGCCTTAAGGTTAATTATTTGGGTTCCCAAGACCCCAAGACATAATTCACCCAAATTTATTTGTTGGTTAGTTTGTGGTAGGACTATAGGTTGAAATAGAGGTGTCGGCCCGGCCCGTTTTTTTTTGAGCACGGGCGTGCTTTGTGCCGGGCCAGGCACGGAGCGGCCCGCAGGCATGGCAGGCCGTGCCGTGCCGGGACCTCTCGGGCCTGGCCTGACTGTACGGGCCAAACCATGCCGTACGGGCCAGTAAATTTTTTTTTATTTTTATTTTATTTATATAAATTATTAAATAATATATAAAATTTTAGATAATGTATAATATTATATATTTATAATATGAAAAATGTTAAAATTAATTAAAATAACAAAGTTTAAAATTTTTTTTATAATGTAATATAAAATTAGTTTAAAATTTATTAGAATTATATAATATAGTTATAAATTTTTAAATGAAAAATTAAAACAAAAAAAATAAATAAATCAATACATTTTGTTAAAAAAAAATTTTAAAAAAACATAAGAAACTCAAATGAAAAATGACCAATCAGCCATTTGATACCGAATGTCCGAACCAAATAAATTACAGTTTCAACACAACATATCAATAAAACGTACAATCAATAAAAAATAAAACATCGAAATCAAAAAATAATAGATCATCATCAATTGTCAATCGGCATATCATGAGCATCATCAGCCGCAACATCAAGATCAGTATCATATGGATCATCATCATCAGGAATCAACTCATCCGCTATCGCAGTGGATGCGGCTGCAGTCCTTGTCTCAGTCCCAGCTCCAGCACGATCATGAATGCTAAACCTCGAATCCTCCCAATCCTTCAAACAAGCCAATGCCTCAACAATATCTGGACGTAATCTCGATTCCTATCCGAAATCACATTCACTGCAACAGAAAAAGCGGACTCCGATGCTACGCTCGACACCGAAGGAGTCAGTAGATCCCGTGCCATCCTAGATAGCACGGAAAAGGTAGACTCATATAATTTCCACCACTGTAATATATCAAGATTCTTAGTATCAGAATATGATAGGATTGAGCAGTAATTGGTATCTAAGTACCGAGAAAGCTCGCTCCTATGTGATGGTCCACCCCTACGTTTCCCCCTTGCTAGCTGAATGAAAAAATCATCATATCCGAACAAGGTATCAATGTCCATAATCACAGTCTCACTACTACCACCACCATACCTAGTATCGTAGTATGTGAACAAGTCAGTCAACTTCTCGTGAATGAACCCTTCAGGTGGCTCTTCCAGGTTCATGCACGAGGAAATGAAGGTCAGGGTATTTTCTATCCCTTTCACCTTAACCCTAGGATCCATGCATGCAGCGAGGCAATAAAAAGATAGAACGGTGGATCAATACTTCAAGTACTTGGTTTCCATCTCTGCAACCATATGGCTAAGTGTCGGGTCAGCTCGATACTTCCTAAACATGCTACTAATGTTGCATATGCACCGGAGTGCAATGCAAGTAGTGGGCGTATAAACCGACGAACACAAGATCGTCGTGTCATAAAAAATCTTCAGGAATTTCATAAATGAAATTCATGTAGCCCAGTCAGTGTTGTCAATAGTAAGTTCGTTACTCTTACTATTGACGTAGTCGGATATCACGTGTTCGTATCCAACACATGATTCTAACATCAGGTACGTGTAATTCCAACGATGTCTCACATCCGATTGGAATTTCTTCTTCTTAAGATTGGCAGACAAACATGGACTACCAAACTCTTGTTGTCTGCGAGAAGTGCAAATATATGTCAGTGCATTATGTATATTATCCAACGCGGGGGAACACACCTTCATACCCGCTTGAACAATCAAGATAATCACGTGACACATGTATCTGACATGAAAAATCTATCCTAATGGTGCGTCTCTAAAATTCCTAACATGTTGATCGCTACTCTATTATTAGATGAGCTATCGAATGTGACAAAATTTTATTTTAAATTTTATATTCCCTAAAGATTTTCATCATACACTCAAAAATGGTCGGGCCATCATGAGAATGAAGAATCTCAGAGAATCCTAAATTTTTTTTATTCATAGTCGAGTTAGAATCTACATAGTGGCTGGTGAGACATGCATAAGACGATTCATCGTGACTTGTCTAGATATCGGACGTCACGAACACCACTCCACTATATGACATAAATTCATTAATTATTTTTTGTTTTTCTAACTTATATATATTTAGTATGTCATTACTAGATGTTGACCTAGGAATCCTACGATAAGCAGGCTGAAAATATGTTTGCATGATATGCACTACCCTTGGATCTTCCGAAAATCTGATCGGAAGACCCATCAATGTGATAAGTCTGGTGATGTCATCCCTACCCAACTCGCTGGAATATATGAAGGGAGTGAACTTTGAGACTGGACTCGATCCAGTCTCAAAAAATGCAGTGCCAAGTTATGTTTGCCCAGGATCTAATGGATCATGTTTTTTGGTGCATAATTCGGCATGCCTCTTAAGGTGCCAAGTCCCAAACGAACTCTTACATGTTAAAAGTCTTATATAATATTTGCACTGTGTCATTTCTTGTTCCTCACCCCTAACATTTTTTTGTTTTATTATATTAAAATGAGTCCAAACTACAGAAGTAATCCTAGTTTTTTATTTTTTAGAAGTTTGGGTTGAGACGACTGGAGAAACCAAAGTTTCAGCAGCCTCAGACCTATGTGTAATATTTTTATTTTCTAAATTTAAATATGTTTTATTAGTATTTGTTATTTTTTTAGGATTTTTGTTATTCAGAATAGTTATTTAGAGACTAGAAGACTGATTTTAATATTTTTTATTTTTGGTACAGAGAGAGAAACTAGAGAGAGAGAGAGAGAAAGTTAAAAAAACTTAAAATAAATTATCCGATAAAAGCAGTGAGGTCGGTCACGTGCACGGTGCACCACAGTCAAGCTCAAAGTTTAAAACTCAAGTTGAGATTCCCAATAATTCCAAGCCGAATGCCGAAATCCCGAATCCCGAGAGAGAGGAGCAAGATTTTTGAGAAAGAAAATTAGCGATTTGAGAGAAAATATATTTATGAAAAACATAAATGTTAAAGAGATGGGGTGTGAAATTTATAGATTAAAGAAAATATTTTTTTTTAAAAAGTAATTTTTTTTTATTTTTTTTGATTTTTTTTGAATTTTTTTGGGGGCAGAATCATGAGGGCCGTTGGATTCTGCCCCCTAGCCGTTGGAGGCGAGATAAAACGGCTGAAATTTTATTTTTTTATTAATTTTTATTTTTTCCCGTTGGGGGGGGGGGGGGGGGGGGTGGGAATTGGGTCGGTTCGGGCCTCGTGGGACTGCGGGTCGGGTCAAATTATACCCGACCCGCGGTCGTTTTTGTGGGACGGGCGAAGCAAGGGGGGTCGGGCTCAGGGGACACCCAACACGGGACGAACCCGTGCCAGTGTGCCGTGCCACGGGCTGAACCATGCGGGTCAGGCACGACACGGCATGCTCGTGCCTTATCCGGGCACGGCAGGGGCCCTGGCACGAGATTTTCCCGTGCCAGGCCGACCCAGGCACGACCGAACCGTGTCGGGCCGGGCCGGCCTAGTTGACACCTCTAGGTTGAAACAAATTTTTATCTTAATTATTTTATATTAGAAATAAAAAATTTAACTCTATGTATTTTATATGCTCATTAAAAATCAGATTGATGAATATATATCTTACTGTTTAATTATTTTCATAGAGAAATATAAGAAACTAATATCTGATCTTATCAAGTAGATATATAATTCAAAGTATCTTATAAGTGACTATCACAATTACTTTGAATTCTACTTATGTATTGAATATTAAGATCATGTTTTATCTCTCACTTTTTAAGGAGATAAATTTGTTTCTAATAAAAAGTTTAATATTCTATAAGAGATCTCATTTATGTGTAAATTAGTGTTCAATTAGAATCTGAAAAGTAAGCTAGCTGGAAGTGCTCGTGATCTCTTAAAGTAATACCAAGGCTTGAAAATTTTTTCATATACCTAAGTATGAGAAGAAATATATCTATGTAAATTTGTCATAGAAAACCTATGAAATAACTAACTACACTGACTATATGAGTTATATCTAATCAAGTGATAATTAAATAGTTGATTTTTTCCATGATTTTTTTTTTGTATATAGTCGAATTAATTGAAAGATTCATATCCTACAAGAAATCAATACTTAGTTCAAAAAGAGTATCCACTATAACACAACTCAAAATGATCAACTTCTATGAGTATCAAATATATAACATTTTTGTGATAATATGATACTTCACATGTCATAAGTAATCTTTTACCCAATAAAATATCAAAGTCTCCTAAGTTTTTATTCGGATTCTAAAATTATAATGAAAGGTATTCATTGAGTTTGATGATTTCCAACTCATCATCATTCATAATGAGAATGTCATTCACATATAAAATCAATAAGATAGACTTATCATCTAAACTCCTCTAGAAAAATAAAACATTAATCTATAACACACCTTTGTAAACTAAAATAGATAATTGTGAATGAAAATCTCAAACTAAGCTCTCGATGACTACTTCATACCATATAATGTCTTATGCAACTAAAAACTAAATATAACTACTTTGTCACTACTTGAAAATCATGTGACAACTCCATATACATTCATCCTCAAGGTTATTGTGAACAAATATTTTTTAACATATAATGCGTGTATTCTTTATCTATGAGATGCTGCCAGCAATATAACTTTTCATATTGAGATTATTATGATTGTTGGAGAGAAAGTATACTGATAATTCATTCCAAATGTTTGAGTTATTCTACTCTTAATAAATCACACCTTTAGGTAATTTATATTTTTGTTTGGATCAGTCTTTATAATGAATATTTTCTTGCAATCAATAATAAATATTCTTAAATGTCAATATACTAGTTCCAAAGTCTTATAACTTGTTAGTGTGGAGGACATGTATTTCTTTCAATATGATTTAGCTCCATCTTGGATGATATAATGCCTAAGAATGAGACTTGTATCTAATACCTTCAAGAGGAATAATAAAAAAAAACAAAAGAATGAAAAAAATATAAGTATGATAATACACATAAATATAGAGGTGTCAAACGGGCCGGCCCGCCCCGGCCCATTTTTTTGAGGAAGAGTGTGCCTTCGTGCCTTGCCGTGCTCGGCCCGGCATGGTTTAAAAAAGCCGGGCCCGGCCTGGCCGTATGGTTCGGGCCTGGTGGGACCTCGGGTCGGGTCCAATCAGACCCGACCCACGGTCTTTTTTGCGAGAGGGGCGATCGCGGGGTCGGGCTCAGGGGACACCCGACACGGGATGAACCCGTGCCGGTGTGCTAGAGGTGTCAAACGGGCCGGCCCAGCACGGCACGGCCCGTTTTTCACGTGCCCAGCCGTGCTGCCGTGCCGTGCCGGGCACGGCACGGTTTTTTAAATTCGGGCACGGCACGGCCCGTGGGCACGGGCGCACGGCAAGGCAGGGCAGGCGGGGCGGGGTGGGTCTGTTTGGACCCGACCCGCGGTCTTTTTACCGGGGGCGGGGCCCGGTTGGGTCACGAGTCACGACTCAGGCACGCGGGCCGGCGTGCCGTGCCAAGGCACGGCTAGGCTCGTGCCAGGCACGGCACGGCTCGTGCCGGGCACGGCCCGGCACGTGGTTTGTTCGGCCGGGCCCGGGCACGGGCCCGGGCACGTTTTTTTATCGTGCCGGGCCGGCCCGGCCCGTTTGACACCTCTACGGTGTGCCATGCCATGGGCCGAACCGTGCCGGGTCAGGCACGACACAGCTTGTGCCTAACCCGGGCACGACACAAGCCCGGGCATGGGATTTTCCCGTGCCAGGCCGGCCCAGGCACGACTGAACCGTGCCGTGCCTCGTGACGGGCCGGGCCGGCCCGGCCTAGTTGATACATCTACATAAATAGTACATTGGGTACAACTCTTCTATTTCTTGCAGAGAGCAATAAAAAGATCAAAATTAGAAAAATTAGTTACAAGATCATTTAACTTCTAATGAAATTATATTTCTCCATGAATTGATTATGTATTTTTCATTCTCTTATAATAAACTTGAAGTTCTGGGTGCTTCAAAGTTCTTACTCTCAACTCAATTTGAATTGGAGTTGAATCAATTGAAGAGCTACCGACTCAACTAAACTTGAGGGAGATTTTCTTTCCAAGGAAATTTCAGTCTCTTTAAAATTTAACTATTATGAATTTATTGGAATATAGGCTGACTCGATAGGAGTGTCATCAAATTATAAACCAACAACTTCATAAGTAACTAAGTAGTGATACTTGATTGTTTTTTTTTTGTATAGATTAAATCAATCTCATTTGATGCTATCCAATAAAAATTATAAATAGATTTATTCTATGACATTGCAAGTGCATATATCATACAAGTAGTAAAAATGGATGTAAGTCTATATATCATTCACATGGAGATTAACAAGAATTGATTTGCCAACTATCCAAACTACTAAAGATGCACACTATTTGAACTATTAGAAAGATGCTTTCACATACTAGTTAAACGATTATAAAAATAAAAAACTAAAACCCAAAGCACAAATTTAAAATAAATCTACAAAGATAAATTGGACTGGATTAGTTCTTTCGTAGACACTAACAATGGCATGAAATGTTGTGAAATAGCTAATTCCTATAGATTTCTCTACCATGACCTATTTCTAGAGAAAAATTGAAGTCTTTCAAGAATATTTATCATGTAGCCTTGAATCTCTTTCTGTAGTTACATATTTCACCACTTAGATAACATTGTTTCCCAAAAAGTCGAAGATCTAAGTGGTTACTAGTATTTTGAGTTTTTTTTTATAGGAATTGAGTATTTTTCGTTTTCAATACTTCATACCCTTTTCTGATGATCGTAGGTCTCCTACTTCCCAAGTTATGGTTATTGCAAGTCTTTGTAAATGGTTGGTGCCACTTCCTTAGAATTTTAGAGAATTTTTTCTTAATCTAAGCCAAAACGAGAACATTAATCACTCGAAAGATTAATGCGATATCTCTAGTAATTTATCTAGATAATTACACCATTTTCTCATCTATGAGTAAAATGGGGACTTATATATATAAAATGGTAGAGCTCATTTGTTGATCACTATTAGCCTAACATACTATCTTCATTGATTGTTCACTAACCCCCAGTAATCATCTTCTCCGTGTCACTTAGATGGCCTCCTAGAAATAAGGGTATGATACAATGAATTATGGGTATTCGGTACTAACATTGGGAATAAGCTATTTCAATCCAACGAAAATTATACTTCTACATTATTGGATCACACTCACCAATGGACTAGAGATCAGGAAGAATACGTTGATAGCAATTAACTAAATCACTTGATTTCAAGCGATTTGTTTAGGTTTCAAAACAATACATCCAATGATTCATAAAAAGTAAGTAACCTTATTCAGTTTCATGCTTTTGACAAGTTGTGTTCCAGATCCAAAACAAAATAATAAAGAAAAATGCTAATCTAATTTTGATATACGCTAAAAGAATAAAAGAAAAAAAGAAAAATACATGAAGATGTTAGCTACTAGTTTCCTAGTTCATCTATGAACCCTTTTTTCGAAGAAGAATATGCTTTTATAAGGTATGTGTTGGCCTTAGCTTCTAAAATTATTTTGGTGAAATCCAAAAAGATTGACCCAATTCGAATTCCTTGCTGCGCCCTCAACTTCTCTATTTCTTCCAGTTCTTATGTCACAATTAAGTATTTTTTTTATTGCTTGAAATTTTGCTGTTGTGACTAGAAGTTTCTGTCTTGGGATTCTTAACTAAAAGAATTCTTTGTCACTAGATCAGTTTTCTTGTCATGAGATCACACAATTTATTCTCTCGTGGTACCTAAAAAACATATTGTGATCATCTCTATCTTTCTTGCCTTACACTCTCGGTTGCAACTTATTGTGTATCATGACATGAACTATCTTTGTCGTAACAAAGAATACTATCTTCCCTTTCATCTGGTGTCGTAACTACCTTTCTTCTATTGGAGACCTAAGTGACAACAACCCCACCCTTATCTCTTCTTATTATTGGTAATGATATCATTCATTGGCTATGACTTGATTTTTAGTTCTTCTTTAGATTCTTGTCGTAACAAAGTTATTTTTGTCACGATAATTTGACTTAACTAATTTCTTGGATTTCTGTTGTAATTTCACTTCTTTTACGAAAACCTAAAAAAATATGAGAATGGTGAATTTTTATCTTTCAACCATGAAATCAAATTTTTAAATATGAAAACATGCCAGAAAAATAGACTAAAACATATATGAATTTTAAACTCATCAATACTCTTTCTTAATTAAAAGCTCATATAAGACTTCAAAGAAATAGTAAGAGATTTAGATGTATCCATTGAATTATTATTCTACATAGACTCATTAAAGAATGAATCCTACTAAAAAAAGTAACATTTTCACAAACTAATACTCTAATAGTCTCAAGCAAATAATAATAATAATATCTCTTTCGGGTACAAGGGTAACCAAGGAAGTCACACTTTATCATCCTATGTTCCATTTTAGGAGGTAGACTAAATAACCTCTCTACAAGGTGTAAGATATGAAAAGACACATAGTGAAAAATAACAAAGAAAGGAAAATCAATTGATTAAGTAATATATGGTTAATACCTAGTAGTCTAAAGTGAGAAGATGGATCACATGAATGGTTGACCCTTTAATCCATAACCTAGTAGTCCAAAGTAAGAAGATGAGTCACACGAACTATAATTCATGGAGGATGAGAAGTATATATAATTATCTTCCAAGCAAAGAATTCTACATATTTTTCTCTAGTATGGGTAACTATGGGGTAACTCTATGAGATTCCTTGGATGATGCTAATAGTTGGATTGTCTCACTGAATAATTTGAAGTGCTCTTGGTTTTCTCTCTTGAAATAACTCCCAATAACTTTTCATAGTGTGACTACTCATCATGCAACATGTGCATTGTACTGGGGATCTTCTGCCTCTAGTGCTACTATGACTGATACTCCAACCTCTAATATATGCACAAGATGTCTCTCAATTAGGTCTCTATCAACCTCACATATATTTAATTGTCTGATTATATATCTTTAGTCTAGAGGTGACCCTACACTCCCACAACCATGTCAATAGTAAGAGTACATACAACATTTTTAATAGATGAACATGTGTCTGTCTGCTGAGATAGAAACCAAGTACTTAAAGTACTAGTTCACCATTCATTTTCTTTATTGCCTAACTATCTACATGGACCCTAAGATTAAGGTGAAAGGGGTAGAGAATATTTTGACATACATATTCACGTGTATAAATTAGGAACACTAACCTGAAGGGTTATTAATGAAAAATTGATTGAGTTATTTATATACTATGATACTAGGTATGATAGTAGTTATAGCCATGCTTTGAGTATGGATATGTACATTATATTTGGAGATGATGACTTCTCCATCTAGTTAGGGAGGGATAAATAATGAGACGGTCCATTGAATAGGAGCAAGATATCTTGGTACTTTTATATTAAATATTACTCAATCTTATCATAAAATAATAGTAAGAACTTTAGTATTTTATAATGTTAGAAATTATATGAGTCCACCTATTCCATAATGTCTAAGATGACATGAGATCTACTAATTTATCTGGTGTCAAGTATAATATCAGGGTTTGTTTTTTTTATTGCAATCAATGTCATTTAAGATATGAGATCGAGACTGTAGTCATATATCATTAAGATATTTGCATGTATGAAAAATTGGAAAGATTCGATTGTTGGGCATCCAGAATTGAACTAGAACAATAGTGTAAGAATTGCTGGCAAATGATGACTCATGGGACTAGAAGGATGCTGAGGTTACTACTAGCGATATCATCAGATGCTTACACGATGATGATAATAATTTGCATAGACACCAATTGGCATTTGGATTGATGATTTTTTTTATCTTTGGAAGATATATTTTTTTTATTTTGTCTATTATTGTTATTTTTGTTTACCATTTTTTTATGATGCTATTATGGTTATTATTTTTTTATTTCATTCAAATATGACATATAAATTATGATTTTATTTTTTTTATATATTTTGCATTGCAAATTTATAATTTTCATACTTAATATCAAAAACAAGCATGACCCAACATGCACCAACATGACCTAGCACCACCCAACTCGATTCTACTTAGACACATGCTAGTCCGACCATATTGGGCTGACAAAAAACAAGTCATGTTGTGTTAGGCATGACATAACTACCTTATTAGTTATGCCTAGCATGACATGATAACTTGACTGAGCCACCTAAAAATGGGTCGTGCCGTCATGACACAACTTGTCTAACACCTTTGATAACTATCAAGTGTAGTTGATAAGTTATCTAAAAGGTATAGACTTATGAATAATCCTCGAGCAAGAATAATTTATCATTTTAGTTGTAAAGTATCAAGAAGAAAAATACAAGAGAACCATCATTGAGAAGAGACCAATAAGTGATAATAACCTTATATGTCAGTAGAGTTTTAAATTATTTTCACAATAATCCTATCTTTATTTTGTAACTAAGCATTATAAAAATAATGCAATTTAGATAGGCTATCATGCATAATATAATGAATCAACCCTAAAATTTAAGAATTTTAATTAAAATTTTATTTTATCCTTTCAACTAGAGCAATAGTTGACTCATCATTGGTTAATCAAACTACCTACATAATTCTCGTGGGATTGATATCTAGGTGAAACTTTACTTTACTACTTGTAGAACCTATATACTTATAAGACTTGTTGGATGAGATATTTACACCTAAGAAGCTTTTGGAGCATTTCCTAATCATAAAAATTAGATATAATAACAAAGTCACGGTAAGTTTTTAGATCATTATTATGGATTATTTAGTTTGATTAGTCAACTTTACTTGATGTAACTATCCTTGAAAAATATCAATTCTATTTTTAATAGTTTAAATAATATTTTTTTTGCACTTTAATTTGTATTGCTTGCCTTATGTTACTTTTTGTATCTTTTGATTTTGTCTTTTTTTTATTTTTTTTTTGTAGCCACCACATTTATGAGTAGAAACTCTAGAGGAATAGAACTAAGCTAATACCTATAGACCTAGAGACTGAGAGAACTAGAAGAGCAATCTTGAGGCTGAGAGAGCTTGAAGAGCAATCTTGAGGCTGAGAGAGCTTGAAGAGCAATCTTAAGACAGAGAGCTGAGAAAGAGTAGATGACGGAATTGACAATAATGGAGAAGCCTAATGAGGCAAGATGAAAGTTATCTAATAACCTAACTATCACCTCACCTCATAAGATTATTGGTGGCTTACTATAATGGACAACTACTCTAAGATTCATCAAAAATTAGTTTAAGCCAATTATTTTAAATTGAAGTTGAGTTTGATAGTAATGGTTCAACAACAACAATAAAGTAGGAAGATATCAGAGGATTCGAATAGATATGTCGTAATATTTCTAAAGTTATGCAATATAATTAAAATGAATGAAATTAGTCTAAATACTATCAGATTATGATTATTCTCATTTTATTTGATAAAAAATGCACAATGTTGGATCCAATACTTATCTTAAGGCTCAATAAGAGTTGAGATGAACTTGTGCAAGCTTTTCTCACAATGTTTTTTTTTACCTCAAATAACCTCATAGTTGTGAAGTGAGATGATCTAGTTCAATTAGTAAGAAATGGAGACTTTCTATGATACTTTGGATTATTTTAAGGATTTGTTAAAAAATACCATCAACATGGATTTCAGTTGTGGTTCCAAGCCAAACCTTCTACAACTTACTGGATTATATGATGAGGTACATCATTTATATAGCCCCGGATGAGTCGATTATGAATAAGTCACTCAAGGATGTATATTACTTATTTGAGGAGTTAGCAAAGAATAATTATCAAACTCTTAATGATTGTATCTTTGGGATAAAACAAGCTGGAGTGTTGGAGTTTGACATATTTATCATGATTGAGGTAAAGATGGAAGCATTTTTTAAAAAGTTGAAAGCCCAAGAAGTGAAACAAAAAATAATAAAATAAATTATCATTTTGCTACTAGAAGAAATGAAAAACTTCAACCATGTTTATCAAGTAGAAGAGGTCAATGGTTTGTAAAGAAAATGATATATATTATGATCTAATATCTATATCTCCACACACTATCATCAGAATGTGATAAATCACAAACTAATTCATATGGGGGCTATGAAAATGGGTAGCTAAATATTTGATAAGTCTTGAAGTATTTAAAGAATAATTCCATGGGACATAATATTCAAGGAGGATTGAGCTCATATTATCAATATTCAAAGGGTGAAGGAAAGTCTTTCATCAATTATAAATTAAAAGAATTATTGACCAAGACATTTGAAAATATTAATTATTGGTAAATTAATATTTCCAAATGTAGCATACACTTTTTTTATTTGCTCTGCGAAATAAAAACACCTAATATATTATTCTAGCAACAACTAGCTTCTCTTCACATGTGCGATCCTATACGTAGCTCCGTCATCTGTCTTGGACCTATACCTGAAAGAGATCCTACAACGGAGTGAGTAAAACTCAGTAGAGGTAAACTCTTACAAGGCTCCTCCCTACCTAAGTACATGTAAAACATCATGCATATATATTAACACTCACTCAAGCACAATGTTTATATGAATGCAATTATGGATAAAATATTTATATGCTCATATTCTCGAGTCCCATCGACTCCCTCACACATGCCGAAGCCAAGTGTGATATATTATATGTAGTTGTAGAGAGAGATATATATATATATATATATATATATAGAATTATTCTAAAAAATATGGACTTCCCCAAAAAATAATATTGGACATTCTCCGAACAAAATATGATTTTCTTGGACTTATTCCGTGAAAAATAAATTTGGACATTTTTCGATAAAATATATTTTTTTCTTGGATATTTTCTAGAAACTATCGCGTAACTTAGCCTGGACGTTGTTTCAATTCGGTTTTTGCATATTTATATTAGTCATGCTCCTGAAAAAAATACCGTGCAACTTAGTCTGGATGTTTTCCCTATTTGAGTTCACAAAATATAATCCATTACACCTTTATGCGTGTATATATATATATATATATCATGCACCTATCCATTTATATGGAATATTCTCATACACATGAAATACAAATATGCCATTTACAATTAAACCACGTTTCAGACACAATTATAACTATCCAAACCTAATTCATATTTCAATATATTTTACTAAATGAAACATAGAATTTTCATTAATTAATCATTCCCAATGGAATTTCTAAATAGTTCGAATTGAAATATTAATCATGACCATTTATTTCCTTTAAATAGAAATAAATTCTAATAGGTGAAAACCACAATCTCTTAGAATATTTTACATAAACTTTATAAATTTGATATCAAACTGAAGATCTTGTTGCATTGAGCAAATTTTATTTTTAGACTATTCTATTCCGACTCTAGAATAATCTGTTACGAACAAAAGAAAATCAATGAAACTTTTAATTTTTTTTCCTCTACTTTCTCTCTCTCTCTCTCTCTCTCTCTCTCTTTGAAGTGATGTTTTTATTTTTTTCCCGTCATCCCATTTTTCGGATTCCCATCATTTATTATTATTATTATTATTATTATTATTATTATTATTATTATAATTTTATTAAAATAATATATTAAAAAATTTATTATTATTATTATTATATTTTTGCGTGTGTGATGCTTGGATTGTGCATGGTGCAGCCACGTGCTGACGTCGTGACACGGTCTTTTCTTTTTTTCCTAATTATTCTAATAATTATTTAATAAAATAAAAAAAATAACTAAATCCTGACTTCCTCAGAATTTGACGAAATTTGTCACCGTAGTTATATTTTTCAAGAAGAATTCAATAACAAAATTTATTTTATCATCGGATTTTTAAAATTTTCAACTTATTTTTCATGTTGCAAAATCACCATTTTAATCATTTTTTTTCCAGAAAAAAAACCATATTATTTATGTATTCATTTTTTTTTCTGGATTTTCACAAATTAATAGAATTACTGACCAAAACAAAAAGAAGAAAAAAACTTTAAGATGACTACATGGAGGCTTCAGATGAATTAAAACACATGAATGTGTCAATGATGAACATAGAGATCTAAATTGGACAATTAGTACTATTGGTAAAAGAAAAGAGCATCAATGAACTATCAAGTGATACTGAGGCAAACCAAAAAGATTATTTGTCAATTATATTCAAAAGTAGCAAGGAGCTTGAGTAGAAATAAATGAAGGAAGATAAAATAGAGAAAGATGGAACTAATAGAGTCATAATTTTTTCAAAAGTCATGGCTCCCACTACTATATTTTGGAAAGCCACAACCCCCAATGCCATGTCATTTTCTAAAGCTATTGCACCAAAAAATAGAATGGTCAGCTCAATCCTCTATTGGTGATAGGAGTAACAGAGGAGCGAATAGAGATTACCTAAAACATTGGAAAGTTGAATATGACGAAGAAAAATGCTAAAGATAATTTTTCTCTAAATTTTCCTTTTCCATAATATTTTAGTAAGGAAAAATTCGATGAATAATTTGAGAAATTTCTCAATATTTTTTATAAGTTGGAAGTAAATATCTCATTTTCTAAAGCATTATCTCAAATGCCAAACGATGTGAAATTAAAGAAGGATGTCATGCGTAGCAAGAAAAAATTAGATAAATATGAAACAATGAATATGATAAAGGAATATAGTACAATTATTCAATAAAAACTTCCAATGAAGTTAAAGAATTCAAGAGGGTTTTACGATATCATGTATACTTAGGGCGCACACATACTGAAAGGCATTATGTGATTTTGGATCGAGTGTCAACTTGATGGTTTTGTCAATAGAGCAAAGATTGAATCTTAGCGAGATTACTCCAACCTCTCTCTTTCACTATAAATGATCGATCGATTCAACTAAAAACCTAATAGGTATTATTGATAATGTGTTGGTTAAGATTGATGTATTTATATTTCTTATACAAATATTCTTTTGGATATATAGGAAGACTAATATGCTTTATTGGTTTTGGGTCAACTATTTTTAGTCATTGGATAGACCCTCATTGCTATCAAGAAGGAAAAGTTTATGCTTTGTGTAGGTAAAGAATAAGTAAAATTTAAATTTTACAAAGACATATATAGTCCAGATAATAATGAAAAAGATTATTGGAAGATAGATAACCTTCTTCATATAGCAAGGAAACAAAATGTGAACTCATATCTGGAAAATTTTTGTAAAAAACTATTGACCTGATGAAGATATTGAAGATTTTGCAGAAGATGATGCAGAAGAGGAAATAAGTTACGAAAGTAAAGCTGAGACTAAGGATATGACTATTATGAAGTCATGACATTCTTTAAAGTTATAACTTTCAAATACTTAAAAGAAGAGTACATTGGAGAGGTCAAAAAAAAAAACCAAAATGCCTAAATTTTCTTCACAATTGTTTGAAGAAAAGATGTAGAGGATTGGGAGAATATCTAGATAGTGAAAACATAGGTAGAATCCAAATTGTTGGATGATGAAATTATAGAGGAATACATGATTTTGATTTTAATTCTAGAGTATGCAAAAGAAATAGAAAAAATATAGAAGAAACAATGAAAGTCACGGCTTTGAGCAATACTATGACATTGATGATATAGAAGCTAAACATAGAAGTCATGGAAAACTTGAGTGTCACAAATTTGGAGATCCAAAAAAACACTCAAAGTACAACCTAACCAAAAAACATGGTGATCCATAAAGTCACAACATCCAAGGAGGTTAAAGCCAAAGAAGAAAGCTAAATAGCTATGGTGATCCAAAAAGCCATGACATCTTGTGAAATAAAAAAAAAGAAAAAAATCTAGAAAAAGAAAATATAGAATATGATTCATGCTGAAATAAAATTTAGGAAGAACAAAGGAAGTGAGATTATACAATAAAGCTAGCCTAGAGAGCTAAAATTATTGACGGACATAACAACTCGTTGATGGTCGAGCTATGAATATTAAATATAATAATGCTTAGAAGGGCAACCCAATAATTTTTTTTCTTGATGGTGTGTTGAAATAAAAGTTTATATATTCACTCACATAAATTATTTTTCACAATTTTCACACCAAAAATTTAGTAGTTGTACTCAAAATCTGATCACAACTCATTTACAAATCCATAGAAATAAGTATCCCCACCATCGAGATATACGACAATACTCAAACCTAATCATAACAAATAGTTACGTAGGATGGATATAAATTTATATTTTTATAGAGGAGGATTAAATGCTCAAAGATGAGTAATTATGTCAGTGTGTGAGGTTGTTAGGTATGATAAATATTAAATAATACTAATTATTTTAGTGATTATGCATAATATTATACATGGAAAAGGTTTTTAAATAGAATAATTTTGAAATTATAGTTTTTATAGATCATGATGAAAAATAGTGAAATTAGTTAGTTTTTATCTAAAATATAAGATTTGGTGGATTTATTGAGTAGGAGAGGAACAAAAGTCATGCAAAGTCATAACATTCCTTGTGTTAAGACTCTGTTATACCCCCATAAACTTATAAGATAGTTTTGGCATCTATTTTCGATTAAAGATCTACACAAATAGTCATGGTAATCTTCATATGCCATGACTCTACTACTTCATTGATGCAATTATTTTATTATGCAACACATTTCTTTTGCTGTGAAACTTTCTCGGAGTCATATCCACATTAGCTCGTAATATCTTTTATAGCGACAATATTAATTTTATGTTATAGCAACTAAACATTCTACTAGTGTTGAAAGTCATGGTATCCTTTAATGCAATGATTTTCTCATTACAAAGCCACATATACTAACTCAAAAGTCATAGCTTTTCTCTAGTCCTATTACTTTTGGCTACAAAGAGTTTCAAAGAGTATTTACTTGAGCTATGATCATTTCCAGGGCCATAATTTTTTGCTCTTGAAAAATAACTAAAGACACTATTGTCAGTGTCAAGACATTGGGTTATAAAGAAGAAATGCATGAACTAGGATCATTCCTAGCACTATAACTTTGTATTATATTAATGAAATATATGAGCCATGGCCATACTTAGTGACGCGACTTTATTTTTCATGGATAAAATGCACAAGCCATGGCTATTCTCAAATGTCATTACAATCTAATGCAATAAATAGACCAAAATCGAGACTCATTCCAAGCACTACAATTTTATGTTATAGAGACAAAATATATAAGTTGTGATTATTTTGAATGCCGTGAAAATCTAATGTAAGAAAGAGAAAAAAGTTGTGGCTCATTCCCAGTGCTATGATTTTGTGTTATAGAGGGGTAAAGCCAAAGCCATGTCATTTCTTAGCACCATAAAATCCTACTTAAAAATTATACCCTACCATTTGAGTATAAAAATGAAAATAATGGAGAGAACAAAAGGGAAGAGTTAGGGCACAAAACAAAAGGCAAAAAAGCTAGAGTTCAATCTTGGGAAGCACATTTTTATCAAACCTTGGGGACAGGCAAAGAGGCGATCCAAAGTAGAAGAATAAACTCTAGGGGGCACAAATTTTTGACTCCCACCTAATGGTAGATTTGAGGCACATGAATGAGAATTGTGGGTTTATATTGTCATTATGGATGATCATAGGTAAGCCAAGAAGTACATGCTTAATGATAGGAAAGAAGTGATAACCCTTTTGATCATGATGCTCACGAAAAACTTTAATGTCAAAAACTGATGTTGAGGTAAGTTTAGTCATACGAATATGATAGTCATGAAGTTTAAAGCACGAATACTTTTATAAGCAAATTCATTGTGTATATCTTAGATGAACTGACTCTCAATTGATGTGGAAGTTTTATAGAACCTTATCCGACAAGTTTTATCTATAGTGTGTGAGTTGTTTGTCATCATGGTAGATGATGACAAATAAACCATGAGACACACGAGTGGAGGTAACTCGTAAGGTGGTGATAGTCATGTGAGTTACTTTCTCTCGTATGACTCATTCTAGTCATATTTGAGGGAAAGCATATAAAAATTATACAAATATGGTGCTTATGAATTAGTATACAATTATTTTTAATATCACATTAGTTCATGTGTTAATGACACATGTGGTTGGAGAGTAAGAATACAAATATGAAGCATGAAGGATAGTTAACAAGTTGTATATAAGATATGGTTTTGTGAATGATTCTTGAGTAGAAATGATTTATTATTTTGATAGTAAAGTATCGAGAGTACAACTATAAGGGGACCATCATTGAAATGGACTCAATAGATAAAAACCACATTTGTATACAAGCAGGGCACTAAGACATGTTCACAATAATTCAACCTTTTTAGTGTAACCATGCATAATGCTAACTAGGTAATTTAGACAGATTATAATACATAATGAAATTGAAAAATTTTAAAATCTAAGAGACTTAGTAAAATTTAGTTTTATCTTTTTGACTAGAGTAGCATTGACTCATCTTTGATATATGATAAAAAATTATTTTACTACTTGTATGACTCATATATTTGTGAAATTTATTGTACACAATACTTATGAGATTTATGCATTCAGTTTAACTAGCATGATTAGGCATAGCATGTAGACTTCGCATGCTTGTTCATGTTATAAATTAAAAAAAGGTGATTTAAGTCCACATAACTATTTTTTTAATATATGTGAATAATGGGGTGGGGGGTGTTAATTATTTCAAATAGTGATGCAAAACTTAAAAAGTTCATGTAAATGTACATGGTCAACAAGTAATATAGAAGAGAATTGAATTGTCTTCATAGGGATTAAATATTTATGAAAATAGTGTAACAAAAAATAGTTTCAAATGTAAATAAAAATATTTAATTCAAGCAACTAAAGATAAAATTAAGTTATGAATAATTTTTTTTTTTGAAATTTAACAAAAGTAACAAATAAGGTAATAAAAAGTTAAGGATTTAATAAATTTATAATGAATTATGCTAGAATTGATAAATTTCTTCAAGTAGTTTTTTAATTATATTAGCAAACATTCTCTAGTAAATCAAATAGTGAATTTAACATGTAATTTTTTCAAACTAACATGCTTTTAAAATTCTTCATCTAGATTAAGCATATTTTTATACTAATCTAGTAAAAAGAATACATATTAAAACATACGTCCATTAGGTTTTGAAAGAAAAATAATATGTTCCTATATTACTCATAAATCCATAATCTTACTCTTCTCAGAATTAATATTATTAAACAAGCATCATCTAACTTTAATCTATTAATTCTAGCCTTCCTAGAATTCACATTAGCATTGTATTTTTACTAATAGTGGCCAAACATAACTTAAACTTTTATAATAATTACAATTGGATGATTGAGGAAAATTTTTTAAAATCCAACTTTAAAAATCTACCACAACTTAAACTTCACCCTAACAAATAGAATAAAAAAAATTTAGCATATCTTTATATTCATATTAATGCAAGTTTTGTTTTGATCATTGTTTAACAACAATAATTAAATGACAAAATATTACAAAGCATATCAATTAATAACAATGAAAAAAAAGTAATAATAAAAAAAAAAACTACCCTTTACATGAATTAGGGTGTGAGTTATGTGTGCATTGACTTCCGCACATTTCTTCTTCACAAAACCAAAATAAAACTTTTATAACTTCTCATGTTCCATTTCTTTATGGCCTCTTCCTTCTCTTTTATTTATTTTCTCATGTGTGTGTTTCCTAAGTTTTCTTGTTTGCATGTGACACTCTTCCTGTAAAACATCGAGTTTATGTTTTCATGTATCCTTTGTAACCTCTTCGAACTTTCTATTCGTTTTTTTTTATTCTAGAACTTGGTTTTCAGAAACTTATTGTTTCTGAAAACTTTTATTCACTACAGCCTCTTTATCCCTTTCTCTCTATTTTGTTTTTTCCTTCATTATGTTTTTTAATGTAATGCTAACTTCTATGAAAGCCTTGGTTTCTTGGGATGTTCTTCCTAACACTAGCCATTTTATTATTAATTTTTAAGGTAGTGAATACTAATACTTGTGATGAAGATACCTGGTTACTCAATATTATTACTAATTAGAGTTGTATTGCATACGTATACCTTATGTTATTGTTTTATGCAAAAGTACACATAAGTCTCAAACATACTTTTGGTTACTAAGCACATTTTAAGGTAGTTGATTACTCTCTCTCTCTCTCTCTCTCTCGCAACTACCTGAAACTTAATCCTTCTATTGCATTCCAAATTATATTTTTATATTTCTTATTCTTTAGTTTCTTAGTTTGGTATCAAAACTTAATAAAATAGTTTTGAAATCCCAAGTCTCTGTTTAATTTAAGATTCCCAAAATTTATTAAAAGAATTCAATTATAGTCTAATATGTATTTTATAGGGAATTGATTGATCTCAAAAATAAGTTACAATTTATTATATATATATATATATGTATGTATGTATTTATGTATGCATGTATGTATGTATGTATCACCATCTTCATTAAGCATCAATGAATCACATATTAGCTGCCACTTCTAAACCAAAAATAAAAAACAACAAATTGAGTTGAAATGATATAAAATATAAAGGGATGAAGAATACTTGTTCATTCATATTTTCATTCTTGTCGGGCTTTGTGGTTTTGACATTATTTGACATATACTACTCGAAACAAATCTTTTTAGAAAATTCAGTGAAGATAATGACTATTTTTAGCAATCTCATTTCTATCATCCTTTAGCCAACCAAAAAAAGTGTTTCAAAAAAATAATAGAATTGAAAAATAATACACACACACACACATTATTTTTTTTTATATTACTATGGGTTGCTTTCAATACTCCACATATCAACTTTTTTTGGGTGATTTAGCATATATTAAATATTATGCTTGTATATATTTAAGTATTTATGGGAGATATTTTAGGAAAAAAATTATTTAGATGAAATTTGATAAATGTTAATAAAATTATAGTTATTTTGAATGAAAATGATAGACTTGGTAGAATAAAGTCTTGGAGAGAACATAAGTGATGAAAGTTGTGAAATTACTGAGTAGTTATGGTATTACTGAGTAGTTGATAGACTTGGGTGAAATTGTAGTTAATTCAATGTCATGACTTGAAATATATCTTCCATGATATTACTGAGCAATTACTATATTCTTTTTTGGTCTTAACTCTATAAAATTATATGCTACAACTCTACCCAAGAGTTGCCAAAATTATTTCACTATGCAACATAGTCTTTATATTTATGATATTTTTTGGAGTCAATTGTATTATCTCTAAAATATATAATATTCATAAAATTATTTTCACATCATGATAGCTAAGGACCTCACTAGTATAATTAGACATGATAATTTCTAGCATTATGACTTATTCAATATAGAGCTAGAATACATCATATTTTGGGTTACGACATAATTTTCTATCACAATATTTTGTTTTAGAGAGCATTTAATCTGATCACCTTTATTTCCAATGTCGTGACAATGCTTTAATGAGAAAATATTAAAGTAGTGATCATTCAAAATACCACAACTTTGTATTACAAAGAGTAAATGCATCAATCATAATATTTTCTAATGTCATGACTTTGTGTTTCAATGATAAATATCAAAAGTCATGGTCATTTCTAATACTATGAATTTGTATTACATAGGATAAATGCATTAGTCATGACCATTCTCAATGCCAGAATTTTTTTTCTAAAGAGAAAAGATCAAGTCATGACTATTACTAGTACTATTACTTTATGTTCCATTAAGAATTTATTTTAGTCATGGCATTCTCATTGATACAGTACCATGCTCTATAAGGGAGTTACTTGAGTTATAGTATTAATTACCACTTTGACTTTAGTACTCTAGAGAATGATCCGATGAGACTAAAGGCATGACCTCAAACTAGTATCATGAATTTCAACTTAAATCATCATTTAGATCCATGAAGTATAAATGTAATACTTAGAGAAATTCATAAAAGGAGAAATAGAAAAATTAGTTTTTGAGCCAAGAGCTTGCAAAAATCCTAAGCGATGCAATTTTAACCCCCATTTAGGGAAAAATCCAAGCTGAACGTGAGGAAAAATTATTGGGATTAGATTTTGAACATAGATCCTCACTTAGGCTTTCATTATAAATCATGGAATTCATGAGTTTCCTATAAATATATCTCACATAAATTCTTTTTTAATATAAAGCTAAATTAAGGTCTAAGGTTTGTGTAGTATACTTGGGTGTGATGAATATATAATTTTATAAAGTTTATGTTTATATTAATATTATGGTTTAGATATTGATGAATAAAGATATTAATTAGAACTAAAACTTAGGTTTTTTACTATAATACGAGTTTATGAATATTGTCCATGATGGATAGTGACAAATAAGTCATGGAACACACTCATGTGATAATGTGAGAAGTGAGTAATAGTCATTCTATTCTTAATGCATGAAAAAAACTCATGTGTGAACTCCCAAAGTTGACATATGTTTAATTATTTTAAGTATGATGCTTATAGATCTAAAAGTATAAATGTACTTATGACCAATCCATTATGTATATCCTAGAAGAATAAGCTCTAATTATGTGAGAGTTAAGTAGACTTTCTAGCCAATGAGTTTCATCACAGTGTATGAGTCATGTGTTGAATATGATAGATTGTGACAAGTAAGTCATGAAGCACACACAAGATGAGGTGCTTTGTATGGTGGTGCAACCATGTAAGTTAATTCCTCTTATATGATTTCTATATGTATGGATTCATAAAAATTCATATGTTAATTACCATGAGTATGGTGTTTTCAAAACCAAAAACATTAACATATCTATTATCACAACATCTCGCAACTTTAAGATATTAAAGGTTGGAGAATTGAAGTGTACATTCGAAGTAATCATCAAGGGAAGTTAAAGCATTGCCTAAAATAAGTAGATATGTGAATGACCCATGAACAAAATGATGCGTGGCTTTGATAGTAAAATACCAAGAGACAATTATAAGACAATTATCCTTAATAGTGAAGGTACAAAGATGATAGCCACCATGTATGCAAAGAGAGTACTGGGCATTTTCACATTAATCTACTATTTATTTGACAATCAAACACAATCTTGACTAAATACTAAAAAAATATCACCATCCTTAAGAAAGTGAGTTAACCTTGGAGTTTAATTATCTTTCTGAAAATCCATGTCTAACTACTCAATTTGAGTAGTAGTTAGTTCACTATTAGTTGATCGACTACATAATCCCTATGAGATTGATACATACACTTACTTCTACTTTATTATTTATATGACTCACATACTTATGGAACTATACTGAATATGAGATAATCACCTAATAAGCTTTTGGGTGATTGATTGATAGTAGTTTGACAACAAGTTTTGATACCCTCAAAATCATAATAAGTTTTTTGGTGCTATTATTAGGGATTGATTGATGGTAGTTTGATTAGTCCACATGAATTGATATAATTATTCTTGTAAAAAGATAATTTTGTTTCTAGTTTTTTGGATATAATTATTATTTTGTATTTATATTGCATTTGTATTTTGTTTTTAATTATTTTTTTATTTGTTTTGTAGCCATCATCATTACATGAAAATAAATTCTAGGATTGAGTTAATACCTCTAGACTTAGAAATTAAAATTTAATGAGAGTAATACTGATATAGAGAGCAGAGAGAGAAAATATGGATTGAACTAAAAATAGTAGAGACTACCAAAGAAGCAAAGGATAAGCTATTCAACAACCAAATTCTCATGTATCTTGAAAGATTATTGGTTTTGATATCTATAGTGTAACAATATTAGTATAGTAGAAAAATTTTAGAAGATCTAAATAAATATTTCATAACTTTCTTAGAGTAATGTCATACAATAAAGATGGAAGGAGTTAGCTTTGATATTATAAGGTTAAAGCTTTTTCATTTTTTAAGAAACAAAACTCAAAATTGGTTCTAATACTTATCTAGAGGTTTGATTAAGAATTGAAATAAACTTATGGAAGTCTTTCTCATCAAATTCTTCCCACCTTAAATTACCTCTCAACTACAAAGAGAGAAAAGTTAATTTTGATAAAAGGAATAGGAGACATTATATAATGCTTGTAGCCAATTCAAAGATATTTTGAGGAGATTCATGAAACATGGATTTGAAATGTGGTTCCAAATATAAACTTTCTATAATTGGTTGAATTACATGATGAGAGACATGATTGATGTGGCTGCAAATAGTTATATTATGAATAAGTCATCTAAAGAAGTGCATTATCTATTTGAAGAGCTAGTAAGAGATAACTACTAAACTTTAAATGATATAATATTTTGGAAGAAAGGAAGCTGTAGTATTAGAATTGGATAGATTAGCCTTTATAGAAAACAAGATAGACATGTTTTTTTAAAAGTTTGAAGCCCAAAAGGACAATTAGTTAAGTGTGGGATAAATTTATGTTTCACAATAGAAAAAACTAGTAAATTTTGACCTCATATATCAAGTGGAGGAAACTAATATTTTGTAGAACAAAGAGTATATATTCTAACTCAACAATAATGATCCAACACACTACCATTCAAATGTGAAAAATTATGAAAGTTTCATATGGGAGTCATGATAATATGAAGCAAAATATGAAGTCAATTATAGATAAAATTAAGGAATAACTCAATGATTTATTAATTGTAAGGAGAATCAAGCTCAAATTTCAACCACTTAAATGGAGTAAAAAAACAATATACTTATTTTGCTCATGGAGATAAAGAAAATAAATGATCTTTAAGAGAAGTAATTAGAATAAATTAAAATGAGGCTAGAATACATGAATGTGGCAATAATGATCATTGAGAATCAACTCGAATGACTAATACTATTGATGAAGGAGAAGAACATGAATGAACTACCAAGTAATACTAAGGAAAATCCAAAGAAGTCCATGTCAATGACTCTTAGGATAAGAAAATAATTAGAGGGGCAACATGCAGAAATTAAAGGCAAAATGGGAGCTAAAATAAAAGAGGAGTTGTTACTGAAGAAATCACAAGTTTTTCCGAAGTTGTGACACAACCCACCACCATGGCACAAGATGCCACAACATTTTCTAAATTCATGACATCCACAAGACCTATTTCCCACCTTATGCCCTTAGTAATGATAAGTGAAAAAGTATAGAAGGAGGAGGAGTTGCATATTACTTGAAGTAATGATCAGAAAAGATATGCATGAGAAAGACTATGCAAATGATAAACATCTCCCTCCAAATCTTTTTTTTTTCAATAGTATTTAAAAAAGGAATGTTATATGAGAAATTTAAGAGGTTTCTCAATATGTTCTAGAAGTTAGAAGTCAAAATTTCTTTTGCTGAAGTCTTAGCCAAAATGTGTGAAGTTCATGAAATATATCATAAGTAGCAAAAAAAAAAAGTTGGAGACTTATGGAATGGTAAATATGAATGAGAAGTATAGCATTATCATCCGACATAAACTCTAGAAAAAGCTGAAGGATTTCGAAAGTTTTATGATTTCATGTATTATTGAAAGTTAGTTTTCTAGAAGGCAATATGTGATTTGGGATCTAGTGTAAATTTGATGTCTTGTCCATAGTATTAAGGTCAAACATTGGTGAGACAACTCCAACCACTCTCTCACTTCAAATGACTAATTTCAATCAAGTATCCTAGGAGCATTATTGAAGATGCATTGGTGAAAATTGATAAATTTATTTTCCCGATAGATTTAATTGTGTTTGATATGAAAAAAGGTCAATATGCTCTGTTAATCTAAGGGTGGCCATTTTTATCCACTAGATATACATTAATTGGTGTCGAGAAGGGAGAATTCATACTTCATATAATTGAAGAACAAGTGAAGTTTAACCTCTACAAAAGCTTGTAGAATCTTGAGGATGATAAGGAAGATTATTAAAGAATAGATAGCTTCTTATGCACTACAATGATACAAAAGGTAGACATTAGATGTAAAGACTTTGTAAATAATTATTGGCCCAAATAAGATAGTGAAGAAGACAAATTCGATGAACTTTGAATTGAAAAAAATAATAATGAAAGAGATAATGAAGAAGACTATTAGAAGTCTTCTTCAAAGTCATAATTTCTAGAAAATCCACATTAGACTACTTTGAAGATATAAAGAAAGAGATAGAAATAATGAAATTTTAAATTCAACTAATGAAGAAATTATTGAAGAGATTTTCTAGATTGTAAAATAAATACATGCAAAGAAAAGTTAATAACTAATTATTGATATGATGGAAGATAAAGATAGGCAAAGGTAACAATGGTAGAATATCCAAAGGTATATGAAGATGAAGTAGGCATAACAAAGAAAGTTATTACTTCTGAAGATGCTATGACTCCACATGTTAGATCAATAAAGAAGGTCATGGTAAGAGACAAGGCCATGAAATGGAGAAATAGAAGCTTAAAGTGAACGTCATGAATTTTTTTGAAGTCATGAAAAATATGATTTAGAGAGAAATTCCACACACTATGACTTTAAGATTAGTCACAACATTATCAAAAAAGATCATAGGCATTGATGTCGGGCTTCTTTCAAAGTCATTCCATCCATGAAAGAATACCTTAAAAGAGATACTCTAAATGATTACTTATTGTTGGAGAAGAAATTGAGAAGACAAGTAGAAGAGAAAGACTATAAGAAAAAACTAACCTAGAACACTGAGATCATTAATTTAATTAGAGATCCAATGAAGGTTTAGTTTTAGATGTTAAATGTAATACTACTTAGGAAGCAACCCAAGAATTTACTTTTTGCATTGTGTGATGTAATAAATGTTTTAATTTTTTTATGAATGCATACATACACACTCAATACCTCATAGATATCCAAAAACATATATGGTACTCAAACCCATTTGTGACTTTCTTTTAAGTCAACTGAAGTATTGACACTCAATCCTAACTATGACTTTCCTTTTAAAAGAGAATTTATTGCCACATGAAAAGTCATGACATATTCTCATTAGTCATGACTAAACCCTAATCCTATATAAAGCCTCTAACCCTAATTTAATGACACTTCTAATTTGTATTCTTCAATATTCCAATGAAAACTTCTATAACCCAAACTATCAAATATGTCAATAAAGATAAATAAAGAAATATTGATTTCAAAGTTAAGAGCAAGGAGAGAGGAGACTAAATCAAGTCACAAAGCCACAAGCAAGCAATAGATACAATCTACTGCCAAGAAATATTCCAAAATCATGGTTCTAAACCAAATTTTCTTACTTAAATGAGGAAGAGATGGATGACCTCTATGTTGAACAAAAAGTCTTATAGGAGAGCATGAATTTAGTGAACTTATTCCACCTTTTTGGGAATCAATTGAGAGGGGAAATTAGGATTGATTATGCATACACAAGGAATAGGGGTTACAATTATTGTTTGAGAGTTTTACTAGAATTTAGAAGATATGAAAGACTAGAGGTGCCATGTACAAGGAATTTGGGCATGCTTTGATAGGGTATCTATCAAAAAAATATTTAGATTGTAATGAATCATGGATCTTATGGCCTTAAAATTTCTAAAGATGTAACCAAACTACAAGGCAATCACCAAAATATTGATGGATAGAATATGAGATTTGAGAGTTTCATTAAAAAGTACATATAGAGACTTAGTGCAAGGTGCAATGTTTGATTATATTTATGTGCTCTATTTTATAGTCAACACTTCATATCTCCACCATTATGCAAGATAAGATGATATTTCCCCCCACCCTAGTGAAAGGATTCAAAATATATTAATAGAAGATTCTTGAGAAGTCAATTCTCAATTTTCAAGATGGTGAATTCTATGGTCAAATAACTCATCCTTCTTTAATTATTATCTTATGTTGAGTTGAGAGAGTACTGACAAATGAAGAGAGAGATGAATGATACCCATAAATGTCCTCTAACATTAGTGAGTGTGAAGAGAGAGCTTGAAAGAAACAAGAAGAAAATAAATATTCTTTTTGGTGAAGAGTGAACCGAAGTTTAGCAAGAAGTGTCACCCTTTTCCAATGTCAGCATAGAAGTGGTCGAAAGAAATGTAAAAATATGTGATGAAGAATTGTCGTACCCATTCAAGCACTATTTGACTAGGCAAAGTGGTGACTTGGGAAAAGTCCTAAATATTCTGAAAATGATGAAATTGAAGACCAACTATAAAGAATTATGCTTGAAGACAAAGATAAAATCTATGCATAGTTTCTAGCTGAAAAGTTGGAGAGAAGAGATAATAAATGGGAAGAGTATATGAAAAAAAAAGTTATAGCTAATATGAAGAAAAGATATGCATTGTGAGAGATACATCTCAACAAGATTGAGTTGTTATTTGTAACCATCTAAGAAAAATTTGAAGATCACATTATAAAGATCTTGGAAGGTATGATAAAATTAGTGGAGACAAGAGTGATGAGAAATGCTGAATCATTTGAGATACTCTATGAGTTTGTCACAAGTGAGTGGTAGAAAATGATTGCAAACAGAGATAAGATAATGGAGGAAAACATGCATTATAGAGAGCAACAATGGATCAAATATTTGAGAAAGTATAATAAGAATTAGAAAAAAATATACTTTACAATTGGCTTGTTTGAAGATTCAATGAATTCCATTAGAAGATAACAAGATACTTTGTACAATATAATTGTAAAGATGATAGAATGAGTAGCAAGTAATTGGAGATATTTAGAGGGACCATCTATATCTATGTTCAGGTTTGAGCCCTCTAGAGTGAAGTTCTCATTCAAGAATTTTGATCCTCATGGTCGATCATACTATCCCCCTTCTTCTGTTATATAGTTGTTGTTGGGCAATTGTGCTTCTACGGTATTGATATTAAGATACATAAACAACAGAAACAATAAGAAAAACAAGCAATCCAACCACGGCAGAATCAAAAAAAAAACGAGAAATAAAAACACCAGAAATAATGTGGTTCGCTAGTCGCTCAGTACGACTAGCTACATCCACCAAAAAATGCTTATGCATTACAGATTAAACTAAAACAGTCTTACAGTATGTAGCACACAGAGCAGTCGTGATAAATCACGTAGAGAGAGAGAGAAGATAATGAACAGTTACAAAGGTCCAAAAATAGTAACCCGAAATTAAAATTACAAAACATTTTATAATAAAAACTATCTCGGTTCATTTAACCGGAGCGGGTCGGATCATGGGACGGGTCAGGCTCAGCTCAAAAAAATTTCGGCCCGCTAACCGGATAGCCAGACCTCCGTTATTGTGCTACTGCTGCATCCACTTCCTCATAATATTTCATTTCCTACACTTAGATAAAAATATTAAAACAGAAATAGGAATATTTGGTTATACAAACAGATTAAAAAAAACAAATTACATATATAGCAGTTGTTTCCCTTGATGATGTTGTATTGAATTTCTTTTAATTATATTAATATTTATGATGTATTTGAAAGATGAAGGAAGATCCATTTTTCAATGATGAACAATACTTTTAATGTGAGAGTTTGTCAAATACATCATGTACTAACTTTTTTGGGTGATTTAGTGTGTATTTATTATTATGTTTGTATGTATTAGAGCATTTATGAGAGAGATTTCACTAAATATCTTTTTTGAGGAATTTGATATTATTCAATATTAATGACATCATTATTATTTTGGATAAAAACTATAGATCAAGTTGAGGAAATGCTTTGATGGGAGCAGAGGCTTGAAGAGAGTGAAGGACATTATGATATATCCATGTCATGACTTGGGTACACCTTTCATGATATTACTGAGTAGTAGTGGCATAATTTCTTGGTCATAATTCTACAAAATTAGTAGTGACAATCTATGTATATCATAACTCTTCCAAAAAATTGACACAATTATTTCTTTGTGCAATATAATAATAGTCTTTGTGGCTAAGACATCTTCTTGGAGTCACGACCACACTATCTCTAAAATATATAATAGTCATGACTTTATTTTCATGGTATGGTAGCTAAGTAGCTCACTAATATAAATAGTCACTGTAATTTCTAGTGCTATAACTTATTCAATATAGAACTAAAATACCAAATATTTTAAGTTTATGATATTATTTTCAATTTATGATCTTTTGTTCTAGAGAATATTTACTCTAGTTGTAATAATTACTAATGCAAGAACTTTATGTTACAAAGAGAAAATATATTAGTGATGATCATTCTCAGCACTTTGAATAATATCACAACTTTTTGTTCTAAAAATCAACATTTATTATAGATCATAGCATTCCTAGTATCATGACATCGTGCTTTAGAAAAGAGTTACCTGAGTCATGACACTAATTATCACTCCAAATTTGGTACTCCAAAGAATGATATGGCATGACAATAAAGTCTTGACATCAAACTAGTGTCATATCTTTCAGCTTAGATCCTCATGTGGGCATTCATTGGAAACTCTTGATTCCATGAGATACCTTTCAAAATACTCATGCAAAATTTTCTCCAATGTCAAGCAAAATTAGAATATATGGTTGGTGTAATGTACTTGTGTATGATAAATATATGATTTTATAAAGTTGATGTTTTTATTAATATTATGATTTAAATGTTGATAGATATAGATGTTAATTAAAACTAACACCTAGAGTTTTCACTATAATTTAAGTTCATCTATATTGTCCGTGATTGATATTTACATATAATTCATGAGACATATTCATGTAATATAGTTAAAAAGAAATGATAACCCTTCTAATCTTAATGCATGAGATAAACTCATATGTGAATATCTAAAGTTGAGATAAGTTTAATTATTATAAGTATGATACTTATGGAGTTGAAAGCATGAACATACTTATGATCAATTTATTATGCATATTCTAGAAGAACAGACCTCTAGTAATGTGGGGGTGATGCAAAATGTCTAACCTAGAAGTTTCACCATGTATGAATCATGTGTTAGTTGTAATAGATGATAATAAGTAAGTCATGGGTGCATGCAAGAGAAGGTGCTTCATATGGTAGTGATAACCATGTGTGCCATTTCCTCTTGTATGATTTTCATGGGAGTGATCCATGAGATGATGTATGTTAATTATCATGAGTATGATGCTTATGAAACCAAAAGCATTAACATATTTATTATCACATCATCTTGTATTTTTAAGATGTTAGAGATTAATGAATATAAGTATATATTCAAAGTAATCATTAAGAGTAGTTGACACATAGCATAAAAGGAGTAGATGTTTGAATGACCCATAAATGAAACACCATGTAGCTTCAGTGATAAAATACTGATGGGACAATTATGAGAGGATCATCTTTTGTAGTGACAGTCCAAGGATGACAATCACATTGTATACAAAAAGGATACTAAGGTATTTTCATATTAATATACCCTTCGTCTGGCAATCAAATACAATATAGGCCAAATGTTAAATAAATAATATCATGCATAAGAAAGTGAGCCAATCATAGAACCTAAGTATCATTCTAAGAAACTCATATCTATCTACTCAACTCAAGAAGCAGTTAATTTTTTATTGGTTGATCAAATTGCATGTACAATCCCTTTGAGATTGATACCTAAACTTATATCTATTACATTACTTGTATGACTTGCATATTTGTGGAATTATATTAAATGAGAGACAATCATCCAATGAGCTTTTGTGACCATGTTATTTAAAAATAAGTTTTGGCACCCTCACAAAGTCATAATAGTTTCGTCCAAAAAAGTTCTTAGTTTTTAGTCATTAGCTTGGCTTCCTCCTCATCATCATAGTTCCTTTAATGAGTTGGTCATCTTTTCTCGCTCCACTTATTGGCCCAAATAGTGTTTAATTAGCTGCTCATTTACTAGATACTTTTTTCATAATTGCTTCTTTTGTAGTTTCACTATTCAATATGGATGAATGTTTGAAAAAATGAAAGTACCATACCATCTTGATTTTAATTTGTCAGAACAAAGCTTTATCCTTGAAATTAATAGTGACACAATCTACCATGATTGAAATTCCCTCTTTTAAAATTTTTTATCATGTTATTTTTTGTTTTCTCTTTATAAACTTTAGCATTTTCATAAGATACATCCTTATTTCACCAGTATTTTATAAATGGTAACTCAGTTTTTTTTAAAGCCCAACATGTTTTATGTCTGAGTTCCAAGGATAAATGACAAGTCTTCCCAAAGGCTAATCTATATGAAAATATTTCTAATGAGATTTTCAAAGCTATAATATAAGCTCAAAAGGCATCATTAAGTCTTAAAGATCTATCTCTTCTACTTGGGTTCACTACTTTTTCAAGTATTTTTTTTGATTTCTCTATTGGAGAGTTTAGCTTGCCCGCTCGTCTAAGGATGGTAAGTTGTAGCAATTCTATGATGAACATTATATATTGGATTAAAGTTCCATCAAATAATTAACTATTAAAGTGCATTCCTTCATCATTCATGATTATTGATGTGTGTCAAAACATATGAAAATATTTTTTTGAAAATGAAGGAAATTATTTTAATTCTAATGCTAAAGGTTCCTCAATGGATAGCTTATAAGGTTTATATGCTCTCTTTGATAAAGGTTCCTCTTTTTCATAATCAAGAGTAGATGAGATAATCATTTATAAGAGTGCTCTCTTTTCCTAAAAATATATATTTTTTGAAAATGAAGGAAATTATTTTAATTCTAATGCTAAAGGTTCCTCAGTGGATAGCTTATAAGGTTTATATGCTCTCTTTGATAAATTCAAAGATTCAAAATGTTTCCCATTTCAAAGAACTACTTCATTAACTTTCATGTCTGTGACAAAAATTTTGTCACTATCATCTTCATATTGGACTTGAGATAGCATTTTCATGATTTCTTTTTTATAATTCTCATTAATAATTGAGTCTAAAATATTTATAGTTGAACATTCCTATATATCATCTAAAAAATGCATGATATTGAACACATTAAATATCACTTTTTGATCATTAACTATCATGGCAAGCTCTTCTTGTTACACAAGTAATATTCTTCTAGTAGCAAGGGATAATCACCCCCAGATGATTGGAACTTCTATATCAGCTTCATAGTCAAACATAATGAAATCAATATGAAAATGAACTTGTCCACTTGAATTAACATATTTTCAATTTGTCCTTCAAGATAAGAAAAAGATCTATCACCAAGCCGAAGAGTATCTACGGTAGGCATTGTTTCTTTAATACCATTTTGCTTGAGAATGGAAATAAGTATCAAGTTGATACTTATTCCTAAATCACATAGAGCTCTCCCACAATAAATACTACCAATAGAGTATGTGATTATAAATCTTCCAAGATCCTTCAATTTGGAGGGAAGTTTGCATTATAAAATTGAGTCGTATTTATTTGTAAGTGTCAGTATTTCAAACTCTCTAATTTTTTTTTCTTATAGATAACATCTTTAATGAGTTTAGCATAGTTGGGCAATTGCTTCAAAGCTTCTATAAGTGATAGATTAATGTGTAGCAACTTTAGAATATCTAGAAATTTGCAAAATTATCTATCTTACTTTTGTTTGTAGAATCATAGTGGATAAGGTAGTGATGGTCACTCAGTCTACTATTCTAGCTTATTTTTTAGTAGTGACATCATAGCATCCTTGACAAATGCATAGTTATTTTTTGAATTTTCATCTCCTTCTCTCTCCTTATTTGTTAAGATCGAAGCGGATTTTCTTTATCAATTGAAATTATCTGCAAATATTTATAACTTCTTACCATTCTTTAAAGTAATGACATTGCAATGCTCCTTATCATCCCCTCAAGAATTTTTCGTTTGATTGGTAGATACCTCTGGAAAAATACTATATCAAAGGAATTTTCTAGTTGTCCCATTTGGTTCTCCAAATTTCTCGAAGAGATGGCTTGATTTTGGATTATAGCATCATTCTTGGCCATATCTTTTAACAATTTTTCAAGATGGCTTTAATGTCCATGAACATTAGATCCTTGAGGTAAAATATTTTGTTGTGACCATGTGGTATAGCTAGTTTTTGAGGCACATTATAAATATTTGCTCTTTTGTTACTCCAAGAGATGTTAGGGTGTTGCTTCCATCCCAAATTGTAATGGTTGGAGTATGTGTTATTTCCTTTTTATAATTTCTCATAAAACATATAGAAACTAGATTGGATGGACAATTATCAAATAAATGTCCATCTTCATAGTATACACAAGATACAACATTCAAATTACTCATATGTGGTCTAGTAATCATTTTCATTGACTTGAGCATATTGGAAATAGAAGAAACCTCAATTATCAAAATTAGTAGAGCATCACCTCCATGCACTCTAGTCATTTGACTTATTATAAGCCTCCATGTAGTAGGTCAATAATAATTATTATTAATTATTCTCTCAAAAATCATTTGTCTTATGCCTCATTGTAATATTTAGAAAGGAGAGTTCCATTGGCTAAAACATCCACTTCAGTAAGAGTTTGGGCATTGATTACATTATAAAAAGTCTCTATTTTCATCCAATGAGGAATTCCATGATGTGAACACTTCCTTAGCAATTATTTGAACTTTTCTCATGCCTCATAAAGTGATCTTCCTTGAATTGTTGAAAAGAAATAAATTCATTTCATAGTTTGACTTTTCCATTCTTAGTAAGAGAGAAATACTTTATCAAGAACTTTTCTACCATATCATTCTATGAATTGATAAAGCCACATGACAAAATATTCAACCACTCTCTAATCACGTCTCTTAATGAATAAGAAAGAATTTAAACCATCAAGTATTTTGCAACTCTATGTAGTTTGAATAAATCACTCACCTCCATGATCAAGCAAAGATAAAGGTGAAGATCTTCTATGGATATCCCACTGAATTTCCTTATAGTTTGAAGCATTTAGAATATAATAGATTTTAACTCAAACTGAGAAGCTTGAATTTTTTGCCTGACTATGATGGGATTTAACTTGTTAAGGATTGAAATGGCATAATCCTTAATGGCTCGATCTTGATCATCAGTTATTGTTACAGTTTGATTAGCATTATTAAAACTTTATTGTGTAGTCATTTCTCTAAATTCACCTAATCCAAATTGTTCCCTTCTCCTTCTATTAAAAGTGAATTCAATTCCAGAGTCAAAAAAAGAGTAATGCATATTTTTGATTCTCATTTACATCATGATTTAAATGTATGAGCAAAAAAAATTAAGCAATAAAATACATAATGAAAATTGGCCTCGCTATTCACCTTCAACTAAAAGTTCATGATCGTCCACATGTTTCTTCTTTGCAAAAAAAAAAAAAACATTTGTAACTTTTCTTTGTTCTTTTTACATATGTCTTTTCCCTTCTTGTTTACTTATTTTCCCTTGCATGCGTTGCCTTTGTCTTCTTGTCTGTGTGTTACCCTTTTCCCATAACATGTTGTGTAAGCCTTGGTTGCTTATATATGTTTTATGCATCACTTCACTCCAATCTCTCTATCTATTGTTCTCTTTCATTTCTTCCTTCATTATGCTTTTTTTTTTCATAACTCTAGCCTTTATGTAAGCCTTTGTTGCTTGAAATGTTCTTCCAAACTTTAACCTTTTTTTTATATATTCGTGTCATCTATTCTTTACATATATATGAGAAAATTTTGAAAAACTTCTCTCTCAACTTCACCCCTTGTTTTGAATATAACCACATATATATTAACTTCCAATAACTTCCCTTGTCATTTCACACACACACACACATTTATATGTGTGTGTGTGTGTGTGTGTGTGTGTGTATAAAGATATATAAAAATATATATATGCTTCATTAGCACCATTTTCTTAGACTTTCATATAAGTGATTTATGAGTCACTATTTTAGAATTAGGTCATACATTATATGGCATCTTGGAAGATAGTTATGAAAAAGAAAGTTAGAATATGAAAGATAGGCATTGTGATGGGTTGATGTCATGTTGTGGTTTCTACATTGTGATTACATTAACATTCTACTTAACTTATGAAATTTGTGACCTTGTCCTTAAGGGGCATGACACAAGTTATTGTCATGATTGAAATGGTTTCACAACCTTATTACTCGTATTCATGTTTAGTATTTAAGTGATTAGTAAAAGAGCTATTGTATGATATATTGAAGATAGAATAACAAAAGAAAAAAAGACTGATTTTCTTGTGTGCTCTCTCTCCCATTGCCCCTCTTCTGTGTGAATCCCTTTGTGTATGTGAGTATGCATGTTCTCTCTTTTGCAGCTCATATATAATCTCAATCTCAATTGCATCATAAATATATCATAATATCATAACCATTGACTTTCTCTATCACTTAGTGGTGAACCAAGACAGATCTAACAAACCAATGACATGATCATGGACAATATATTTCCACTTCATAATGCCATCAAACTTTTCTAGTTTTGATCCTAATATTTGGTATCAGAGCTTGTTAGCTTTGGTACTACTTAATATTTGGTATTAGAGGTAAGTTATCTTGAAATTTTGTTTGCAAGATCTACTTGAAAAAACTATATAATGGTTGGGTCAATGAGATTAAAAATAGAGAAAATTTTAAGGTTTTTGAAATCTAGAAATTGAAAATTGAAGACTTATTAGTGGATAGGGATTTGTGGTCTTCAATAGAAAATCTAAATTTATTTGTTAGTGGTAAAAAGTAGAATCAAAGTCAATTGTCATTGGTGAAAAGGAACAGCTCGACTGAAGAACTAGAGGCTTGATTCAGTAATGCTTGGATGACTTCACACTTGTGAATATAATTTAAGAGGAAATGACAAAGTGATTGTGGTTGACACAAAAGCATATCTATCAGAGCAAGTTACTAGTCAATTAGATATTCTTGAGGAATGAGTTGTATAATCTTTGCATGAAGGATGAATTATCTTTCTCCTATCAACTACATGAGGTCAACACACTAATGAGTCAACTTGCATCTATATGTTGTGAAATTAGTGTTGATGATAGGGTACTGATGATGTTTTGTTCATTGTTAGATTCATGGGAAAACCTAATTGTTACCATTAATAGTGGTTTGATGAAATTGATATATGAGAGTTTGATTGTAACTCTTTCATATGAGGATTGAGGAGGCAAAATATGAAAGAATCTTAAGTGAAATATTACTTGTGAGAGGCAAACCTAATGAAAATAATTCTTCTCATTTAGCAAGCAAACCACCATTTATAGTAAGATCAATGAGTATAAAAAAGTCCAAGATTAAGTACTAGAAATACAATAAGCTAAAACACTTTATAAGAAACTATTTTGGATATGCTTCCAAAGCTAGAAATGGTAGAAGTGACTTGATGAAGGTGGAGTCTAGTGGAGATGTCCACTTTTCAATTACATGTATTGCTCATGCTTGTGAGCATGCATGATTCATTGATTATGGAGCCTCATATTGCATGATTCCACATCAAGAAATATTTTGAGTATGAAAACCATGATGATGAAAGAGTGTATATGGGCAATAACTCTATTGTTAACATAGTAGGTAATAAGAAAGTGAATAAAAGAATGTATAAATTGATTGTGAAAAAGCTCCAAGGTGTAAAGTGACTCATGTAGCAAAAGTCATTACTCAATGAAAGAGGACTGGATCATTGTACAAGCTAATGACTACTACCATCACTAGTTCTAATAGTAGCTCAATCATTTCAGAGGAGAACACCACTAAAAAAAGAAATTTGCATGTGGACTTACAGAGAATAAAAGGCAAAAACTACTAGAGGTCATGATATGATCAAATGGCATTACAACAATATTTGTAAAACTAGATTCTAGATTCCATTTTCTTAAGGGTATGCAACATGTGATAAGGAATCTATGGTGGACGATTTAGTGATGTGGCATTGGAGAATTGGGCATATTAGTGAGAAAAGTATTATGGTTGCATCCACAAATAACATGCCAGAAGGGGTTTTAGATTCTTTTCAAGGGTTTAGATTATTTGAAGACATTTGTATGGAAAAATAGAATAGGGTGAAGTGCAAGTTGATACTCACCAAAGCAATGATAGTGATGGACTTGATAGACTATAATTTATTTGGAGAAATATTATATGCTTCACTTGAAAAATTGAGGTATTATGTCTTATTTGTCAATTATTTCTCTAGATATGTCTGATTATATTTCATTTAGAAGAAGTCCTAGGTACTAGACAAGTTAAATGAAGTCAAGTCACTAGTAAATAATTTTCTCAATGAGAAGATAAAGGTTTTATACTTGAGTAATGGGGCTAAATATTTTCTAGTGGATCAACTTTGTGTCAAGTAAGGGATTGTGAGGGAGAACATAATCACAATGGCACTCCAATAAAATGGTATAGATGAAAGACTATAAAGAACACTGATGGAAAAGGTAGGGTACATGAGAAGCAAGGCAAGCTTTGAGACAAAATTTTTGGGTAGAAGTTAATGTCATAGTGTGCTTCTTGAAGAACCATACTTCCACATTTTCTATGAAGAGATAGACTCCATTCAAAGTGTTATATGAGAAAAAGCCAAGTGTGGCTCACCTCTGAGTATTTGGATATGATGCATATGCATATGTGCTAAGAGAGAAAGGAATAAGATGAACTTCATCTCTATGTAGTGTATGTTCATTGGCTAAAAGGAAGGAGTCAAAGGCTACAAGCTATGATAACTAGAGTCCAAGATACTCATTTATGCTAGAGTTGTCGTGTGAAAAGAGTCCAAGGAGAAAGCTAATTATCATGACTCTCCATGTGGTCGTTGTCATGACTTTCCTAAAAGACGCAACTTGAAAAATTGAGGTCGGGACAATGGAATTATGACTTTGTGACCTAGACAATGTATTGAAAATACACTATGAAGTTGCAACTTAGAATCTCGAAGAATTAATGGAAAGTATCGATTTAGTTTCATTAAAATATTATGAATCTGATAAGCAAGTTGTGGACATTGCACCGACACTGAAAAAGTCTAGAAGGGTTAGAAACCCAATGATGAGGTATATAGATAGTATGAATGATGTACTTCTTGTCATAGGGGTTGATCAAACACTATGAAGAATGCCATAATCTCTAGGAAATTAAAGTAGTGAGAGCAAGTGGATGTTCAAGCAAAAAATCAATGTTGATGTTAATCTAGAGAAGTTCAAGACACAATTAGTCGCCAAGGGATATTCTCATATTAAGGGGGGCAGACTATGATGAAGTCTTCTCTCCAATGGTCAAGATGACTTATATTTGAGTAATTCTAGTTATAATAGCTCAATATGATTTAGAGGTGGAACAGCAAGATATAAAGACAAATTTTATTTATGATGACCTAGAGAAAGAGATTTTCATACAACAACCAAAAAGAGATGAGAGTAGAAGGAAAGGAGAACCTAGTATGTAAGTTGGAGAAGTCTATGTACAATGTAAAGCAATCTCCAAAGATGTGGTACCAAAAATTTGATGCTTGTATCGTTTAGTTGGGTTTCAAAAGAAGAGAGGTAGATCACTATACACACATAGATGTTAGACATTGATTTTTTGATCCTTACACTATATATAGATGATATGATTCTTATTAGAAAAATAACAAGAAGATGATCTATAATGTGAAGGGGAAACTTGTAATGAAGTTTGACATGACTAACCTCAAAGAAGCTAGTAGTATTTTGGGCATGCAAATTATAAGGGACTGAAGGAAGAAGCTAGTAGTATTTGACATTGAAGAAGTACTTCGAAAGTTCAATATGTCTAACTATAATTAGCTCAAGTACAATGAGCCTTATTTCATATGCTTGACAATTGACAGTCTATTGTATGCTATGATGTATATAAGATCAGACTTTTCACATGTAGTGGAATTTTTAAATATATTTATGGTCAACCCAGAATAGAAACATTGAAATATAGTGAAAAGAGTGCTCTAGTATCTTCATGAGACTTGTAATTTAATCTTTCAATTTGGTAGAAATAGCAATAAAGATACCTTTGAAGGTAATAGTGTTGTGGATCTAATAATGATAGAAATGTGAAATTGGAAGATCTACAAGCAGATTTGTATTTAGCTTGTTACTTGTATGGTGGATTAGTAAGTTGGTTGAGTAGGAAATAGCTTCTTGTAGCTATGTTATAAACTAGGGAAGAGTACATGGCTCTTACTCAGGCAAGTATTGAAATCATTTGGATTAGGTGACTATGTGTAGAGCTTGGTTTTGAGCAAAAGAACTTGAGGCTCATATGTGATAGCCAAAGTATTATTCACTCAGCAAAAAATTTAATATTTCATGCACAAACAAAGCATTTTTTATATCCAATAAATTTTAGTAAGGAATAAGAAATGAGCACTACTTGATGAATGTGGTGGGTGCTGAAATGTTTTAGTGGTGCACATGCAAGATAGGATTGATGAAGTACTCACCAAGTGAGAGAATATTAATATTGGCTCATACATCATCTAGGATCTTGGAAGATAGATGCTTTGGAAAAATAATTTATGATCTAAAGAATAAACATCACGAAGTGTTGATATCATAATGCATTCTTCTATATTATGACTATGACTACATCAACATTCTACTTATTGTGAAAGTTATGACCTTATCCTTTTGGTCTCAACATAAGTTATTGTCACAACATCAAAAACATATGTCATGATTAAAATTATCTTGTGATTTCATTTACTTGTATTCACATTTATTAATTAAATAATTAGTAACTGGGTTATGATTAGATATATATAACATAGAATAAGAAAAGAAAGGAAAAGCAATTTTATTGTGTGCTCTTTCTCCCTCAATCCCCCTTTTCTATGTGAATCACTAAGTGTATGTGAGTTTGCTTGTTATCTCTCCCGCATCTCATATATAATTATAAGGTTAATCTCATCATGGATTTATCCTAATTATTGATGTTCCTCATCACTCACTAGTGAGTAGGGGTAGATATAATGAACGAGGAAAAAACCCTAGGTAGTATGTTTCCACTTCACATTGGTAGCTATTTTTTAGTTTTGATCATGACAACTATAAGTTAGCTTTAATCTTTTATATATAATAGCTCTATTTTTTTCAAATTAATCCAAATAAAGTGTACTTGTTTATTAAAATTAAGAAAAAAAGTAACATATGATAACTTAATTCTTAAAATGCTTAAAAATAAAATCTTACTCTTCCTTTTTATTAAAAATAGGCCAGAAATTTAAGAGAATAATTATAATTTTTTAGAGTTATCATAATGTGTGAAGTTCTTGCATCCCATTTAAAAAAATGTCATTATCTTTGAAATGATCTAAGTTATCCATGGGCAGGGCCAGGCACAATTATGTGCTTAACTTTGTTATGGCAAGTATAACACTGGTTGAACTTGACCTAGCACAGCTCAGTATACCCCAATTATGTATATGTTCCATTAGGTTATGCCAAGCCTCACTTTCTTATTGTCGTGTCAGCACTGCTAGGCTTAATGAGATGGATTGTGCCCCATTAGTTTCTTTTTGTTTTTTTTTTCAATTTTTTGAACTCTTCTAAGCAATCAACATATATAACACATTCAAAACTATTTTCTATAACATTTTCTATATTTTTTCTTAATTTATCATCCTAATCCTTGGTTTCCATATTTTCACTAGATCAATTTTAATCAAAAAATTTTAAAAATAAAAATTTCCATGAGAAATGTGATGAACACAACCTGTCTAACCAAAAAGAAAAAAAAACACAAATTTTAAAATGATCTATTGCTGTGAATATTTTGACATCACATGGCCATAACATATCATAGAAATAAGTAAAAATTTCTAAATGATAACATTTACAGGAAAAAAAAACTTGAGTCCTAATGTTGTCAATAGACTCCGACATTTATTTGCCCATAATGAAAAATATTCAACAAGATATCTCAGAAAGATGGAGAAACACAAATCATGCTTAGGTTCAACTATGCTTATTCAGTTTATATGTTTACCTATTAGTTATTGTAAATCTAGTTTTAATGAAAAATATAATAGAAAATTATTTCATCCAAAATTAAAAAAAATTATAAAAATACAATTAGAAATGATATGATCACTTATTATGATAAAATTTGCACCATATTAATTACTTAATTAAACTCAAATCATTTCTATATTGCATTTGCATCTGATATTTGGGCTGATATCCCTAATAAATATTATATTAGTGTAGTTTTATATCATATAGATCCATTTTAGATTATACAAAAAAGAATTATTAGTTTGACTTTTTCATAAAACTCATATTCTTAAACATTACTAATACTATTCTTGTTATTTTAAGTAAATTCGATATTAATAATCATATTATTTCAATCATCCTAAGCTATACTTATGCCAATACAAATGCAATAGTGAGCCTTAAACAAGAATTAAGTGTATATCTTTGATAATTTTTTAAGATATCAATGCTATGTGTATCATTTCATCAATCTTATTCTAAAAAGATATATGAAATTAATAAGTAATAATATTTTCAATATTTATCACATTATATTTTTATAAATAATTTAAATTCTCAAATTGATGAATTTATGAGGTATTATCAATTTCAAAATTTGAAATCCACAAGAACATAAAAATGATATGATAATAAGGTGGAACTCAATTATTTTGTTGCAATTTTTATTTAATTTGTATTTATTTCTTATATTTTTTTTGATGAGAACATTCAAGTGAGATGTCCTAGTTTTTCCTTTTCATTTAATAGATTTAGGATTTCACGGGATTAGTATTATGAGTGTATATTATCACTCTCTATGAATTTGATAGTTTATATTTTAAAATAGTATTTAGAGCAAGATTTTTTTTAAATTAGGATTTTATAAACCTTAAATTGTAATGTAGTATAGGTGCATTAGTGGGAGCAATGCAACAACCCACTACTATTGTGTATGCATTGAGTAGTATGCGCATGTAATTGTTAGAAAAGGTGCATACTAGAATGTAGTGTGCGTGTGTCTACGCATGTGCATGTGTGTGTGATGTGCGTGCATGTGTTGTGTGTGCAATGATTGGAGGTGGCATGTACAACAGAAGGTGTGTTTAGTGTTGAAGGTGGCAATGTTGTGAGTACAATACATCGATGCCCAAGATGTTGAAATGATGTGGATTGTGTCTAATGAATACATGCGAGTTATGTGTGCATAGAGTGTGGTGTTGTGTGGTTCATAGCAAGTGAAATACCAAAAAGTAACTAAAAAACAAAAAAAAAGAGGGGACTATAGTGTGTGGAATAAATTGGTTTTGTGCAGTATGTGGTTTGTATATATAGTATTGTGTAGTTCAAATATATATTTCAACTGATCAAAAAAAATTAAAATATTGATTATTATTTATTTTTCTAACTTATAATATTTAATAATATCATTCCTAAATGTTGTCTTCGGAATCCTATGATAAGAATGCTTAAAATAGGTTTGCAAAATACTTACAGCTCGAGCATCCTCTAAAAATCAAATCAGAAGACTCATAATGATAATCAGTTTAGTTATACTTTTTCTCCCTAAATCATTTTAGTATATGAATGAGTCAAAGAAGCTGAACTATATCTAGCTTCAAAAACCTCACTGCTAATGCTTAGTTGGGTTTGTCTAGGATCAAATGCACCATTTTTTTTGGTGCATTGACCGGCATGTCTCTTTGGGTGCTTAGTCTCGCACGCACTCTAATATATATATATATATATATATATATATATATATCTATATTATGCTGATTCTTCATTGATAACCCTAACATTTTTAGTTTTTGATATGTTAAAGTGAGTCCAGACTATAGATGTTTATCTAATTTTTATTGTTTAGGTTTTTTAGTTTGAGTCGAGGTCATGAAAGAAAACATGGTTTCGGCCTCGGAACTTTCTATAAGATTATCATTATTATTTATGTCAATCTAAATTAATATCATTGTTGTTATACTCACTATTATTTATTTATTTTTTGTTTTAATTAATTTATTATTTATAACTATATAAAAAACAAAAAATTACCCAAATTATGTTTTGGATTGGAGATGAGATAGATAAAGCCGCAACCCACACCTCACAGCCCCCACCCCGCAACAATAAGAAATAAGAAAAAACTTCTACTAGAACTTCAAATTACTTTAAACTTAATGCTTTAAAAGAGAGAGAGAGGGTTGACAACATATGAGATGGAGATTAAAGAGGAAGAGGATAGAAGAGAGAGTTGAGATTCATAATAGAAAAGAGAATGAAAATATTCAAACTCATAATTTATATTTATAATTTTTTTTATTTAAAAATCATATACTTTTTTATTTTATTTTTATTTTTTTTGATTTTTTTGATTTTTAAATTAGGTGAAAACCTGACAGTCATTAAATTTCTACCCTATCCATTGGAATGAAATCCAATAGTCAGGATAATTACTACAAAACAATAATTTTCTTGGGTATATATCCATAGCAATTGTGGGTCAGGTGATGGGTCTTGGGTGTGGTGTGGATAGGTGTAGTCAGGGCCTGAGCCGAGTGCCCGAGCCTTGAACTCATAAGATCAGCCAAACCCCATCGAGTCGTAGTGTTAGCCAAGGCAAATGCCAGTCTACCCGACACTGATAGGTGATAGGAACTACATGCTATATAGTTGTGACCATCTCGATAACTAAAAAAACTATCACCACTCGCCTGTCGATGTATGTCTAGGTCTAGGGCCAACACCAGCCATGGCAAACCATTTGGCAAGTTTCATTAATAAAACTCACTACATGGTGATTTGTTACAGAAGTAAGAAGTTCAGTAATTGAACTGAATCAGGGTCAAGTGGATCAAGCACTAGCCATCTGGTCTATGCCCATTTCCTGTCTCGAATCTCATTAACCCATAACCCATACTCATTAGGCATAAATAGTTTACTATTTATGGGTTAGTGAACTATGCCAATGGGCTAGGCATGTGGGTCATGCTTGGCCCGTCATGCAACACGATTGCCTCTAGCCCAGCACAACACGAGTTGTGCCTTGGGTCGGCCCAACCTAGGTCCTAGCATGGTTATGAATCATGCCATGTTGGGCCAGGCATAACTCAATCATATTGTGTCTCATACCATGCTTTGGCTGCTCGGCTCACTTGACACATCTAATAGATATTTCATATAAGCATTCTTATTCACCAATCTCATGTGTCATAAAGATATGAACTAATATGGTATTAAAAGTATTTGTACTTTCAACTTCATAAGTACCATACTCACATAATTAACATATATTTTATCTCAAATCTCACTAGCATGAGTCATATAATAGAAAGTAACTCATAGATCTGTCACCACTTTAAGAGTCACATAATGTGTGTATCATAGATTATCTATCATCATCCGCCAAAATGATATATCATTCATTACCATATTCTATAAAATTCACACATTATTTGATGGTTAATTTATCTAAGATATGTATAATTGTTTGGCTTATAAAAGTATATATGCTTTTGGTTTCGTAAGTGTAATGCTCACATGATTAAACTAATCTCAACATCAAGTTTTGAAATATAGGTTTGTCTCGACTATTACAATCAAATAGATTATCACTTTCTTTCTACTATTATTTCTTAAGTGTACTTCATGTTAGTCCTCAATATTTAAACATTAATTTTAGTTCTAAATGAAGACCATATCTATTAAGTACCAAACCACAATATAATCCAAACATAAAATCCATTAATCATGTATCCATCTATCATATGAGATATATCTCATCGAATTATATCTCATGAAATGTTAGCCCTCAAAAGTATCTAGGAATCAAACCTTAAACCCATAATTTTCATTCGTGTGCATCATAATTGCCTCTAGATGAGAGTCAAAATTTACACCCCTCTTATGATTTTTACTTGTGCCTTACATTGCCTCTTTGCTATGGATCTCTCCTTTGGCTGGGAAAATATTTGCTCCCAAATCTTAGTTTTTTCACCTCTCACTTCATGCCTGAACTCATCTCTTTTTTCACCCCATGATTTTTGCTTTATTCTTGAATGGTTTTTTTTTGTGATTTTTAAGTAGGTAGTCATCACCTTGGGGAATGCCATGAATTTGGTTTCTCCTCTCTATAACACAAAATTACAATTTTGGGAATGAGCTATGGATTTTGTCTATTTCTTGCATTAGCTAGCAATGACACTGAGAATAGTCATTGCTTGTGTATTCTGTCACTATAACATAAAATCATAATATTGGGAATGAACCATAATTTTAAATATTTTCTAGTATTAGATTTTCATGACTTTAGAAATAGCTATATCTTATGCATTTCGTCTCTATAACACAAAGTCATAGCATTGAAAATGATCATAATCATGCATTTTGTCTTTATAATATAAAGTCATGGTATTGGGAATAACCTCGACTCATGTATTTTCTCTTTGTAATCCAAAGTTTTGATACTAAAAATGGTCGTGAATTTAGTTATTTATAAAGAGAAAAAAGTTACAACCCTAGAAATGATCCAGACTAGTGTAAATACTTCATGGAACTCTCTAACCAAAAGTCATGATGCTAAAGAAAAATTATGACTTTTACCTTAGTATTTGTGTCTCTATAATGAGAAAGTCATTGTACTAGAGAAATTCATGAATTTTAATACTAGTGGAGTACATGGATGTTGGGACATATAATTAATATTACAACTATAAAAAATATTACAAGCTAGAGTAGTTGTGACCCCAATCAAAGTTGCACAGCTAAAAAAATATAGTGCATAGTAAAATAATTATCGATACATAGCACAGTCATGACATATAAAGATTATCATGACTATTTGTGTAGAGCTTCAGACAAGAATGGATGTCAAAATTATGTCATAAGGTTATAAATGAATAACAAAGTCATAACACAAAAAAATAATTTTACACGCCTTTTCACTTTCTTCTAACTCAACAAATCAATTATGTCATATATTCTATATTAAAATTAATCAATTTTACTACTATTCATTATAATCTATCAAAACTATAATTTTATGAAATAATTCTATTTAAATCTCGTTTCCATGCAAAATTATTATACATAATCATCAAAACAATTAGTATTATTTGATATTTGACATACCAAACACTAGGCCTAGACAACTTGACCCATTTGATACCTTAAGAGTTTTATTTCCCCCAAGAGGTAATGGTTATGCAGTCGCTTTCTAAAAAAGAAAAGTTGTTCTCTCACCAATGGTTGGCTCGATCCATTTTAACATCTCTATTAGTTTCATACTCTTTATTAAAAAAAAAAAAGAAATTGCATATGATAGAAAAACATTGTGAGGAGCACTTAGAAAAGTTTAATGATTACAAACTTTTGAGTGCCATTTCCTTCCCAAATGTTTGTTGTATTTTTCCTTTTTTTTTTTTACTTATAGGTGTTTGAGTTAGCTTGCACACACCTCAACCATTCCGTCATACAAATGAACTTTCCCTCTTGGCCTTCCCTCTAGGTAAGGCTAAGTGCCTATTGATTTGAGAATTAAGCTTTGAATATTATATTTTGAGATCTTTCCTAATAGTTAAATTATCACGTAGGGATTTTTTTTGCTATAATTATAGTTTTACATTTTGAATTTAGTCAACATTATTATTGAAGATATAGATTTTGATTTTTTATTCATTATTTCATTTTAATTTTATTTCTTGGATGAAACATATGTAAGGCTTTTTCCCAATAATATTCTATTAAATTGTGTTTAAAGATGTGTAAACATAAATTAGAGTAAATTAAGAAATCTTTACCAAATTTGGTTTACCAAAAAAAGATTCAGTCAAAATTGAAAAATATATCAAGCTTAAAGAAATAGAAGTCATCTAAGATAAATTCAGAATTTATGTTTGAATTAATTAAGGAAATACTTCATTTTAAATTGCTAAAAAAAACTATGCTGAAATTACCTAACCTGACCAAAAATAATTAACACATCAATTTTAGCTATTGATATAGGATAAAAATTATTATGATTTGATCTAGAATAATGAGACAACTAATAAGGGATTCTCTTAAAACAAAAACATGTGATGGCTCTTTAGTCTTTTTCATTAGACTTGTAGGATAGAAATTATGTGATGAAACAAATATCTAGTTCATACCACATGGAGAAAGAACAAATTTAAATTCATCTGAAGCATAACCGGAAAAAAATTTCCATATGCAACATGTTGGCCAAACAAAAATAGTCAACTAGAGAAACATAATCAAAAAATAAAAGGTAAAACTTATCAAACTAGCATGATAAAGTGATCAATAAATTGGAGATAAATTTGTTATTGCGCATTAAAAAAATTTACAAGTTAGATTTTTCATTGAACATGCAAAAGAAAGCCAATAAAAAAAACAACCTATGTAACAAAAGCTGATGAAAACATAAGAAAAACACGTGTTATAGTAAAACCCAAAGAAATCATATAAGGACAAACTTTCTTTTGTGCAAATGAGAGACACATGAGCAAATTTATTGAAACCCATAGAAAACAAATACAAGAACGAAAAGTAGGACTATTAGGGCATAAGCTATATCTAGCTATAGAAAACATCTAGAATGGGACATATCCGAGAATAGCCTAAGAAAGTAACACAATTGAGACTTGATCTATTTCAAGCCACAAAAACATGAATGATTAACTTTATCTCAAGAGTTAGAAAATTTGGATAGAAGAAAAAAGATTGATTTGTTATAGCATACGTTATTCTAGGCATACATGCAAAAAAACATATTATAAAACACAAACAAGTCAAAGTGTGAAAACAAACTTCTTATTGTTGAGTAAAGATTTCATGAATCAAGGTAGAATATATGTGATCCTAATTTTAGAAAATTTAATTAAATAGATTGATTCTAGTTTCTTTTTATTTTACAATCAATTATTATGTGCAATTTTTTAAAACATTCCTCAACCACGTTTACATATAACACATGTCTCATTAAGAGTGTAGTGTTTTTCCATCAAACTCTCTTTCTTGTCAATGGATTCATTGCATTAGCAGTCATGATCCTTTTCCACCTATGACTACTTAATCCAACCTCAACCACCTTCTCTTCGATACTCTAATGTCTAATCCATATGTTTATCATTTAGCTTCCCCCCTTCAATTACCCCTTGTGGAAGAGTTGAATATTTTTCCTACCTGAAAGTCAAGAGTTATTAGTCCAAGTAGATGTCGGTCTTGCACCTCCTTCAAGATTTATGCTCACAACTTCTTAGACATAAATCTAAAACATAAAGCACAAAGCAAATCAATCAATGCCTTTTAAGGCTTCTCTTTTCCTTTCACATGGTAGAAGCAATTGATGAAGTTATGGATCTTTCCATATCTCTCGAGTTCTAGCTTTCCCTTGAAAACACCATTAGTCATCTCTCCAAATTCAAACAACTTTTTTCGAAGATGATTTCCAACTAATGAAGTAGGGACTGGGGGACTAAAATAGTTTCATAATATGCTAGAAACTTTGAATTGTTACCAACTTGGTGCTGTCAAAAATCTTGTCCAAGACATTGATGAATCTCATTGCTTCATCAATGATCTTGGATCTGATTTCATGTTGCTTGGATGGATCCTACAACTTAATCTTGTTTCATCGGTCTGATCTTTAAAATAGAGATCTTTGAGCTCTTTAAAAAGCCTTATGAAGACACAACTCTCAATGTCACCATAGAAAGCATGATGAGAAATTAAGTCCATAGGATTAACTCTTCTCATTCTAAATAGGGAAATTGAGGTGGTTAAGTCAACCCTTCTTAAAATTGAGAAAACGAATGATCTCGCTCACGTCATGGATGTCATTCACCATACTATCTCAGGCCAAGGATGTCATTCACCATACTATCAAATTTTCTAATAAGAGAGCCACTATGCTAATCAATTCAATCAAAGGTATGTACAAAGAGGAGGAGACTCCATTACTCACCTTGTCGAAGCTTTTACCTCTTCATGTGCATTAACTTGGACATAGCTGAATGATTATTATTTGTTAATCGGGGCCTTAGCCCAGATGACCATGGACCTCTTAATTTTGGACTACTCAAATAACTACACCAGCAAAGATTGTATAATTGTAGGGAATGGTTCTTTGCTACCTATTACTCACGAACCCCGATTTCAATTTATTAGATGCTGGTCATTTTTTTGTCTCATTAAAAATATCATGTTAATTACTAAGTTAATCTTTATTTTTCTCTTTATGTTACATTTAATTATAATTCTTTTGTTATCAAAAATCATGAAATAGGAAGGCTAGCGGCAACCAGTAAAAGAGATGTTGACTTTGTATGGATTATAATGTAGAAAGACAACTTTTTTTTCTTAAGCATAAATCTCTTCAGACTTCTTGTGATTTAAGTTATGCTTTCCTTGGACATGCTAATAATTATATTATTTTATTTTTGAATAAAGAATGTCACATTCATCTTACATATTTATTATCTCGTCTAACATTACTAAATAATTATTGATTATCTCATTATGGTGTTTGAGGCCTTTCTTCCACCAAATCAATTTTGGATCTTATTATTATGTCATATTCATTAATGATTATTCCTTGGGTATTCATTGATATTTTTTATTATGTTTTCTTATTATATCATATTCATTGATATTTCTTTTATTTCTAAAAATTTGTCAAAAAACAACATTCAACCCATAGCTTCAAAGCACACCATCACACCATGGGTATTCATCATCAACTCTTCAGCTCATAAATACTCGCTCAAAATAGTAACTCTGAAAGAAATCATAACTATGTGACATAGGTTGAGCTATCCTTTTCTATTTTCTTCTTTTGACTCATTTCTAAGTTGTCACATTCTGCATTATAACTTAGATCATGAACTACTTGCCCATACTTCTTCTAAGTCCCCTTTAGAACTTCTCTATCACACCACATTATGAAAAATTTCATCTCTTTAGTTATCATGTGTACCCCTTTCTACATGATTATATGCCCAAGAAAGTTTCTTATTATAGCATTCTCTATATTTTTTATGGGTTATAATCTTTCATATAAAGGGTTTCATTGCCTTGACCCCCCATCTAGTATATATATCACCCATCATTGTCAATTTGGTGAAAAGTATTTTTTTTTCATAATGACTCAGACTCAACCTATATTATGTCTCAAATTTTCTAATTTTTTCGAACTAAATTCCATGAAGCAACTATGTGCAACCATGCACTATTCTCCACATATTATGTCATCTATATGTAACTTACATGCTATTTGTATCGGCCTTGTGGATGAGTATGCATTGTTTCTTCACACTTTTGTAGGTCATTCTTTACCACTTTCAAATCCATAATTGTATGTTGGTGAAACTAGTAGTTTCAAGATTAGTAGTTTCAAGACTCATCATTAAACAAATCTCAGTATTTGTAGATCCTTTAGACTTCATTTTGCTCTTCTTTCCACAATTGAGCCCAAAGGATTCAAATTAACTGTCATGATTCATGTCTAGCATGTTGCTTTGGATAAAAAAGTTCATGGTCAATGATTATTACAAAATAATCATTCATGCTCTACCAAAATTGTGTGTTCCAAATTGATATTTCTGACCAAAAATCTTCGGATGGATCCATTAAGTGCCTCAAATCTTGTGTCCAAAGACTACACTCAAGTACATAGGATGCAATACATTGATATTAATAGTCATGTTATCAAGACTATTGTTATCCATGTCGTGCTATCTATATAGATCATGCCCATCAATTGAAGAAAAATCCCTATGTCCTAATGCAAGCTCCTCAAGTTTGGGTTTTGCTTTACATTTCCTTTCTTGTAATAATTGATTTTTCCTACAACCATGTTGACACCTCTCTTTATATTTTTTATTAGAAGACTAGTATTATTTACCTGCTCATTTATCTTGAAGACAACATCAAACAATTCTTCCATTCGTTATATCTTCCCTCACAAACTTAATTTTGTGTTTGCCATCAAAGAGTTTGGTCCTATCAACTACCTTTGTCTGGAAACTACCTCCACCACTAAATATCTTTTTTTGGTCGACTAAAATATGCGCATGATATTCTTTCTTGACTAAAGAAACTTGATGAAAAGCTAGTTTACACTCCCATGGTTGTCTCATAGCACCTTTCTAGAAATAGTTCAACCTTCTTATCCATCACACTTTTTTAAACTTTAGTTCGTGCCCAAAAATATATGACTATCACTCATCCCAGCATTACTTGTGTAGTCAACATTGTCAGTCATATTATGCATACTCCAAATATAGATTACTTTATTGTCAAGCAAATTCTTTGTTATATCAAAGACACACTTCATTTTTGGACTTAAGTTTTATCCCACAACTACTCTTTATGTTCTAGTTGCTACTTTGATGTTGGTTGAGTTGGATGTCCCAATACTTGGTATTCCACCTCTTGCAAATCAATTAATGTTGGAAATACTTTAATCTCATGGGGTACCATGTAGAACATATCATCTCTCATTCTAACTGTGAATTTGATTATCAAACTCTTGTTACCACAAGATATGAATGCCCCTAGCTTATGGTTCTTATCTAGGATCTCAAAGTTCTGATCTCTTAGAAGCCACTTCTATTATGTGGCAAAAAAAATGTTGAATCTTTCCTTAGCATTGGCCTCAATCACATGACCTTGTTAAGTAATTGATCAAAACCACAACACCCATATTGTGGTATGTATTCTATATACTCACAATTGGTGAATAATCTACCTATAATTCACATAAAGATTGATTGCAAAATAAAAAAAAAACTATAATAAAATTATACAATGAGAATTTCTTGAATATAGGTTAAATAAATTCTGCTCTAAATTAAGTCAATGTTTCGCTACATTGACCCCACGACATTGAGGCTATATATCATCCATCATATCAATTTGATGAAAACTTTTTTTTCTATCATAATAGTTCTCAAGCTCAACCTATAGCATCTCTTTTATAATTTTCCTGAACTCACTTCTACGAAGTCACCTCCCACAACAACAACACATTATTTTTAACAATTATTTCATATATATCTAATTCTTGTGGTATTGGTAATGTCCTAGTAGATGAGTCTGTGTAGGTTCTTTACACTCTTGAAGGGCCCATCTTAACCACTATTAGAAACCCAATATTCTACCATTGAGACTAATATTCATTATTTTATTCATTTGTATCTAATCTCTTTCATGTTTTAACATTTCCATTGAATTTTATCTCATTCGACAAACTTCAGTAGTTTGAAATATTCTAGACTTTTTCCTACTTTTTATTACATCTATTGAGCCCAAATGATTCAAATTTGTTCCCAATAATCTCTCCTCACTTCTTTCTATGGATGAAGCTCCAAAGAACAATTACGCATGTATCATGGTGTCTTGACCTGCAAACACTAATATTATGGATTCTAAATGGTTATTTCAAACTAAATATCTACCATATGGATTCATCAAGTTCCACTCAAAGCCCATCTAATTGTCAAAGACTACACTCAGGTGTTTAGACTCAACTACAATGAAACTTTTAGTACTGCTATCAAGGCTACTATTGTCTATGTTGTACTTTTTATTATCATTACCAATAAATTAGCTATTTGAAAACTATATATAAATAAATTATTACTCAATGATATCCTTACTAAAATTATATATATGGAACAACATTTTAAATATGTTAATCCTTGCTACACAGATCATCTTTATCAATTGAAAAGACACTTTTATGACCTCAAGCAAGCTCCTCAAGTTTGATTTTAGCAGTCTAGTTAATTTCTTATAATATTTGATTTTTCTTGCATTTGTGATGAAAACTCTATTTTTGTTTTTCATCAAAAGACTATCATTATCTACATGCTCCTTTATGTTGATGACATTATCATTTTTAGCAATAATTCATCCCTTCTTGATGTGATTTTAATTTTGATGTTGATGAGATTCTTCATATCTTCCCTCACAACCATGGAATTGGTTGTGACTTTATTTGGCCCACGTGTCATACCTGGCATGACATGCGGGTCTAATTCCCTTGGCACGGCAAGGCATGGTATGAGTCATACCGAAAGTCCGCCTGGCACAAGCCGGGCACGATCCAGGACCAAGTCATATTGGGTCGGGCACGGCTGAAATGGGTCAGGCCCTAGGCCATGCTCTAGGCCGAGCCTAGGCAGCCTGACTTATTTGACACCTCTAGTTGCAACCATACAAAACATGTTGTGATTCCATTCAGGTCGTAACTTCACATTTTAGGTCATGACATCAAACATTTATTATAACTTCCAAAGTATGAACCAATCCTAACATTCTTCTCTTGGTAAATACTTATTCTTCATTTCCTAGTCTTTGCTCTGCACCATTAAAATATGTTTGAACCCATTGCTTTCAAACTTTCTTTTAAATCGAAGAAATATTCACACAAGGCTCCCAAATATTATACTCCTTTAATGAGTGTGACCCTTCCTTTCATAGTATGCTTCCACTACTTTGAATTCTCATAGATTTTTGCCTCCATCATAGTGCTTGGTATTGAGATCTTATCTTGAGAACCATAGTCTTAGGAGAAGTAGATAAAATTAATATTTTGATTTCATTCATGAATTAACCATGGATCTCAAAATTCAATATGATAGATGGATATTATACAAGACAAATATTTATCTCTCAATCTGAGAATGCCTATAACAATGATTCATATAAAGATTAAGGTAGAAACTTCCAAAGAAGTAATTTTAAAAATAAGCTGGTACTAGCCAAACTCGTATCCTAGCAAGTAAGATTAAATAGAGAAAATTATATTTTCTCCTTCACACAAATTTGTGAAACTCTTCTTGCATTTGCCAAAAAAACCTAAGAGCAAGCCTTAGAAGAATACTTTCTTCTATTCCTTTTAAAACTCTTAGATTCATTAAAAATATTATTAAAATAATTTGCCATATGTTATAGGTAGTGGGAGACCATTTCTTTCTTTTCCTTTTCAATTATACAGATTCAATGAATCTAGGCATAATTATGTGGTTTAAAAGAAAACATGCCAATTTAAATTATTCTTTATAAGAAGAGTAGGGTCTACACCTCTCTCACATTCCTTCTACATAAGATAACTAATCAAATTAAGTCTAGGTTCAATGAACATTGACATAGTTTGATTCTCTCTTACCATGACACACTTTCACGTATGGTCTTACCATATTAGAATATGGTGAGAAAATATCAAAAACTCATTCATTGGGTGTGATGGCCATAAGCATCTTCTGTGCATGGGGCTTTCTTTTCATGGGTCTCAAGCCTATAAATGAGCTCAAATTGTCTAAATTCATGTTCAGATCATATCCAAAGCATGTTATTCAATTTGGATCAAGTCCAAATCACCATATTCCAGCTTAAACTTCTAAGAGCATTACCCATTAGGCTTCTAATTATTTTGGTCACGTGATTTAATATTTGGAACAACTAAGTCATGTGCGATATCTAGCAATACATCATGAACCTAATTGACCAAAGAGTTAGTAGTTTGATTGTAAATTCTTTCATAGACAACATCATATGTAATTCATCATTTCATCATTTTATATCCTTCTTGGTTCATAGCATAGACAAAGTGTAGCTCCCACTAGTTTAGCTATACCACATCTAGCCTAATTATAAAAATTATTATCTCATGACTCATTATTCATTATTCATACCATCAAAGATTATTCTTTATGGTAATTTTATTATGGCCAGAGATTTCTGAGTAATGATCTCGACAAGTGGTTATAGGCATACGATCTCTCCACCAAAAGTGATGAATTCTTTGCTGACTACTCAACTACCTTCAAACACCTCAAGATGTACCCAATCATCACCCTATGAATGATCTAAAAGACACTACAATAAATGGAATCAAAACACATGATTGATATCCAAAACAAACTCGAGTACCTCAAGTCTAAGGATACTTGCACTATTGCTATGATTATTATATGTATTAAATAGATACTTTATATAAATATATCATAGAATGTCTTCAATATACTTGACTATTCTTAGCAAGTATCAACATATCTATTTTGATCATCACCATAATAATATCTACTAAGAAGTATAATATCTACTAGTTTATCTATATCAATATTATTCAATCTAGTTGATCCTATATTTAAACATGATATGAATCTCATTATCACATCATGATTTTCTTTATGCTATGTAATATATCACAGACTTCATTAATTAGAATAATATATCATGGAATAGGATTTATATATTATGGACTTCATGATAGGAGTCTCATACACACAATTACACATGATAGGTATTAATAAACCTTCTTATTTATTAAAATAAGTTTTATAATAAGTTCAAAAGGTAACTATTTTTAAAATACTTCTCTAATACTTGGCTCATATCATGTGCTATTAAGAACATGATATGCATGATCAATATAACTTAGAGGTGAGTTTCTAACCCATGTAGACCTCCTAAATGTAAGTTTTGTCTCAACTATATCATCCTCGATAGAGTCTTCTATCTATTCCACCTCTTCATCAGGAGGATCTGTGCCACAATGGATTAAAGTTGTTACTCTATTTGTGATGTCATGACAAAAAATATGCCATGACTCGTTTTTGTGATGTTGTAATGAGAAGATATCATGACTCATTTTCTTCAGTAAGGCCACCCATGTCACTTGTTGGGACCTCTCCACTTTTACACTCATTGAACACAACATCTCTACTATAGATAATTATTCTTCTTTATATATTTCAAAGCTTGCAACCTTTGACATATTCTTTGTAGAGAAAAAACTTGTACTTCATTGATTTGAAGTAAAACTTATTCCTTCTTTTCTTTAGTACATGGGCATATGAACACACCCAAAGATCTAAATATGGGTTACACTTAGCTTTCTTCCATATAACACCTCAAAAGGTGTTTGATCCTTACCACTAACATAAGAGTTTGATTCATTTGGTAGCATATTGTGACAAATACTTCAGCCCAAAAGATTGACTCCAAACTAGCTCAACTTCTCATGCACCTTGTCTTTTCTATTAGTATTATATTCAGCCTTTATGTGAATTCTTCCTATTCTAGCATCATCATGATGGTGCTCTGTCTAGCAAAATCCCATTTAACACGTAATTGATCAACTAAAAATACATCATATTGATTATCCTTCTATAAAACCTTTATCTTCTTATTAAATTAGTTTTCCACCAACACATTGAACTCTTTGAACTAGTTTAATACCTCATTTTCTTTGAATAGAGAAAACTCATACATGCTCTTATTAAATTAGTTTTCCACCAACACATTGAACTCTTTGAACTAGTTTAATACCTCATTTTCTTTGAATAGAGAAAACTCATACATGCATAGAGAAATCATAAACAAATTATATGTAATATTTAGATCTCCCAACTTATGTCTCTGATATTTTCCCAATAAATCACACTAAATTAAATCCATCCCTATCATTGGGCTAGTGGTTGAGGATTGAATTTCACAAATTTTTTCTCTCTATATATGTATTCCTCACAAAAATTAAACCTTTTTGAATAATATGATACTACTAGCATTCTCTTCAATGATGCAACCATGAGTCACTTCTCAATTTTGTGCTTTAATCCTTGATGCCATAACATAATTCCTATCATGATACTATGTTTCAATTTTGTGACATCATGTTCCCGCATCATGACTCCAAATCCAATCATGATATCTAATTCCCATATCAAAATTCTAAACTCACTCATGACACTACAATGGTTTTCTTTTCCATGGATAGCTTCTACTCCATGCCTTTCTTCTTCTCAGAATTTAAGGATCCTCTACTTGGAGTCATGAGGGTGTTTGCTAGCAACTTGTACAAGGTGTAAGTGTCAAATGGGTCATGCCGTGCCAACATGACCTAGTTTTTGGTGGCCCAATTGGGCCACTATGGCATGCCAGGTACGACATGATACATGAGTTGTGCTGGACCTAGCATGGAACAACTATAATTTGGCTAGCCCGACATGACCCAGTGGCCCAAGTCTAGCCGGAATCATGCTCGGTCATGCCGGCCGTACTGGATCATGCTGGGACATGTAGGGCCGTGCCAAGTCAGATTGGTTCAGGCATGGTTATCCAGCTTAGCCTATCCCAAGAATAGCTAGGTTCCTAGGTATTAGGACTTTGAGTTTGAGTCTAAGACAGACTCGCATAGTCATCCTCATGACTCGACTCACTATCTTGGTCTTAGAATAATGGAATTAGAATGTGGATAAATTATTTTATATTTTTTTTTTACAAATTTCATATTTTAAGTTAATATTTATTTATTACACTATATTATTTATTTATTTCACATAATGACATAAATGATAAATCACAAAAAATATCAAAAAAAAAAAACACATCAATTCTTCATTCATCATTCAATGAAAAAAATAAATAAAATATCATAATTACATAACTCACAAATCATAACAACATAAAATAAATATCGTCAACCTCAATCATAAATCATAATAATAATAATGCAAGCAACAAGCTCTATTACCTCTATCTCAATGACAACTAGTAAAAATATGCAATTGATCATCACCTCCATCATCATCGTGTAAGCATCTAATGGTATAACTAGCGGTGGACTCAACAACATCGAAGTTCCATGAGTCATCATCTACTAACAACTCCTCCACTCCTATTCTAGCATGATCATGGATGACCAACCTTGAATCCTCCCAATCCTTCATGCATGTTAGTCTCAATAATATCTAACCACAGTCTCGATCTTCTATCTAAAATCCACATTGACTATAATAGAAAATGTAGGCTTTGATGCTATGCTCAACATTAGAGGAGTCAGTAGATCCCTTGCCATCTTAGACAGGATGGGATATCTGGACTCTTATGATTTCTACCATTATAAAATATCAATGTTCTTGTTATCATTATGTGATAGGATCAAGTAATAATGAGTAACTAAATACTAAGATAGCTCATTCTTATTTGATGGTTTACCATATCATTTCTCCCTCATTAACTAAATAGAGAAGTCATCATCTTTGAATAAGGTAATAATGTCCCTACTTGAGCCTAGCTATAATTACTATCATACCTAGTATCGTAGCATGTAAAAAAAAAGTCAACTTCTCATGAATGAACTCTTTAGAATGGTAATCTTGGTTTATACATGAATTTTCTCCACCCCTTCTACTTTAACCCTAGGGTCCATGCAAGAAGCTAAAAAATAAAGAAATTGCATAGTGGACTAGTACTTTAAGTATTTGGTTTCTATCTCAACTGTCATGTCACTAAATATCAAGTCATCTCTAAACTTCCTAAACATGCTAATAATATCACATATGTACTTGTATGCAATGTAATTTTTTGGGAGTATAAACTGATGAATACATATTTGTTGTGTCATACAATTTTTTTTGGAATTTTCATAATTGAAATTCTTGTACCCCAATCTCTATCATTTATAATAAGTTCATCACTCTTATTATCGACATAGTTAGATATCACATGTTCATATCCAACACATGAATCTAACATCAGGTATGTATAATTCCAATGACGTCTCACATCCATTTGGAATTTCTTCTTTTTTAGACCCATAGACAAATACAGACGATCAAACTTCTACTTTCTACTAGGAATCTAGAGATCTTTAGTGAGTTACATATTTTTTCTAAAGTAGGGGAGATAACTTTCATCCTTGCTTATACTATGAAGTTAATGATGTAACACATACATCTAATATGGAAAATATTTCCTAATAGCCTAATTCTAATAGTCCTAACAAACATGTTAATGACTACTCCATTATTAGATGCATTATCGAATGTTATACTATATATTTTATTTTGAATATTATATTCTCTAAATATTCTCATTATGCACTTATATATGGTCGGACAATCATAAGGATGGATAATCTTTAAGAATCAAAGAATATTTTTATTTAGTATCCATTTAGAATCTATATAATGGGTGGTGAGGTATGCATAAGATGAATTATTATGACTAGTCCAGATATCAGATGTAACATACACCATGCCACTATATTTCCTAAATTCATTAGTTATTATTTGTTTTTCTAACTTATAGTATTTTAGTACATCGTTCCTAGATGTGGACCTATAAATCCTATGATATGTAGGCTACAAATAGGCTTATATGATATTAACTACCATTAGTTCTTTGAAAATCTAATCGAAAAACTCATCATGATAATCAGGTTGGTCATGCTTTCCCTCTCTAACTTGTAGTGGTATATGAAGAGGGTCAACATAGAAACTGAACTAGATCCAACCTCAAAGACCTAACTACTTAGTTGGGTTTTCCTAGGATCTAATATACCATATTTTTGGTGTATTGTCTGGCATGTCTTTTTAGATGTTTAGTCCCACATGCACTCCTACAAGTTAATATTTCTTACAATATTTGTATTACTTCGATTCTTCATATTTTAAATTTGTAATATGTTAAAATAAGTTCAAACTATAATTTTTCTTCTAGTTTTTTTTTTGTTTTTTTAGATGTTTGGGTCGAGTTCATGTAAGATAACATGGTTTCAATCTCAAACCTTTCCATAGGCCAAGGTTTATCAAAATTAAAATGATTTATGTTTATGTTAATGGTAATTTTATTCTCATCATTAAATTCACTATTTGTCATTTTATATTCTATTAGTTTATCAATTTATAATTATATTCTAAATTCTATCTTTTTAAATAAATATTATTGATATTAAATTATTAATAAAAATTAAATTTTAAAACTAAATAAAATTTTAAAAATAATACCCATTTTGTCATTTATGAAATGCCAAAAGCTAAAATCCGATGTCCATAGTTTGTACTTGAGTCCTAAGACTAAGAAAAAAGTTAAAAGCTAAAGCAAACTAAATTCCAAGAGGAGAGAGAATCAAAGAGAAGACAAGAGAGAGAATTGGAATAGGAAGTAGGATAGAGAAAGAGAGGAGAGTGAGGTGAGGTTTGAGAAGTGATATTGAGAGAAATGAGGAGAGAATATATATAGATAAGCAAAAGATTAAAAAATCATTATTTTGATTTTTTTTGAATTTTTTTATTAATTTTTAGAGCGGGAACCTGATAACTATATGATTACTAATCTAGTCATTGAGGTGCATCCAATAGTTAGATGCATCCTAGTTATATATATATATGGAACATTGGGGTTGGGTCGATTCGACCTCGAGGGTTCCAGAATGTTCGGGCCTTGGGTTATGCTGACCATTGGGGCTCGGGAGTCCCAACTCTGGGCTCGCGATTGGTTTAATGGGACCACACCTGAAACCTAGCCCAAATCGGGGGCACAATACCTGACCATGCCGGTTGATCTGTGCCTTTAGGCCAGGCAACCAAGTCATGCCTGGCCTAGCAAGAGGCCTGACACTCCTCGGATGATCTGTGCCCCTGGCCTAGCAAGAGGTCTGAATCATGCCTCAAACTGACATGGCAAGGGCCCATGCACAGTTCTGGATTGTGTTGTGTTGGGCCATGTACGACTCAGTCAGGCCATGTACGGCTCAATCATGCCATGTACGGCTCAGTCAAGCCATGTACGGCTCAATCAGGCCATGTACGGATCAATCAGGCCATGTACGGCTCAGTCAGGCCATGTACGGCTTAGTCAGGCCATGTCTTGTGTCGGGCCAGTGCATCCCAACCCGCTTGACACCTCTAGTACAAGGTCCCATGCCTTGTTCCTTGAACAATTAGCATTTCTCCTTGAATATTCTTGCAAGGCTTCTCATCACAACACAATTGAATACCATCATCAATCATTGCACTCACAAAGATCTGATTTGTTTCTCAAGTCTAATATATGAATAACCCTCATGAGGAATTTGAAAGACCCATCATACATCTTCATATTTACCTTCCCATGACTACCTATCTTTGGTGTTGAGTTGTTTCTCATAGTCATCGCTCTTCCATTATATGACTCCTACTAGTTGAACCAATTTCTAAGAGGAAACATGCGATATGAGATATATGTGTTAGTGTACTAGGTGTCCTTATCAACATAAGTGACACATTCATTTGCAAAATATACATCTTTTTCAAGTAGTTAATTGTCTTCCAATCTAGCTCTCACATTAATTGGCTTAGTTTTGCAATCTCTCATCTCTCTTGAAGTACATAAGTTGGCTCATTCTTCCACTTTCCTTTGAATTTTCACACTCTTACTTCTTTCTTCTATCATCCCCTTCACAAATAAAATATTCTTTAATTATTTCACTATACTTTATCTACTCATATCCTTAGATGAAACATGAATCTGATAGTGAACAGAGGAAGAGAATGACTGTCATCATCATTGATCTCATAATCAATAGTTGAGAGTTGGCTGATTAGTGTATAAAATTCATTTAAGTGACAATAAAACATACTAACCTCCACCGTGCACAACTTATGCAATTTTTGCTTAGAAATAACCTATTGACCATGGATTTGCTTTGATAGAACACTTCAAAACTATGGTTGGTGCCCAACACATACTCACCACATTAAGGGTATAAAGAATTCACATTATGATTGCTTGCAAAAAAGAAACTAGAATTAAACTACATAATGAGATTTTATATAATTTCGATCTAATATATTCTACTTTGATATAATGCAATATTTCATGACACTGACCCTACCAATTAAATACTATATATCACATACCAAACTCAATTTTATAAAAATTATTTTCTCTCTCACAATAGCTCTCAAGATTAGTCTATATCATATCTCCATTATTGCAATTTTCTTGAACTTAGCTTCACAAATCCACCTCCCCCCTACTGCTATGTACTATTCTCAGCATATTGTGTCATATGCATCTAACCCATGTATTATTTGTACCAACCAAGTGAATGACTATGTACAATTTTTTTACTCTTTTGTGAGTACCTATTCACCTTTCTTAAATCCTCAATTGTATGTGTTTGAGTCTAATATTGATTATTTTGATCATTAAGTTATTAGTCTCTCAGTTCTTATGGGATTCTCATTATGTTTTTGTCTCATGTTCACATGAGCAAAGACTGGTAGTTTCAAGACTCGTAATCTAGCAAACCTTGGTATTTTGAGATCCTCTAGAAATGTTGCTCTTCTAAACACTATTGAACCAACATATTCAAATTTGAAATGAAGAATGATGTATGACTTGTTGTTATGTATGAAGAAGTTTCTTCCCTATAAAATAATCACGTGTATTATAGTCCATTTTCTTGCAAACAACAATATTATGGGTTCTCCAATGGCCATTTTAGACCCATAATCTACTTGATGAATTCATTGAGTGCCTCATAGTTCATTTTCTATCCAAAGACACTCAAATACCTAGATTTGACTACAATTATACTTATAGTCTTGTTAACATGGCTGTTATTATTTGTTTATTATTATTACCAATAAATGGGCTCTTCACTATTAGGATGTCGAAAATATATACATTTCTCAGTGGTATCTTAATAAAATAATTTATATGGAGTAACCTTTTATTTGAACCTAAAATATGTCTATCAATTAAAGAAAACTCTTTATGATCTTATGCAAGCCACTTGGGTTTGGTTTTAGTACCCTTGTTCCATTCTTATAATAATTAGTTTTTATTACATCTATGTTGACATTTCTCTCTTTATTTTTTGTTAGAAGACTAATAATATCTATCTGCTCATTTTTTTTTGATAATATTATCATTATTGCAATAATTCCTTCCTTTTTGATAGCTTAACTCACCCACTTAATTTTGAGTTAGCCACTTAAGACTTATGTTCTCTCAACTACCATCTTTTTTTTTAACTACCTCCAATAGTAATGATCTTTCTATCATTCAAATAAAATTTGCACATGATATTCTTACTTGCATGAGGCTACTTGACAACAAGATAGTTTATGCCCACATGATTGCTTCTCATCACTACACTAGCATTTGTCCATCATTCTTAGATCTCACCATCTTCCAAAACTATGGTTTGTGCCCAACAATACTAGACTATCACTTGTCCCAATATTGGTTATGCAGTTAATTCTATCAGTCAATTTATGAATGCAAACTATAGTTCACTCTGTTTTTGTTATGCACATTCTTCATTATATTAAAGGCACACTTCATTTTTGGACTTGATTTTATTCATATGCTACTCCTATTGCTTCAGTTGCTTAATTTGATGCTAGAAGAACTACATATCTCGATACTTGTCATTCCACATATGAATACTTAATTTATCTTTGTGATAATTAAGTCTCTTGGGGTACCATATAAATACTTACCATATTCTTCCCTTGGATCTCAAAGTCCCTATCTTTTAGAAGACACTTTTTTTATGTGACAACAAACAATGTTAAACATTTCCTTAATATTGGCATCATCCACATGACCATGCTAAGTGTTTGATCAAAACTACTACACCCTTAATGTGGCGGGTATGTAATTTATATATTCAAAATTAATGAATATTCTACAAATCATTCTCATAATGATTGATTGAAAAATAAAAAGAAACTAGAGTCAAACTATAAAATGATATTTTCTTGAATAAAGGTCAAATATATTCTACTTTGATTAAAGTCAATGTTTGAAGATCTTAACTTCTCCATATCTCATCTATATATCACCCATCATGGTCAATTTGATGAATACTTGTTTTGTCTTTCATAGTAGCCCTCAAGCCCAACCTATATAATCTCTCCTTTTTTCCTATCTTCTTGAACTCGATTCCATGTGCTATTTGTAATGACTCATGTATGAGCCTCTATAGGTCCCTAAATCTTTTACAAGTCCTCTCTTGACTATGATTGATATTGATATTGATTATTTTGAACATTTTGTTACTAATCTTTTCCCATGTTTTAACATTCTCATTGGGTTCTCATCCCATGCTCACATGAGCGAAGAATGGTATGTTAAAGACACATCATTCCACAAACTTCAGTATTTTGTTATTCTTTGGACTTCTTCCTTCTCTTCATGCCTCTAATGTGACCAAAGAATTTAAGTTTGCTATCAAGAATCATGCATGCCTTGTTTCTATGGATGAAAAAGTTCATGCTCTATAAAATAATTATGTTTGTATCTTCATTCATCAACTTACAAACACCAATATTATGGGTTCTAAATCACTATTTCAATTTAAATATATACTGGATTGATTCATTAAGTATCCTTCCAAGTCTATCTTAATGGAAAATATTTCACTCAAGTACCTAGACATGACTACACTAATTGTTTTAGTGTATTTTCTATTATTGTTTTCAATAAATAGCATCTTGGTTAACCTGACATCAAATAGTTTTTCTCAAAGGTATCCTCACTAAAATTATTTATATAAAGTAGCTCGTTAGATATGTTGATACTTGCTTCACTAATCTAGTTTGAAAATTGAAGAAAATTTTTTAAGACCTTATGCAGCCCTTCAGGCTTGGTTTCAACACCCTAATTTTTTTTATAATAATTGGTTTTTCATAGATTTGTGCTGACACATCTTGTTTTGTTTTTGATTATATAACTATCATTATTTACTTGTTCCTTTATGTTGATGATATTTTCATTGCAAGAAATAATTTTTCCTTTCTTGATAGCTTCACTAAAAGAGCAAAATTTTGAGTTTGCCACTAAATATCTGGATTCTCTGAATTACTTTCTCTCTCTAGAAACTACCTCGATCATTAATGATCTTTTTAATAGTCAACTTAAGTATGCACATGATATTCTTACTCATGTGAAGTTATTTGACATCAACTTAGCTCAAACTCCCATGATTATCTCTTAGCACCACATATAGTAATATTTGATCCTTCTTAAACCCCACACTTTACCAAACTCTGGTTGGTGCCTAATTATATTTAACTATCACTCATCTTAACATTGTTTATGCAGTCATCATTATCAATCAATTTTTCATGCTTCAACTATATATCACTTTTTTTTCCACCAAGTGCATTCTTAATTATAGCAGAGGCATACTTCATTTGGAGGTTAATTTTTATTCTTCTGCTACTCCTAGTGATTTGGTTGCTTACATTGATGCGAACTGAGTTGGGTGGAGTGTTATCTACTCAATTTATCTTGTCATTAATAGTCTTATGGAGTGTTAGGTAGCAACGTAATGTCTCTTATTTCTTGTTAATATGAGCATCGAGCTCTCGTGACCACAATTGTTGAATTTCTCTGGCTTGTGTATCTTCTCCAGCATCTCAGAGTCCATATCTACTCGAAACTACTTTTGTTATGTGACGATAACAATGTTTAATGTATCTTCAGTGTTGGGCTTGACCAACATGACCATGTTAAATATGTGATGAAAACCACCACATCCTTAACATGGTGTATATGTGTTTTATTTATTCAAAAATTCTGAATATTCTACATAACATTCACATTATGATTGATTGTTAAAAAAAAAGAAATTAAAATCAAATTATATAATGAGATTTCCTAGAATTAAGGTCAAATATATTCTACATTGATTGGAGGCAATATTTTGTTGCCTTGACCCTGCCAGATCTAACCTATATCACTAATCTTAACATTTCCTATGCAATCAACACTATCAATCAATGTTTGCATGCTCTAATAAGTGATCCCTCTCTTGATGTTAAGCACATTTATCATTACATCAAATGGCCACTTCATTCTTTGAGATAAATTTTGTTCATTTGCTACTCCTGGTGCTTTAGTTGAGTATTTTATTTTTTCATTACACCAATATCGAACTAACTACTACTCTAGTTGAGTAGATAGACCTGAGTTTTAAAAAGATACTTAAACTCTAGGGTTGACTCACTTTCTTATGTATGAAATATCCCAATGTTCTCTTGACATACAAGGTAGCTAATATCTTTGGACTATGAATATCAAAAATGATCCTCTCGTAGTAGTACCATTGATATTTCTCCATTGAAACTACATGTTATTTTGTTCATGGCTCAATCACACAACTACTCCTTTTAAGTAGTACATCAAATGCACTTGACAATTACTTCGATTAGGCATCTCTATTCTATGATCTGTAATATCATAAAGATATGAAATGATAAGGTAATGAATACATTTTCACTTTCAACATTATAAGCACTTTACTCTTGTCAACTAATATACATGTTCACATAAATCTTACAAATGAAAATCATATAAGAAAAAATAATTCATAAGGTTATCACCACTATATGAGACACTACAAGAAAAATCTCATGTAGCTAGGGATAATTCCCTAGCTAAATAGACATTTTCCGTCTCTAAATGGGATATAGCAACGGATTACCGATGGATTGGTTCCCTATCTAAAGTACTTCTTGCTAAATTTTAGCGACAAAGGTATCACTAGCTAAAAAGTTAGTGATAGAAAAATTACTTGCTAAAAAAGAAAAATGAGATATTCCGTCGCTAAATAAAAATAATAACAGATGATTCCCTAGCTAAAGTGCTGGTCTATAAATTTTAGCAACGGATATAGTCCCTAGCTAAATAAATTTAGCAACAAAATATCTGTCGCTAATTTTAAAATTTTCTTAGCTAAATTAGCTAGGGAAAATTCCCTAGCTAAATTAGAAAGAGATTTTTCCCTTGCTAATTTAGTAATGGAATTTTCCCTAGCCATTTTAATTTCAAAAATAATTTCAGAATTTAAAAATTTTTTAAATTGTTTAATTAAATAATTTAATATTTTTATATAAATTGAATATAAATTGAAACTATAAATAATTTATAATAAAGAAAACATGAAATCATTTAATATCTTATTCAAATTCAATATTTTACATAATTGAAATAAAAAAATAATAAACTTTTATTTCATCTTATTAATCAATGTATCTATTGATAGTGCATAAAGTATAATATATCCATTCATTGACGTTGCTTTCTCTCTCTCTACTCATCTGATCATCATTTTTCTACTGCGACAAAGCTGTCCGAGTCATGGCACATAATGTCTAGTAAAAAATCTCATCACTTATAGAAACGTTGTATGAGGAACAATGCAGTATCATATCTGTAAGAAAATTAAACCACTCAGTCAAATTAACAAAAAAAGTTATGTTTTGATACATATATAATCTTCTAGTATATATATAAATATATACTAGCATTTCACTTGTACATATATTACTACAGTATATGTACATATAAATAGATGTATTAAGTATACATATAAACTGAGTACAAATATACTTAGTATATACGTACATAAAATACTACGGTATTAAATGTACGTATATACTGAAATTTTTGTACGTATATATCTCATTTGGTGTTTTTGCTGCTGTTCCCGCTGCCACTTTTGCCACTACTATTGTTGTCACTATCGCTGCCAATACCACTGCTACTATCACCGCCACCATTGTTGCTGCCGAAGCTATAGCCACCGCCACCCCTGGTCGTTTTGGTGGCTGCCACCGCTGCCCCCACTACTAGTGCTGCCGCTGCATGCCGCAACTACCACTGCCACTGCCAGTGTCGCCACTACTACCGTTGCCACCTCTGCCACTGCTGCCGCCTCTACCGCTACTGCCGCTGCTTCCTGTGCAGCAGCTACAACTACCGCTCCCACCGCTGCTGCCGCCGCTGTAGCCCCCGCTGCTGCCGCCGCTGTAGCCCCCGCTGCTACCGCCGCTGCAGCCCCCCCTACTGTCGCCGCTGTAGCCCCCCTACTATTGCCACCACCTCTGTCGCCACTATCATTTCTGCTCCTGTCGCTATCGTTGCTGCCGTCACTGCCACTGTTACTACTACTGATAATAGGATTTTATCTACGTATAATAGGCTAAAACTCTACCCAAAAATTTGGAGACACAAACATTTTCATAGATATATAAAAAATAATTACTATAAACATGAACAAACACAAATTAAAGTTGATTATCATAGAGCTTAAACTAAAATTAAATTAAATAATTTAATATTTTTATTTTAAATTTAATAAAAACAGAAACTAAAATGAAAATATTAAATTAAACAAAAAAAAAATATTTAATAACTTATTCTAATACAATATTTTAAATAACTAAAAAAATAACAAAAATTATATTATATCTTAGTAATCAATGTATCTACCGACTGTACATAAAGTATAATCTATCAATGCATTAACGTTGTTTTCTCTCCCTCTGCTCCTCCAATCACCAACTTTTCACTGCAAAAAAGTTGTCCGAGTCACACTGCTTCATGTTTGTTGAAAAATTCCTTTATTTATACAAGCTTCGTATGGAAAACAATGCGATACCACATCTGTATGAAATTCAAACCAGTAAATCAAATCAAAATCAATTTAAAAAAATTATGATTTGATAAATATATATTACTGCAGCAAAAAAATGTACATATATACTAGTATTTCACCCGTACATATATTACTACAACATTTGTACATATAAATTGTAGTATTATGCGTACATATATACAGAGTATATTTATACTCAATATATATGTACATAAAATACTGCATAATTATATGTACGTACATACAGACTATATACGTACGTATATACCATATTTGTTATCGTTCTTGTTGCTCATGCTGTCACTTCCACCTCTGCCGCTACTGTCGCTACCACTGTGGCCACTACCGGTGTAGCCACCGCTGCTGCTACCCCCACTATCGCCGCAGCCGTTGCTGCCGCTGCTGCCATTGATGTCGCCGCTGCCTCTGCCGGTGTTGCCACCGCCGATGTTGCCGCCGCCGCTGTCGCTTCTGGCACCACTGCTGCCAATGCTGTCACTGCCGCTACTGCCGCAACTACCACTGATGATAATAGGCTTTTGCATACCTATAATAGGCTAAAATTCTACCCAAAAATTTTAGAGAACCACAAACATATTCACATATATATAAAAACAGTTATTATAGACATGAACAAACAAAAATTATAGTTGAATGTCATACAGTCTCAACAAAATTTTAATTAAATAATTTAATATTTTAAAATTAAATTTAATAAAAACGAAAACTATAAATAAAAATTAAAAATTAAAAAAAATTCATTCAATAACTTATTCTAATACAATATTTTAAATAACTAAAATAAAAAAATAATAAAAATTATATTACATCTTATTAATCAATGTATCTACCGACTGTGCATAAAGTATAATCTATTAATGCATTGACGTTGCTTTCTCTCCCACTGCTTCTCCGATCACCAACTTTCCACTGTGAAAATGATGTCCGAGTCACGGTGCTTCATGTTTGTTGAAATATGTCATCACTTATACAAGCTTCATATAAAAAACAATGCGGTACCATATCTGTACGAAATTTAACAACCAAATCACATCAAAATAAATAAAAAAAAATTATGTTTTGATAGATATATATTGCTACAGTAAATATGTACATATATACTAACATTTCACTAATACATATATTACTGTGGTATATGTACATATAAACTACAGTATTATGCGTACATATATACTGAGTACATATATATGCTCAGTATATATGTACATAAAATATTGTAGTATTATATGTATGTATATACTGACTATATACGTACGTATATACCACATTTGTTGCCGTTGCTGCTGCTCCCGCTACCACTATCATTCCTGTCGTTGTTGTCGCTGCCACTGCCGCTACTGCCATTGTTACTGCCGCTGCCGCTGCTCCTGCCATTGCTGTCGCAGCTGCCCATGCCACCGCCGCTGCCTCCACCACACCACTGCTGCCACCGCAGTCGCTGCTGTCGCTTCTGCTGCTATTGCTGCAGCTACCACCGCTGCCACTGAAGTCGCCTCTGCCGCTGCTGCCACTACCGCCGCTGCCGCTTCCACCATCACCATTCCCACTACTACCACTACCACCGTTGCTGTCGCTACTGAATCTAGGCTTTTACATACCTATAATAGGCTAAAACATCACCCAAAAAATTCAGAGACACAAAAACATATTCACAGATATATAAAAACAAATATTATAGACATGAACAAACACAAATTAAAATTGATTGTCATACTGCTTCAACAAAAAACCAAAAGATGTCCAACAATTATGTTTAGAGATAATAAGAGTGCAAAAATAAAAATATTTTTATAATAATAAAAATAAGATAAGCTAGCTCTTTTTTTGATAAAGCTAAAATCAGTAAATATGGGACCCATACATTGGAAGGACCGTGGTAATGTTTGAATGCTTTGAATCAGGATTTTTTCTTTTCTCTCACATAATATGTCCTGCAAAGATTCATAATTTGGTTTATCAGAAAAGCAAAGAACAAAACCAGAATAAAAAAAATTGAAACCTGCAAAAAAATATCATAATTATTTACTCACAAATAAAAATAAATAATAGTTCAGAAATAATTCTCATACCCAATCATCCTCATAATTTATAGGGAATGCTAGCCTCTCCTGCGATGATTCACAGCTGGATCTTGGAATACTATCTGATGCACCAATGCCGCTGACTGTGACTCCATATAAGACATCCGCTGTTGCATTGTTTTTTTTACTTCTTTAATTTCTTGTATTTCTTTAATCAAATTAGTTATCTGCTCATTCTTCTTTGTTATTTTGGTCTTCATATCTACAATACATTCATTTTTTTCCAATACTTATTGTTCGACCGTCTCATCCACCATTGCTGAGACAGATGAATTAGAAGCACAACTGCTACCACAAAATACCACTCCCTTAGAACCGATTTTATATACTCACTGCTTCTTTCGACCTCCTATTATCTCCAAATAAATAGGATCATAGTCAATTGGTTGAAGATCCATAGAACCCTCAACTTGTTGATGAGCAGCTATCACACATTCCTCCATTAGGTCCTGAGATAAAATAGAGATAAAAACTATTCTAGATTTTAAAAAAAATAAAATAAATAGTTTGTATTCAAAATAATTTCCATAATGTACTGTAGTTTTATAAAGTCTAATTAATATAATAATTTCTTACTGTAATCATCTGAGACTTGTTGTCAACATACTGACCATCCACTTTCTTCACATGCATCTTCCTGAAAATCTCATAAAAATTTGGATCTCGACCCAATTCTCCAGCCTAGAATATGTTTTTATTAATTCTTAGGAAAACAAATGATAAAAAAATTTAACAAAATTAATAATATAATATAAAGGTTATATTTATTGGACAATTATGACAACCATGAAATATAGATATGTTTAGAATTTTAAATTTGTACCAAATTTCGAGCATGCTCAATGCTCGACTTTGAACTTCTAGCGTGTCGACAGATTCCTGTACCTAGTCCAGCAATCTCACTTCGTCGTTTTTTGCTGGCAATATCTGATGTTTTCTTCACATCTGGCTCCTCCCAATAATTAAGCCACTCGGACCTGTCTTCCTCAGATATAAAATTAGGTATTTCTTTCATTTTCTTTAATTTATAAACAAAATCAGACTACCATTGAGTAGCTTTGATCTCCCATAATGACCTTATCTTTCCATCAAATTTGTGTGGCCATGTGCACTGATTCTATAAATAGAAAAATGACAAAAAATTTATATTAACAACAAGAACATAATTATTTACTGCTTGAATAATAATCAACATAAAAGTTAAGTAATTAGATAATTATTTTTCAATTCTTTTGTTTTTTTATTTTTACCTGAAAATCATTAAAATATGACACCTTTATCGATTCAGAAACTTTCTTCCAGAAGAAAGCTTTAATATCAGCCATTTTCTTGAAAGCCTTTGTAATTATAGTCAAACACTTGTGAAATAGAATAAAACTATACAAATAAATAAATAACATAGAAAACAAGCAAATCATAACAATATAAAAAAATCACTGACAATGACGTCAATTTTTTTTAAGTCATTTTTACATATTTCTTTTACCTCTCATCCACAATATCACTTTCTAACTTTGCACTGACTACGTGGAAGACACAACATTTGATGATGTCGTTGGTATTGTAAATGGGGGAATAATCGGTATAAATTGTGGTGTAGAAGATAAAGATGGATCAAAAGTGCGAGTAGGAAGCATAATCGGTGGCGGTCTTACATCAGATAAAGGTGATTGTAGAGGTCTCAATGATGGTGATGGTGATAGAAATTGAGATGGTAATTTTGATGTTGGAGTCAGGATATTGTGGCGATGAGATGGTATTGATTCTGCAACATGATGTAACATACTAGATGAATTTGATTTATTTATGTATCCACGTCCACCTCCACCACGGCCACGTCCTTTAGGTGACATCTGCTGTACAAAAAAACAAAGAACAAAAAATAGAAATACGATGAACAAGCATTCATTTTAGAATAAAACACACCGATAGATTTCAACAAAATATAAAACATCTTTGATAGTTTAAATTTATAATAAAATTATAACAATTTAATTATTGGCAACACTGTCATCCTCCAATGAATCTTCTGATATTTCATCTGATTATTATAGAAGTACGAACTCATCTTTAGATAGAAATTGATCATCTTCAATTTTTATTGTGCCACCATTTGAGTCACATAAATTTTTTGGATCTTCATCTACATTCAAAGGCTCAATATTATTTATGTCATCTTCCTGGAATGGCGGTGTAATTTCTAAGTCTGCACTTCTTTGTTGTGATGTTGATACTTCAAATTTTGATCGAGCTTTGATCTTGCAAATCACTCACCAATCTCTCTTTTCACGAGATAAACTCGAATATGTACAATAATATACCTGAGCGGCTTGAATTACCATAATAAGTGGCTCATATCAATTATATCTACGTTTATGGTTAACATCCACTAGCTTATAATCCGAATGAATCTTTGTGCCCACATTTGATGTAGGATCAAACCAATCACACTTAAATAATACAATCCTATTATTTTCGAGTCCAGGATACTCCAATTCAATAACTTCTTTGAGTTGACCATAATAATCAATCTCATCTATACTATATCCTGCACCTTTAATGCATACACTACTATTCAATGTTATTTTAGAATAACCGTGCCCAATTGTGGGAAATTTATATCCATTAACAAAATACCCAATATAACATGCATTCATTTAAATAATAATCAATTTTTTCCACTAGTAGACCCATTCCTCGTAGTAACTTCTTTGTGTTGTAAAAGTTGTTAGTTATCAAATTATTATCCGGAACAATCTCTTTCATCAGTTATATCACCTGTTCAAATAATTTCTCAGACATATGATTTTATGAATTAATACTCATTAGTCGAACCACAAGTGACAATTACGAATGTATTTTAAATCAGGCAACAACTCTTTATCTGCAGCTTTAAGTATTTCATAAAATTTCCGAGCTTCAGGATTAGGTGGTTCATCCATATAATCCATATTGAAGTCAACACCAGCAACTTCAATGATCATTCTATGGTATGTGTTTGATGATTCTACTCCACAAGCAAACGATTCAATATCCTCATTTTGGTCAATATTCAGAGTCATTGTATTTTCCCCATGATAAATCCAAACAAAATAATTTACCACAAAGCCATATTTTGCCAAATGATATCTTATAGTGTTTGCATCACGAAAAGGAATATTCTGACACTTTCGATGATTACATGGACACTTAATTTTTTTTTCTATATCCATCAATCTCGATTGACTACATGCAATTGCAATATTAATGAAAGTTTCAAGCCCAGTCAAAAAATTTTTATTCAAAAATTCATTAATAACCCTTCTGTACATCCACAGACGATCTTAGCTCATTTTACCCTATTTTATTTACAAAAAATAATGCCCAATCATTATTATAAATAAAATATTCTATTACTTCAAAATATACAAATAATAAAATAAAATTACTTACAAATGAATATTTAAAATTTAAATATCATGAATATCGAGGCAATGCATTTGTAGAATCTACATTAATAGATAATGTAAATTTTAGCACGATAAAGATTAGTAGATATCACAGATATACTAGATAAAGGGTGAAAAGTACAATAATGCACAAGAAATGAAAGCAAAAAAAAAGACATTTAATGTTTGAAGGAGGAGAGGGAGGGAGGGAGAGAGAGAGAGATAAGGTGGGGAGAGAGAGAGGGGCAGAGAAATGGGGAGACATGGAAAGAGAAATGGTGAAAGGGAGAGAGAGGGAAAAAGAGAGAGAGGAAGAAAGAGGGAGAGAGGGAGAGAGAGAAAGAGGGGGAAAGAGGGGGAAAGAGGGAGAGAGAGAGAGAGAGAGAGAGAGAGAGAGAACAAGCAAGAAAGGAGAGCGAGAAAGAAAATAACAAGAGAGAGTGTGTGACACAAAGAAAAAGAGGAATAAAGTGACAGGAAAAATTAGAGAGGGAGAAAGAGAGACACATAGAGAGTGCAGTGTTAGAATAAAAAATTATATAAAAGAAAATAAAATTACTTCAGTATAAACCTATCAAATATTACATCTTTTGTCATACATAAGTTCATAGTTGAGCCTGAGGCCCAAGGGCTGGGATTAGGTAAGAGTACTACCCTTATTTTTATTATACCATATATGAGCCTGATCAATGGACACTCTCATTCTACCTGCTTACATATTGTTGATATTATATCTTATGCCATTTAATTTAAAATTAGTTCAACATATTAATATTATCCCATTTATAATTATATGTTAGGATACTTATAGTAAATGTAGTTATAAATAGTTACATATAGTTAAATATATAATTATATATAGATATATGCATACAAGTAGTTATAAGTAAATATAAATAATTGTATACAAATTTATAAACAATTATATAGATTTACATATATGTATACATAATTAAAAATAAAGTTATATTTATTTATATAGAGTTATTTATAGTTATAAGAATATTTATATATAGTTATACACATATAGTTAAACATTGTGTTGTATGTTTTTATACATATAATTATAAATATTGTTACATGTAGTTATAGATATAGTTACACGTATAATTAAACTTATATTTATACATGTATGTATATATGTTCATATAATTTCATATATTTATACATATAGTTATGTATAGGTATGGATATACTAAAATACATTTTTTATACTAATATATAAAAATATATATTAAATATATGTTATTTATTATATATTTAAATATAGGTTATACATTAATAATATAAAATTATGTATAGTTATATATTATTATACATATAATATATATAGTTATTACAAATTATATATCGTTAAACATTTAGTTATATATATATATATATATATTTATATATTCATATGAATAGTTATATTTAGTTATACATAAATATATACAAAGTTATAAACAAGTATATCAATTTACATATATGTATACATATATGTATAAATAGTTAAAAATATAGTTATATTTAATTATAAAAAGTTTTATTTAGTTTTACAAATTTTTATATATAGTTATACACATAATTTAATATGTTGTTGTATGTTATTACGCATGTAATTTTAAATATAGTTACATGTGATTATACGTATAGTTACACGTATAGTTAAACTTATATTTATGCATGTATGGATATATATTTGTTCATATAATTTCATATATTTATACTTATAGTTATGTATAGGTATGGATATAAAATACATTTTTGAATACTAATATAATCAAATGTATATTAAATATAAGTTGTAAATTATATATTTAAATATAGTTATGTATAAAGCTTTTATAGTAATACATATAATAAGGTACAATTATTTATAGTTATATGTTATTATACATATAGTATATATAACTATAAATATTTTTATATAGTTAAACATATAGTTATATATAGATATATTCATACAAATTGTTATACATAAATATATAAGGTTATAACTAAATATATAGATTTACATATATGTATACATACTTACAAATATAGTTATATTTAATTATATAGAGTGTTATAAAGTTATACAATTATTTATATATAGTTATACAACTATTTATATATAGTCATATAACTTCAACAAATATCAAAAATATGGACAACAATGATGTTTAGAGAGAGAAAAAAATACTATATTTCTATAATTTTCCACATGAGTAGGAAGTTACTTTGAATGACCATTTAATACTGCTTCTATAGCGAAGAGAAGTTTTGCTAAAGCATCATAAATTTCTTTTATATATCTGCATGTCCATATATATATATAGAGAAACAAAAATATGAAGATTAATACATATTGAGTATTCCCATAAAAAATAAAACAACTTAATAAAAAAATAAAAACTCACAATAATATAATATTATGAATAAAAATTATAAAATCACATTATCATTTATTAAATAAAATAAAATTTCACTTATAAATACAACAAGAAACTATAAATACTCTTAATCTATATAAATCATATCATCCTAGTATCTCAAGATAAAAAAAATATAAAAATACAATATAATTCTCAATAGTTTTGAAATTTTTATTTTTATTTACAACTTATTAATGTTCTGTATAATTCATTTTGCTTTATTATTATGATATGTTACTATTTTTTTATTATATTGTATTGATATTATTGAAATTATAATAATTTATATTTATTTTATTTAGATAATGAAATAATATTTAATAATATATGTTATGGACTAAAAATTAATTAGTAAATATGTTTATATCATATTAAACTATAAAAGAGTACTCACATAAAAGAGTACTCACATATATTCGCTAGTTCTATAAATTAATGTTTCATTAATGATACATATATTTTTATAATACTTCTCATATTTTATTATATTCTTTATTACTATTAATTACAAGATACATCTGCCACAAATTTTGTGAAACATGAAACTTAGATTCAAGCTTGTAAGTTTCAACTAATAGTTATGGTACTTAACTAAAAACTACAACATTCAACTAAGAATTATTACTCATATTTATTAGTTTTTTAAATTGTTTAAAATAAACATATTGCAGCACAAAAAAAGTACCGTGTTAAAAGATGATGTTATTAACACGGTAGGATAAAGGGTGTCCTAACGAATGTTGTCGTAAAGAGAATACTCTTGAATGACATGAAATTCATCAATGTTACAGAGATACCCAAACTCTTTATAATCCAAAGTTGTTAATGGTATAAATTATAGTTAATATAAATTTGGTAGAAGTTGAATTGTTAGAGTAATAATAAACTATATTGTTACAACTAAAATCATAAATCAAAGTTGATAAAACATTATTTGGTAGAAAAAAATCTATTGTGTTGCATGACATTGTGGGGATTATAAACATTAACAATTTCTAAATATTTTTAATAGTTTTATATCCTCTATCTAAATCAAAAATATTATAGATTTAAAATATTATACTTTTTTTTATCTACCTACCCTTCTCCCAAACTCAACCCAAAATCATCAATCCCTTGCTATTCCCCAGTTAATCCCTTGCAATTTAGCTAGAGATTGATCCCTAGCTAAAATTCCATAGCTAAAATTCCCTAGCTAAATTGATATTTTCTTGTAGTGATAGGATATATATCAAAATATTATAATAAAATAAGAGGCAAAAATAGTATCGAATATTATTGAAATCATTGAGAAGATATCAATAATAAAATTGATGATATCAGACATATTCAAGCTACTTCAAACTTTATCAAATTATATCAAATATAATCTATTTCTATAAAAGAGTCTGTTATTTTAGAAAAATATTAGTTGTCTTTGAATCAATATCATCATATAATATTGAAATGCATTGTATATTGTTAGATATTATTATATAGCTTTTAAAAATATTATTCTATTAAATGAGCATGTTTGATAACTGATTTTTGTCGACTCTCTTTGGTACACATTGAGTATTGTCGAACATTATCAAGAAGAAAATACACAAACAACATGGAAAATCTAACTTATGGATAAGTATTGAAATTTGTTAAGTATAATCTAATATCTTTATAAATCTCAAAATTATTAATATTGGATATGCATCAATCAAAATAGAATTATTGTTTAAACAAACTTTTCACATAATTATAAATATTAAGAAAAATTAGTAGAACATCCATTGAAAGACATTAAAAATCATTTATTTTCATGAAGAAATTATTTGTGATGATTATTTATGAAAACATAGTGTGCCTCATGGTATAAAAAGTGAAAAATTGTGATTAGGGTCCTATAATATATATATAATATGTGTGTGTGTGTGTGTGTGTGTAGGAAGCTCGGATATCAATAACTAGTATTGAAATATGACCCAACCCCAAAACAAGTTGGGTTTATTATGGTGATTTCAAATTTATAATTATAACGAATAAATAGTTTTTCTTTTTTTATGAACCTTTATTATTTCAGAGTGGAATTAAATAAATAGTACACATGTATACACAAAAGTTGCCCACATTGATGATAAAATGTAGAGGTTGGCCAAAATAATTCTATAGTATATTCATAGATGTAATGCACAGTGCACACCATGCATCATCACAAATAAATTACCTAGATACACATTGCTTAAATCAAATACCACATAATACAAAACATAAATCATAAAAATCATATCTCGATTTAACCATTCATATGTGAAGTAAATTAAAATAGAAAATACCTAGATTACTAAAGTATTTTTCCAAAGAAATTAGAGCAAAAACAATGCTTCATACTAAGCACACCGTGAGCAATATCGCATGCTCCACATAGAGCACACCTCAAGTAAAAAACACTAGCAGCACTATATATACACTCATTGAGTTTTTCATCAATTTTAATTTTGCATAAATTTAAATGCTAATTCTAGTATATAATTATATATAGTGTAGTATATATATATTATCATTGTTACATGTTACATCATATATTATATATATATAATATAAATATATACATACTATTGTAATATAGTATAGTAGCAACATGTTACCATCAGTATGTGTGTGTGTGTGTGTGTGTGTGTGTGTGTGTGTGTTAGTAATAGTATTATGTTATATGTATATGGATGATAATAAATAGGCATTCATCAATGATGAAGTTTACTACCCAGTAATCAACAGTACACCATATGAAGATGATCTCAAAATAAGTTGTATGATATAGGTATTAATACAATCAATAAAAAAGAAGATAAAATATTATACTAATAGATTTCTGTAAGTCTTTCTATTAAGCCTAGTCACGTTTCATTTGAAACAAAACATAGTCTATTTATTCATAAACTTAGATTTAAGGTATTTAGAGTGAGGAGGGTATAATGAGAAATAAATGATGTCATACCCAATACATAGTATCTTTACAAATTAACGGCATGTTATTCATCTTAATACTTGATTATGATCAGAAATATATCAACTCTTGGTTGGAGAATTTATATCAATCTTAGCCTATTTTCTTCTCACCCTTAGCTTTCAAAGTAATGTCAACTCCTCCATAGTAGCCTAGATCTTAAAGATATGAAGTCATATTGAGTATTTTCGAAATGGAAAAGAAGAAAAGGAAATGAATTCGCAAAAAAAAATATGGTTAGTGTTTTATATAGGGTTAGGGTTAAGTCAAGCTCTTGAAAAACTTATTCCAATTTTATGTGTGTTTATGACTTTTCTTTTATAAAGATAGTCAAGGTTGTGAATCTATTTGATAAAGTTATGATTGGATTTGAGTATTATGACTTTTTTGGGTGTATACAATATAAAAGTGTTTGAAAGTATGTATACATAACAATTTTTTTATTATATCATATAGCACAAAAAGTAAATTTTTGGGTTGTCTCCTAAGCAGTGTTATATTTAACATCCATAGCTAAACTATTATCAAATCTCTAATTTAGTTAGTAATTTCAATGGTCATGGTAAGCTTCTCAGTATAATCATCCTCTTTTACTCATCTTCTTGAATTCTCTTTCAGTATCGAGTCATCTTTTAGAGTCTTTCCTTTGAGATACTTTAATGGATTCCACGCCTATGTGAAATGTTGCAACATTATTGCATGTGATCACCTTTGAAAAGGTTATGGCTTGTAAAGTCATGATATCAAGAATTACTTCTATATATTCCATCCAGTGTGGCTTTGGAAAAAGTCACAACTTCTTTAAGCTTCTAGTTATCCAATGTCACGACTTTTCTCATACCATTATTTTCTTCATTAATTTAGCAAGTAAAGTCATGACTTTTTTAGAAGTCATGACAAGAATCATGACTTCTTTAGAAGTCATGAAAAGAATCATAACTATTTTTATTACAATATCTAAATCCTAATCTTCCTTTGGGTGTTCAATGATTATTGTATCTATCTCATATTTCTCTTCTAGTAAATTAATGATTCCTCAAGTGATTATGTATTAGTCTACATAAGAAGTTGTGGCTTTCAGAAGAAAATCATAATTTTTATCTTCATCTCTTAAGCTTGAGATCATTATTATCAAAAATGATAGTAAATCTAGAATGCATCCCATTCTTTAGGTAACAAAAAGTTGTTGCATTAGGCAATGACCATGACTTGGACCTAATATCTCTATCATAGAAAGTTGCAATGCTATTAAGTGGTCATAGTTTCTTGTTTTTAACTTATTATTATTCATAAAGGGTCATAGCATTGGTAAAGGTTGTGACATGGTGAAGAGCCCCTCATATTATTATATCACTGTGAAAAAAATCATTGCAATGATATTGTTGTTTCTTAATCATAATATTGCTATGGTACTAGAAAAATATCATGTCATTAAAAGATTTCTCATGTGTATCATGTGGCCATGGTTGTAGGAAATGGCCATGGAACAGAATTTTTTCTTCATATATCTAAAGTGTCAATGGCACTATGAGTAATCATGATATTAGTATTCACTTATCTCATATATCATGTCATCATGATATTGCAAGTATTCCATAACACTGGTAATTAATCCATATGTAAAAGTCATAGGTTGCCTTACTTTAAGAATATGAGTCACATCCTTGGGGAATTGTTATAATTAAGTACTGTCCTTTTTAATATTTAGTATCCCAAATATCATAGTACTAAATAATTACTATAGTTTTAGCCTTAGTAATTTTGGCTCTATAATTTTTTATAACTCAAAATTTATAATTTTATAAAAGGCTAGGACTGTGACTTGAGATTACATAGTCATATTAAAGATAAAGTCATGATGTTTGGATTTGGCCATGACCTTTAACACTAGTGGAGTACTAGGTTGTTATGATATAAAATTAAAATAATAGAAATTTAAATTTTATGAGATAAATATGACTATAATTAAATGATAATATTATAACCATAAATAATATGTCAAACAGTAGAATGAATATGATAATGAGTTTGTAGGGTCATAGTGCACAAAAATTACCACTACTAACTAGGACTAAGTATAGTTTTGACCAAGAATTGATGTCAAAAATATGCAAGATTTCATATTCTATCCTATTAGTTAAACACTTCCAAAACTCTATCAATTTCATAGTTATTCATTAAAACCCACAAAACTTCAAAGTCATGCAATTAACTTATAATTACACTATTTTCATGCCAACACATCATCACAAATCATTATAATATATAAGAATATTCAGTAATTTGAATGCTAAACAATGAAGTTTGAGTTTTGTGACTATACAATTGGGTAAATTGGGTGTTTGTAGTCAATCATGTGATGGGTATATGGTATTTATTAACTCACATGCAAAAAAAATTCTTTAGTTTCCTCCCAAGCAACATTATGTTTAACGTCTCTAGCTAGACTATCAAAACATTCTCATCTCTAATAGTGATCTCTACCATCAAAGCTAGCTTTTTTAGTGTATAGTTTTAGTTCCTTCTTTCTTATTTTACATCAGCTACACATTCTTTTTTGGTCTTTCCTTCCTTGCTTATCATGGCTTTGAGAAATATTATGACTTCTTATTTGGTTCTAGTCTGGCCCTTTCTTCTTACACACCAAAATCATTATGCTAAGCATGACTATGACTTTATCTTTTAGCTTCTCTATCTTATTTCTTTCTATCTCCAAAGTCTTGGTGTTGACCATAGGTGCAACTTTTTTTTAGCTTCTTTTGTGTAATTTTTTTTGCAACAACAAAGTCGTGACATTGTGCATGTACATAGCTTTCTCTTTAAGTTTCTCATGGCTCATTTCTTTCCATAACTCCAAAGTCATGGCATTGGTAATAGATTTGGCTTTGTCATTGATCTTCTGATATGAAATTTCATTCTTACACTAATGTTGTGGCATTGTGCTTAGCTGTGGCTTTGTCATTATTCATATCCTTCAAAAATTATGTCTCATTCTTGTCTTCCTTATTATCTCAGCTTTCTTGAAGTTGTTTATGTTAGATTCCTCCATCGTCATGGCTTCAAAGAATATCATGATCTCGTAGTAGTCATCTTTTTTATTTTCATTACTTTCCCAATTCCAAAGTAGCTATTCCTCCTCATCTTTCTCATTTACATTACTTTCATAGCTCTAAAGTTGTTCTTCCATATTATCACCCTCATATTCATCTGGTATTAGCCCTCTACAGAATCTTTCTATTGAATGTCAAATTTTTGTTACATTTCCATATTGAAGAGATTATCTACTCTCCAACACCCTATCTTATCATCATCTAGACTCCATAAGCCTTTTTAAAGTTTAAACTTTATTTGATAATCCTTAACACTTAGTGTGAACTCCCCCTTCTTGATGTCAATAATTGCTAATGTAGTGGTCAAAAATAGTCATCCCAAGATAAATTGTACATAATTGATCTTTTTTCATATCTAATACAATAAAACTTTCTAGAAATATAAAGATATAGATTTTAACCAAAATATTTTTTATAATATCATATAAGTGCTTGATTGATCAATCAGCCATTTGGAGTAAGAGAGGTTGGAGTAATTATTCTAAGACTCAACATTTTCACAATCAACAAGGGCATCAAATTCACACTTGATTCTATGTCACATAATACTTTCCAAAATATGTGATGCCCTGTTGTACAAAGTATAGTAAATTTTTTAGGATCCTTCAATTTTCTCAAAAATATTCATTGAATAATTATAATATACATTTTAATCTTGTTCAGAGTCTCATACATCTTCAAATTCTTCTTACTACTTAAGATATCCTTCATAAACTTTAAATAGTTTGGCATTTGAGCTACAACTTCGAAAAATGGTATATTTATTTCTTGTTTTTGGAAAATATTGTATAATTTCTCAAATTGTTCATCTAATTTCCCCTTTCTAAAATATTGTAGAGATGGAACATTTATTGAAAACTTACAATTAGCTTTTTTTATAATTAACCTCTTTCTCTCCATAGCCTTGCTTAATCTCCATTTACTTATAGTTCCTTCTCTTCCTTCATTCATAGCTGGGGTTAAGACCGTAAGAGTGAGACTTGTGCTTTTACTAGAGTCATGGCTTTATAAGGAGCATTAGCATTGTAGTCTTCATTTATGAAAAAATTTATAGTGGGAGTCATAACTTTTAGGAAATTCTCAGGAGGAACTGTAAATTTTGTGAAAGACATGATGTTATTAGTTCCAAAATTTTTTGAATCATCTAGCTATATTTGTTGCCCATCTAGTTATTTTCTACTTAGATGAAATATAACTAAGCACTTCTACAGGTTTGCCTCAGTATCTCTTTGAAGCTCATTAACTTGTTTTCTCTTCATTAATAATGTCAATTATCTAATTTGAATTTTTATATTCTTCATTTCCAAACTCATGTGATCCAATCTTACTTTAAGTTTCTCTATCAGAGTATCGTGGTAATCATTACTCTCTATTAAATATATTAATATAACATTAATATTATCATATATCATTGACTTTTCTTCCCTTCTTAAAAGTTAATAATTCGGGCATGATCCTCCTTGATTATTACAGCTCACCAAATTATTCTTAAAGTTCCTCAGAGTTTGCCCAACATTCTGTAGCCCACTCTTATAGCCTCCATACATGATGTTTTTTTGATTTCTAATATTTAGATGATAATGCATTGAGATCTTATTATTGGATTGAAATATATATCTTTTACTTTGCAACCCATTATCATTCTCCATTTGATAAACATGATATAAATTTATCATTTCATATTATTGCGAAATGGTGGTTTCTTTTGATCTTTTTCTCTCCTGGGTTTCAAGTTTCTTTATAAAAACATCCATTTTCTCTACAATTGCGGTGAACCGGCTCAACTCCAATACTTTGGCTTAGCTTATCCCAAATAAATGATCAGTTAGAGGTTGGTAGTTGTTCTTTGTTTAGTCCAAAAATAAGTAATGAGCCTCCTCTAGTGATTTATTCATAGTTGAGTCGCCCATGACTATATATATCGTACACCTCATTGTGTAGTCCAACTCGTTATAAAAAGTTCAGGCTTAGAACTACAACTCAAACCCATATTAAGAGCACCTCATCAATAACTCCTTAAAATAGTCTAAAACATTGTATAGAATTTCTTGCTCATCCTAATGGAACTGACTTATCGCATTCTATAAATATGATTTGAGGTGGAAAAAACATATTGAGAAATATCATCATAAATTCATCCCAAATCTCTATGGAGCTATGAAATAATAACTAGAACCAACTTTATATCTTACCCCTTATTGAGGATGAAAATAGATGCAGCCTTATTAAATTGGGGTTAATTCCAATCATCTTTATAGTCATATAATGTCACATAGCTTAAAAAATAGTGCAACATGTCTATTCAGATTATCCAATATGCTTTTATTACACTAGCTTTTAGGGTTAGTCTACTTGAATTCGTATGATGCATGTTCAAATTGTTTGATTTATGTTGAGTTTGAATATAGAATAAATATTATAAACCCGTAGAATTCTTTATTGTCCTAATAGCATATGAGGTTGTTATAACCATTAAGATCATCCCAATGATTATTCTCTCATAGTTGTACTCTTGGTACTTTATCTCTAAGACAACAAATCATCTATACTTAAGAGTCATTCATAAGTCCATATCTTTTAGGAAACTTATCAACTATTTTTAATAGTTGCTTCATATGTACATTCTTATTATCTAGTCTTAGGTGTCATAAAGACTAATAATTAATATAATTTATAAGTATTTATACTTTTGACTTCATAAAGCACAATACTCATACAATTATTATATACTTCTCTCAAATTTAATTTGTGGGAACTTACAAGTGAAACCAACTCAAAGGGTTATGACCACATTGTGAGTCATAATTAACTTGCACATATCATATGTATCACCATCCTCCATAGTGACAATGTGACACACATACTAAAGTGAAACTTTTATAAAAATAATATATCAATTAAGAACTAGTTCTTCTAAGTTATATACAATGAAGTGATATATAAAAGCATTCATACATTTGGTTTTATAAGTAGTATACTCATAATGATTAACATATCTTAATTTTGAGTTTCAGCATATAGTTATGTCTCATACATTAGAGTCGAAAGAGTTATTACTTCCTTCCGACCATATGTATGAGTAAATTTCTTGATTTACGTATCACCATCTACCATAATATTTGATATTCAAATTACAAAATATTCTTAAGTATTTTAGTATTATTCAATGATATGTAAGCATGTGAATGGGACATAATTAGATAGAGTCATGACTTTAGAGTTTTGATAGATTTTGATGAAAAATCATAAAAATGATATGTTTTTGGAGGTATTTGGGTACTTGGTAATTATGGATCATCTAGTTGTACTTTATTAGTAGTTGCAATCTTTGTATAATACAACTCTACTATCTCTTTCCCATGTAATACATTTTTTGTGGTTATGATATTATTATAGAATCATAGTCATATTTATCTAGTAACAATTAAATACTTATGATATCAATATCAAGTCATAGTAATGAAGTACCTTATTAGTACTAAAAGTCATGTCATGACTACCTCTTAGAACTGTGACTATATTTTTAATAAGGCTTTGTATTCGAAAGTCATAGTCATTATTTTTTTATAAAGATATATCTTTTGAGTTACAGAAAGTTAGAGGTGTCAACTAGGTCAGATAGCTCAGGCATGGCTCACAACATGACATGCTTCATTCGTGCCAAGCCTAGCATGACATGATCAAGAATCATGCATATTCCTAGACCTTTCTAGCCCAAGGCGTATCTTGTGCATGCTTGGCTAATGTTGGTCATGCCTCATGCCAGTGCATGCATAACCCACATACTTGAATAGGCAGTAAGATCTATTTGGCATGGTGACCCGGGATCTAGCATGGTCAAAGTCTTGAGAGATGGCCATGCCCCATTGGGTGATTTCCCAACTTGGTGAGTTTTAAGAAATGGTCATATAAGCTAGGTCTTGCTTACGTGGTTAGTCTCCATTGGCCCTTAGAACTATGGTGCTATGTAAATAGTGCTGTTAAGAATCAGCCCAATCTGACACAACCCAAACTAGCATGGCCCGTACTAGGCTCAGCATTGCCCAGCATGGCCATGCATTTCGTGAGCCAACCATGTTATGTCTGACTGCAATTATGGTTGTCGTGTCATGCCATACATCACATGGAATCCTTTCATGTCATACCCATCATGACATTATGGAATGGTCATGCCTCACTAAAATGGGTCATGTTTGCATGATACGACCTATTTGATGCCTCTATAAAAAGTTACTTAGTCAAAACTGCTCATACTAAAGTTGTTTGATATTTAAATTATTAAACATTATTGTATATTTTAGTATTTATAGACAATGTGTAAGCATAAAAATGGGATATAAATAGATCCATTTTATGATATTTGAGTTTTGGTAGATTTCGATGCATAGTCATGAAATCGATAGATGTTTGGAGGTTTTTGACTAATTGGTAGATTATGGAATATCACATAATTTTGAAGTCAATTCTTTCAAAACTCTACCTAATTAGTCATTGTAATCTGTGTATATCATAACTCTACCATATCGTTAGTATAATTCTTCAACTATGCAAAATTTTTTTCATGGTTGTGATATTTTCATAAAAATAGTCATATTTATCTCATAATAATTAAATAGCTACAATATTAATTATATGTTATAGTAAGTAAGTCACTACTAAAATAACGAGAATACCGACCAAATTACCAACATAAAAATTCGGTAGGTAATTTCTATCCAAATCACGACAAATTTGAGACCAAAAAAGGGAATCAAAAAAAAATTCCGACCAAAGACCGACCATAATTACTGACCACATGTTTTTGGTTGGAAATCGGTCTGTAAATCAAGCTGGAATTATCGAATACAAATTGCCGACAAATTACCGACCATTTAACAACCAAAAATATATTATCATTAAAATTAGTCAGTAGAGTGATTTTTCAAATTATTTATAACTTCGTATTTATCGATCATTTACCGACCAAATATATAAGTCAATAATTACTGACTAATTCACGACCATTTAGAGATCTAAAAGGGGTATTGAAAAAAAATATATATATATTCGACCAAATTTTTGATCAAATACCGATTATATATACTGACCAAAAATTTTGGTCGGGAATTACTCTGTAAATTAGGATGGAATAAGTGAAAAAAATATTGCCGAAAGATTACCGACCATTTAACGGCCAAAAATATATAACCATGAAAAATGGTTGGTAAAGTAGTTTTCCAATATATTTATAAAGTCATAATTATCGACCAAACTACCGACTAAATATATAGGTCTGTAATTACTAACCAATTCACGACTATTTAGAGACCAAAATGGGGTTTCGAAAAAAAAAATATTTCTAACCAAATTTCCAACCAAAGACTGACCATACTAACTGACCAAATATCTTTGGTCAGAAATTAGTTTCTAAATTAGGAGGGATTTAGAGAAAAAAAATTTGTCGAAAATGTCTGACTATTTGACAACCAAAAATATATTACTATGAAAATTAGTCGGTAAAGTAGCTTTTCAAAATATTTATAACATCATAATTACTGACTAAACTACTGACTAAACTACCAACCGAATATATAGGTCGGTAATTACTAACAAATTCAACACCATTTAGAGACCAAAATGGGGTTTCGGAAAAAAAATATTCCCAACCAAATTCTTGACCAAATACTCACTAAACCTATCGATCAAATATTTTTGATCGGAAATTAGTCAATAAATTAGGATAAAATTAGCGAATAGAAATTACCAATAAATTACCGACCATTTAATGATCAAAAATATATTACCATTAAAATTGGTCGGTAAAGTGACATTCTAAATATTTATAACTTTGTACTTACTGATCTTTTACCGACCATAATTTTGGTCAGTAATACATAGGTTTAATTTTTTGATTTAAAATTTATTTGCTAAGTCATTAACAACTACAAACATTCATATCTCCATCATTTTTCGAAGCAGAGGCGATATGTGACTGCAAGCATAAATTTGAGGAATTTTTATCTTTTCTTTTGAATCTAAGTAAGTTCTTATTTGTTCTTCTCCTTCAAAATGCTTATATATATCTCCGCTTCTCTGAATTTTATTAGGACAATCGATTTTCATTTTTTCAGTACAATCGGGTATTTATTTTTTTAATTCTTCTCTGAATTTCTTCATTTTTGCTTCTATTTGATTTAACCTATATGATTTTGACTCTACACAATTAATTAAACTATAATTTTTTAGTGTAATCTTTATTCTTCAACTGTTTAGATTTTTAGGGTTTTATTGATTTTGATTTCAAATACAAAATGTTTGCATTTTGTTCTATCCTTATGTAGCTGAAAAAAATATATAATGATTGATTTATTTGCTTCTGTAACTTTAGAAAAATTAATCTTAAAGTTAATGGGTTATATATTTGTTGTATTTGAATAAATTATAAACATGTAACTGTATATATAAACTTTTATACATTTATATAATCGTGTGCCATTATGTATAAATGTCTATACTTATATATATACGTATTACATTATAAATAAACATTGATATGTTTATATAAACATATAATGTTATATATAAATATTTATACATATGTATTAATGTTTATAAATATCTATACAACATTTACATAAAACTATCCATTTATCTAATTTTTTATATAACAATTATGTAACATTAAATGATTATACAATTTTGTAAATATTTATATTACATATTATTTTTTATATAAATATAGAATATTTATAATGTTAATATAATTGTGAGATATATACTATATATTATTTTTTATAAGTGTTACATATAAATATAATAATATTTAAGTAACATTTATAAAAATATTTTATTCACAAATATCATATAGATACGTATGTTTAATTATATAATCATATGCCCTTTTATATAAAAGTATTTATAACTATATTTAATAAATGTAACCTATTTTTATAACTATATTTAAAACTTTTCATAACTAATTTTTAACTATATAATAATGTATAACTATATGTATAATACTATATAACTATATTCCTAAAAAAATATACTATATGTATACTAATATATAACTATATATAATTATATTATACTAAATGTATAACTATATAAATGTTATATATAATTATATCTTTAACTACATACATATTTATAACTATATGTGTATAACTATATATAAATATTTGTATAACTATGTAACACTTTATATAATTAAATATAACTATATTTGTAACTATATATACACATATGTATTTATATAATTAAATCAAAATATGTGTTTATAACGTTATATATATTTATGTATAACTACTTATAACTACTTTTGTGTGTGTGTGTGTGTAATTATATGTTTAATTATATATAACTATTTATAACTATATATATTATATGTAAAATAATATATAACTATGAATAATTGTATCTTACTATATGTATAACTATAAAAATTTTATGCATAATTATATTTAAATATTAAATTTACAGCTTATATTTAATATATATTTGTATATAGTTGTATATAAAAAAGTATTTACTATATCTATACCTATAGATTACTATATGTATAAATATATAAAATTAAATAAACAAATATATAAACCTACATGTATAAATATATGTTTCACTATATGTGTAACTATAAGTATATTCACATGTAACTCTATTTATAATTATATGTATAACAACATACAACATTATGTTAAACTATATATGTATAACTATATATAAATATTTGTATAACTAAATAAATGTCTATATAATTATATATAACTATATTTGTAACTATATATACAAATATGTATTCATATAATTAAATCAAAATATTTGTTTATAACATTGTATATATTTATGTATAACTACGTATAACTACTTGTATGAATATATCTATATATAACTATGTGTTTAATTATATATAACTATTTATAACACTATATATTATATGTAAAATAATATATAACTATACATAATTATATATTACTATATGTATAACTATAAAAGTTTTATGCATAATTATATTTAAATATTAAATTTACAGCTTGTATTTAATATATATTTGTATATAGTAGTATATAAAAAAGTATTTTGCTATATATATACCTATACATTAATATATGCATAAATATATAAAATTAAATGAACAAATATATAAATCTACATGTATAAATATGTGTTTAATTATATGTGTAACTGTATGTATTACCACATGTAACTATTTATAATTACATGTATAACAACATACAATATTATGTTAAACTACATGTATATAACTATATATAAATATTTGTATAACTAAATAAATGTCTATATAATTATATATAACTATAATTTGAAACAAATGTGTTTGTTAAATAAATTAATTTTTTTTTGACTAGTTATGGAAGATGAGCGTGAATTGATGTACAAGGGTTAAATAGTGAATGGAATGTTCTCTAATGAATGGAGGGATAAAGTTGATGAGTTTGTTGAGTTTGCTCTAAGACATCCTGAGTGTGTGAATGGTGATACATATATAAGGTATCCTTGCACTTTAGTTAAATATCAGAATAAAAAGTTTTTAAATGTTGAGACTGTGAATATACATTTGTATAGAAATGGTTTTGTGGCAGATTACTATGTTTGGATATACCATGATGAGAAGCAAGTCCACCAGAGGTGTTCAAGTTCAGTACGGCTGTCAGTAAGTGAAACTGGTCAGATTGTTTCCGATAATATTAATCACACTACATACCATTGAATGGTTTGTGATGCTGCGGATCCTGAATTCAACCCAAATAAGGTACCCAATGCCAATGCATAAAATTTCTATGACATGAATCGAGTTGGATACAAACCTATAAATGAGGGAAATTCTAAGCATGCTCAACTATCTGCATCCATGATGATGTTATAAATAAAGTGCATATACATGTGTTCGCATGCATGGTTTGATGATATGTCTAATTTCATTCAAGAATTGTTGCCACAAGATAATCTGATGCCATTGGATTTCTACAGCACGAAGAAGTTAGTTAGAGAATTGGGATTACCCATACAAGTCATTCATTGATGTGTGAACAACTATATGATATACTAGGTGATGACAGTGACCTTAATAGTTGTAAAATATGTGGGCATGCTCAGTACAAGCAAAATGTTAGAGGTTCTAGAAATATATGGAAGTTGAAGGTGCCATATAATAAGATGCATTATTTTCCAATAACACACAGGTTGCAGAGATTGTATGCATCAACCGCAATAGCTAATGAAATGATGTGGCATTCAGAGCATCATATGGAGGACCGTAAGATGTGTCACCCTTCTGATGCCCCTGCTTGGAAATATTTTGATGGGTGTTTTTCTGATTTTTCTTCTAAAGTTTGAAATGTTAGGTTGGGTTTATTTGCTGATGGTTTTCAGTCATTTGGTCAATCTGGATAGCAATATTCTTTGCGGCCTGTTGTGGTGATGTCATATATTTTGCCTCCATACTTATGTATGAAGGAGAAATTTATGTTTTTGACTGTGTTAGTGTTGGGGCCTACGAATCCAAGGGGAAGATAGATGTTTTCTTGTAGCCATTAATAGAGGAGTTGAAAAGTCTTTGGGGTGTCATGGTTCAAACTTATGATATTTTCAAATGGCAAAATTTTCAAATGTGTGTTGCTCTAATGTGGACCATAAATGAATTTCTAGCATATTCTATGATGTCTAGGTGGAGTACAACTGGTATGTTTTCATATTCGCATTGTATGGAAGATTTTGATACTTTTAGATTAATTAAGAGCAGAAACAGTCATGTTCAACAACTATCAGAAGTTTTTGCCCATTAATCATCCGTATCGACGTAACACAAAAGACTTCATTAAGAATAGAAAGGTTACTAAACAATTCCCATGGGTTAGATATGGAAATGAAATTCTATAGGAATTGAATAACATAGGGTTGAGGAAGGTGATAGATGTTAATGCTGAGGTTATAAATATAGCTATATCTAAGACTTGTGGGTGGAATAAGAGAAGTATTTTCTGGGATTTGCGCTACTTGCATGGACACTTGCTCAGGCACAATCTTGATGTTATGCTATCGAGAAGAATGTGTTTGATAATATTTTCAATATAGTGTTTAAAATTCTAGAGAAAACTAAGGACACTTACAAGTCAAGAGATGAGTTGAATAAATATTGTCATCATCCTCAATTTGCAAAAATTCTTGTCACCAATAAATACCCTGATGTGCCATTTGTTCTGAATATATCATAGAAGGATGTTGTGTTGGAGTGGGTTAAAAAACATAGATTTCTAGATTGGTGTGCTTCTAATCTGGGGAGATGTGTGGATGTGAAAAAACATAAGAGGTTTGGCATGAAGAGTCATGATTGTCATGTATTCATGCAAAGGTTGTTACCAGTTGCTCTTCGAGAATTCTTGCTTAATAAAATATGGGCACCGATAACTGAGATTTCTTTATTCTTCAAGCAATAGACTTCTTCTTCTTTGACTGATGAGGAGTTGAGGAATTTAGATGAACAAATTCCTGTTATCTTATGCAATCTTGAGAAAATCTTTCCTCCAAGTTTTTTTTGACTCAATGGAACATCTTCTAGTGCACTTGGCTTACGAAGCTAAGATTGATGGTCATGTCCATTATCATTGGATGTATACTCCAGAAAGGTAATATTAATTTACTCAACCAATTCTTTTCCTATATATATATTTTTATATATACACAAAAATGACTAATAATTTTCAATAATATTTTTGTAGATACTTGAGGAAAATAAAGTATACAATAATGAATAAGGCTCAGGTTGAGGGTTCTATATCAATAGGTTATATTATGGTTGAGGCTACCAAATTTACATAATTCTATTTCAAAGAAGGAGATCAAACTCACTTAAGGAAAAGCTTTATGAGGTTTATATGATAATGTGGATAATGATATATTTGAAATTTTTAAGCCTCCAAGTAAAGCAATTGGTGCTAAAGGGAAAAGATATCTAGTAGACTATGAATATACTACAACTCATCTATATGTCTTAATGAATTATCTAGAAGTTCAACCATTCATTGAGTAAGTATTTCCTGAAAGTCAAATGAAATCTATTTAGCATTATAATTTACTATTTCCTATCAATGTATCAATTATTTCTAATTTTTTAGTGATTTTGTTACAGATAAACGTAAAGAGTTTCCAAACATGAATGACGAAGCTATCAATGCCATGACGGAGCAAGAATTTTCATCATTTTTTTTGAAAAATATGTATGCTTAAAATGAAAATCACAAAACAATTGTATTGTTCTAATAAAAAATTTATAATTGTAATCTAAACAATCCACTTAATTTTGATTATAGGTTCATAATCATGCAAATAAAATTTCTAATCATTATCTTCGAAGTATAGCACGAGATCCCCTAAGAAAGGTTAGAACGTACAAAGGTTATTGTGTGAATGGTTTTAAATTTCACACTAAATCGTATGTTAGTTACCGGGCAATAGACAATCGAGAGTATGCATTAAAGGATTCGTATACAATAAAATCGAATATGACTATTACGAGACTCTGGTCGAAGTGATCGAGTTAGAATTTGACCCTCCCAGTTAAAAAATATATTATTCAAATGTGAATGGTTCGACCCAACACCACATGTTGGTATTGTTGTCCATCATCGATATAAACTTGTCGATGTGCACGATAAAAAATGATTCAATGAGTATGAACCTTTTGTCTTAGTAGTACAAGTATCACAGGTTTATTATTGTGAATATACGGGTCAGACTGGTCCTAGAAAGGATTAGAAAGCTGTGTGCAAGATCAAAGCAATGGCTCAAATTGACATCCCAACATCAGCAAGTTCAGATTTCATAGAATCAGCTTTTCAAAATGGTGCCAATGATGTTATAATCGAAACTATGGTAGGGGAAAAGACATCTTTTTAGTCGGATCTTCTGAGATAGATACAAGTGGGGATGTAGATGTTGATAAAATTTTAATTGATTATGAGGAAGAAACAAGTGATGAAAAAGAGTTTGAAAATGATGTTACTATATTTGAAGAAGAAGACGAACCAGATTTGGATGATTCTGATGAGAATGAGCAGACAATGAGTTTTATTTAATTTTAATCATTAATCATTTTTGTTTATTTTCATTGCATTATGTATTTTTAACAGATATAGCATGTGTTCAAGGTAGAGGTAGCATGTTGCAAGGTATTACCAGTTATGGTATATGTAGCAAGGCCTCAGATATGCCCGAAACTAGTAGAGGGTCTTGGGTGGATGAGATGCCATAGCAGACAGAGAAGGATATGAATGTACCGCAGCAGCAGCATCAGCTGACTGATCCACATAATGGTCTTGAGATTTTGTTGAATGATCAAGTGACATGGGAGAGAAATGATAGAGATGTTGAATAGTCTTCCTCAGTTTGATCCGACAAACTGATCAGACAATAAAACTTAACAAATGATTTAAAACTAAACAAATGATATAAAACTTAATCCATAAGATATAAAACTTAACAAATAATTTATCAATTTATTAATTTATCTCTTACTTGCTAATAAATTTTGGGTTACAGGATAAAGTTAGAGTCGTCTAGTTCCATTTCTAGGGTTCTGAGGATAATTTTCAGGAAGTCCTTTAAACCTAATGGACATAATTTGATGTCACTGACACATAGAGACCAATTGATGATTTGGAAAGAATTTAAGGTAAATATTACTATCTAACATTTTTTACATCTTTTATTTATTCTTTTGTTCACTTATTAAAAAAATTTTAATTATAATTGTAGAAAGTTTACTGGTGGACACATCCAAAAGAGGCTATTAAATGCGTGTTCTACAAACATACTGCCAGTCGGTATAAAGACACTATGTACGAGATCAAAGGAAAATAGTTGAAGAAGAAAGAAAAAGATTTGAGTGTCCCAGATCATGTTTTCAATGAGTGGTGGAGTAGATGGGAAGATCCTGATTGTAGGAAGAGGTGTGATAAATAGAGGGGCAATCGTCGATCAGAGCGGGCTGGGGAGGGTAGTGGCATGTCTACACATACTTGTGGATCTTGCTCTATGCGTGAGCACGGATGAGCTTTGGTATTATTTCTAATTTGTACTTTTTATGTTTATTACTTTGTAAAATGTGTTCAATTATGCCTAATTTTCATTTCTCATAAGAAATTTTTTTTCAATAGAATTAATGTATGTATTGTGGGTAATTATGGGCACGTAAAGAGGGTAAGAAGCCCAGTGCTCCTCGCTTATTCAGATACACACACACGAAGACTCATGATGATCAAACTTTTGTTGATTAGAGATCTCGTGCAGCAAATGTAAGTTTCATTAAAAAAATTAATTTTCCTCATTTTTTTTGAATATAAATTGAAATACTTATCGTACATGTTTATTAGGCGAGATATGAGGAAATGTTAGCTGCTGCGACTCAAGCGTATTCCCAGTCTACTTCAGATTTTTGTGATGGTGTAACAGGTAGTTCTCATTCATCAGCTCCACTAGTTGATACGAATCAGATTTGGTATGCGGCTATTGATGGCAAGGAGAAGATGCCCGTCTATGGTGTCGGTTTGTCGATATCATCATTCTACTCACTTAGACGACCATATTATGAATCTGAATTTTCATGACCAGTTTCGAATTTATTCTCGACAATGGAAGAATTTCAGGACGTGATGCAAAATGCGATACAGTATCAGTTGGTCGATACCGAGCGATGCATGATCGATTATGAGAATGATAGGGATGAGTTGCATATGTATTTTGACTGGCTTACAAAAAAGTTTCAAGAAGGAGGACTACAGTTCAACCCTGATGATCTACCTCGGATTGTTCGGCGTAATGCTCTAGTTACAACATCTACTCTATCACCTACAGCAACACCTGCTACAACTGCATTAGGACTAGCAGTAGTAGACAGCTCTACCCTAGAACCTGGTATCTCACCATGCGGATCAGATACGTCGCAGCATAACGATTATGAAACTATGTTGGATGATTGAGTGTATTACACACATTTGTTTTTTAATACCTTAAACTTTGATTTTGGATTTTATTTTTTTATTTTCTCTTGACGTATTAACTATAAATATGTAGTATATATAATTGTTTGTTGGATTTAATTGGAATTTTATTTATTGTGTAATCTGAATATATTTTTGAATTTATTTATATTTCGAAAGCAAGATTTCTAAATCAAAACTAAAAAAAATTATTTGGTCGGTAATTACCGACGAAATTAAAACCAAAAACCAACCAAAATTTTTTAATATCAATGGTCATTAAATAGTCACCAACTGGTTGGTAATACTTTTGGAGATCAATTATCGACCTATGATTTTAAAAGATTTTGGTTGTTTTTGGTTGCAATTTTTTCGGTTATTACTGATCATTTTGTAACCATTTACCGACCTAATTTTTGTGGTCATAAAATAGTTGGAATATAGTCGAAAATTATTTGTCGATAAATTGTCTGTAAATTTTCAGTAATTACTGATCATTTGGAGAATATTTAATGACCCAATACTTTTGGTCGAAAAATGGTCGGAATATATTTGGATATTGTTTGTTGGTAAATGGTTTGTAGTCGATCGGTAATTACCGACCATTTGGAGAGCATTTATTGACCATGTGTTTTTGGTCAGAAAATGGTTGGAATTTAATTGGTAATTATTTTTCGATGAATGATCTGTAAATGGTCATTAATTACCGACCATTTGGAGACTATGTACTGACTTAATTATTTTGGTCAGAAAATTATCAGAATATAGTCGGTAAATATTTGTCAGAATATAATCGGTAAATGTTTGTCGGTAGAGGGTCGGTAGATGGTCAGTAATTTACTGATCGACTAATTTTTTATCGGTAAAAAAATTACCGATGAGCAAGATTGTGACCAAATATTTTGGTCGGTAAATAGTCGGTATTAGGTTTACCGACCAAAAAACACACCGAATTAGCGCCCAAATAATTGGTCGGTAATTCGGTGAATTTTAGTACTGAGTACTCCACTGTATTAAAAATTATGGTCACTTGCTAGTACCACAACTATATCTTTAATAAAGCTTCATAATTTTAAGTTAGAGTCATCACTTTTTAAAAAAGTCATATTTTTTGAGCTATTAAAATAGCAAAGTCAAAACTACTCATGTCAAAGCTACAATAATTTTTCAATGCCATGATTATTGGCTAGGAAACATTATAGAGTTTATTTACTCGATATGATCATTCTCCATTGACATAATTTTTGTCCTCAAGAAAAGGTAAAGCCATGACATTTATGTTGGGCTGATTGATAGAGTCATGACTTTTTTGCACCACTGTGAAAATATGATATATGAAAGAATTCAATGCTAGAGCCGAGGCCACCTCTAGTGCTACACCATTTTGAGTTACAAATAATACCATTCTTTGTATCACGACCATTCTCACTATCATGATCATATGATATATGGGATAAGTGAAGGTTAGTATCATAGTCACTCCTACTGCCATGACAATTTAATAAACAAGAAAGACTATTGCATACACCATGGTCATTCCCAATGTCACAGTAATATGATGAACATGATAAACAATTCTCAATATCATGACCATTTCTAGTAATGTGAATATATGATGGTTAAGAGGGACTACAACCTAAGTTGTGGCCATTAATATTATTATAACTTTGTATTATAGAGATATTATTCCATCAAAGAAATTATCCAATACCACGACTTTGTGTTACAGAAACATTGGGACATATTCTAGAGCCCTTATCACTTTTTAGAGTCATGACCTCGAGCTGTAAATTTTGACTATAAAAGAGTGACTTTATTACAAAAGCTATAAATTTTTACTTAAAATTATGATGTTGTAATTTTGTTTTGTGTGATGTTGTAATAATATTTTGATTTATGTTATATTATGAAAATTCATATATTTGGTAATTAAATAAAACTTGAATTGAGAATTTTACTATTAGTAGATTTGTATGAGTTATCATAATGTATGATGATAGTTAATTAATGAGACTCACTCATGTATGCTAGGAAAGAAGTGACTACCATTCTAATCATGATGTATGAGATAAACCAATATATTGTAACTCAAAATTTGGATAAATCAATCAATATCAGTATAATGCTTATGAAGCCAAAAGCACGAATGGTTTTACTTATCAATTCATTATACATGTTTTAGAATAATTAGTTCTATATTGATGTGGTTGTTTTATAAAATGTTCTCCTAAGAGGTTCACTTTAATGTTGGAGTTGCATCATTATTGAGGAGAATAGTAACATATAATCTAAGTGATATGCATGAATATATTATGACTCACATGGTGGTAGCATCCCTCTGAGTTGCCTTAATTCCTATGATACCCTCCAATAAAACTTGAAAGAAGTATATATTAATTATGCTAGGATGATACATATAAAGCTAAAAGTATAAATACGTACAAACTATATTAGTTTTTGATTTTTATGACACGTGAAGCTGAAGAGTAAGAGTTTACATATGAAAAAACTATCTAGGACAATTGATGAGTTTCTTAAAAGACTTGGGCTTGTGAATAATATGCAAGTAGAGATGATTTGTTGTCTCGATAATAATATGCCAAGGGAACAACTATGAGGGGATCATCTTTAGGAAGGGCTAAATGGTGATAACTATAATCTATGTCCTTGGGTAAAAAGTCATTACACAATTATCTAACATTAATTATGTATCCAAATCAAATATAATTCAAACTATTTAAACATACATCACATAAATTAAATGAACTCATGAATCTAAGATTAAGAACACTAAAAACTTATTGTAACTTTGTTATACTACATAATTTTATTGGTTAGATAGTATCCTAAAAGGTCATTGCTGAGCTTTTCTCATCAACAAAGATCTACAAGTATATGAGTCATGCTAGTAGTAGTAAAGAGAACTTCCTAAAAATATCAATCCCGCATGGATTGTCTTAGTAGTTCTATCAATCAATAGTGAGACAACTCAATTCTAGCAAAATATATATTCTAGATTTTTGTATCGATCTTAGATTCGTGAATTTTTCTATTTAATTTATGTAATATATATTCAAATTATTCAAATTATATTATGTTTGAATATAGAATAAAGGTTAGGTTATTATGTAATGATACTTTTCCCTAACAACATATAAGGTGGTTATCACCATTGAGCTAGTCCAAATGATGGCCTCCTCGTAGCTAACCCATATGTATTTTACTATTGAAATAACAAATCATCTCTACTTAAGTTCATTCATAAGTTCATACCTTTTATGGAACTTATCAACTACCTTTGATAGTTTCTTGTTACATATTCTCTTATTCTCAATTCTTATGTATCAATAAGACTATGAACTAATGTCGTTTGTAAGCATCTATACTTTTGGATTCATAAGCACCATACTAATATAATTAACATATCCCTCTTTCAAGTTTTGCTAGTGAGAACCATACGAATTAATACAACCCAATGGTTGTCACTCCTTGTGACTCACATTATACTCTCACACATCACTTAAATTACATGTCACCAAAATTCTTTGTGATGATGTGACTCTCATACTAAAGGTGAATCTCTTAGAATAATATTATATAAAATATTCATCTCATTTGATAACTAGTTCTTTTAAGACATGCACAATATATTAGTGTATAAAATCATTCATATTTTTGGATTTATAAGAATCATACTCATAATGATTAATATATCCAAATTTCAAATTTTAGCATATAGGTTTATCTCACATATGATAGTCAGAAGGACTATCACTTCCTTCCTACAATATGCATGAGTAAGCCTCATGGTTTATCTATCTCCATCTATAATGAAAACTCATACAAACCAACAAATTGTAAAATCCCAAATTCGAGTTATATTTAATTACCACATCCATTAATTTCTATAGAATATAAATCAAAACATATTCATTAATATAAAACTCATTTATATATCAGGAAAAGAAAATATTACAAACCCTAAATCACACACAATTTTTATATATTTTTCCAAATCTAACCTAGAAGGAGGGGACATTTGAGAGGTATGCCCCCAACTCTAAAATTTAACTATGCCATTTCTTCTTTACTTGCTTGTTGAGCCACTATGGAGTGCTAAAAATTATCTCTGGGGTTTGGTTATTGTGCTTTGGATTCTACTTGGTGTGAAGAAAGAAGAAGAAGCTTTATCAAAGAAAGGGGATTTAGAAAATTCATTCCTCCTTTTGGAGATGTTTTAGAAGAGGAATTAGGTGTTGTTTTGTATGTATAAAGAATGGGGCAATGCTTTAATTGTGAAAAAATTTTATGCTAATTTGGAGGATATATGAGGAAAAATATGTGATGTGAGAGGTATTTAGGTACACTTTTATAGGGAATAATAAACCAATTGAATGGATTCCAATGAATCAAAGATAGCATGGATTTTAAAATCTCTCTATAGGAAACCCAATTTTTGAGTTATCGCTAGTTTGTTGATAAATGGAAGGGGTGCATGGAGGGTGACTTCGAAGAACATTTATGGAATAGATATTTGATGAGGAAAGAACTTATGAATGTGAGTAAAGTTGGGTTGTATTTTTAATGCTCATTTTTATTATTAAATCATTATATCTCAAAATTCATTCCAGAGAGAGTGATCTTGTTATATGGAATCCTTGTTGGTTATCATTTTGTTTTGGGGAAGATTCTAAAAATTTCAATCTTTGGGTTCTTTTAAGAGTGAATTTTCTAGCCAACTAATTCATCATTCCCTTATTAATTTATTATGTGTAGCCAAAATTATTCCCTTGGATGAATATGTTGAAGGGAAGAAGGCCATATTGAATATGATTGGTGGATGAATATTTCTTTGTTACACATAGAAGTATGTTTGTTGATATTTTATATATTTTGGAAAATATGCAGAAAGATGCCAAAAGAAACAAGGAAGAATTAAAAAAGGAGATCAAATCCTAACAGAAAGTTATAGTGGATGACTTTAAAAAATATGATGCAAAATGAGAAAAGCATCTCTATCAAAAAAAAGAATTGTATCACGAAGCAAGAAAAATTTGAAAACAAGAATTACAACCTCTTAAGGAAGGAAAGAAAAACATATATATTGAATTGATGGGTAGTTTTGAATCATTTGAGAAATTACATGAGACAGTCATGATGGATTGGAAGAAAATGATGAAAAAAAGAATTATGCAAATGAAATTGACACAAAATATCAGGACACCAAATTAATATTTACTTGGGATCGCATCGGTCGATTCAGTTTAGTTTAGTTTATAAATATACAAAACCAAAGTAAATATTAATCGGTTCGGTTTAGTTTGGTTTATGTATAAAATATTAAAACCCCAAATTGAACTGAACTAGTTCCCTCTAGTTCGATTTGAAATTTTGGTTTAGACAACAAATGAGCTTTTCGATTGGCATAATTTTAATACAATGAAATTATACTTAAATTAAGATTAAAAATTCCATAATCTATCACACATGTCCATCAAATAACAATATCCATTAGGTAATGATATCCATAAAATAACAACAATGCCCTTAAAATAACACAGTCAAAAAAAAAAAAAAACAACAATGTCCATACTTATGGTTCTCGTTTATATTATATAAGTATGTTAGCCTGGGTTAAAATAACAATGTTTTAAGAAATTAGTTCAGTTCGGTTTAACCACTATTTTTATAAGCATAACCAAACCAAACCAAATAAATTTTGGTTTAGTTCGGTTGAAACTATTTTAAATATTTTTATAAAAAGAACCAAACCAAACCAAACTAGTCGGATCGGTTCAAATTTTTGGTTTTTGGTTATTTTTGCTCACCCCTACCTCAATGTAGCCTGACATTGAGAATAAATACAATATGATACAAGAGAAGAAGTGTTTGAATCTCTAGTTCCTAATGATAGCCCTTACGAGAATCTAGGATATAAATCATAATCTTATGCTATTTTGGTTAATTTTCTGAATCTATATCCACCCTAGAAATGATGGGTTTGAGAACTATGCTCTTCAACTCTATGTTTTAGTTTATGTATTATATGTCTTTCTTGCTTATGGATACTATAGTGAGTATAAAAATGAACCACTAGATTGTTGTTGTACTTTACTTTTATATTGGTGCATAAAAAAGATTTTTGATCATTGTCCTCTCTTTTTTTATATTCTAGAATTTTTATATTTTTCTAATTTGAAAGACATGACATTTGAAAGATACCATGACTTTGGCTTTGGTATCATGAGCTCAAAGATTTGAAATGAATCTTAATTTTTGTGTAATACAAATTCATGATGTTGAGAAGTATCTATTATGAACTATGGCTTTTATCTATATAACATAAAGTCGTGGCATTGAGAGTAACCATGGCTTTAGTATTTGTCTCTCTTTTGTATCAAATGATATTGACATTGGGAATTGTTGTAGTATTGGTCTTGGTCTTTCTTTTACATCAAATGATCATGTTGCTATAAATGTCCATGACATTAACTTTCACCTTTCTCTTGTGTCAAATGGCTACAACACTAGAAATAACTATGGTTTTGGCTTTGGCCTTTCTTGTATATCAAATGGCCACAACAATATGAATTGTCATGGCTTTAGCCATGGTCTTTCTTTGTATCAAATAACTATGGTGCTAGGAATGACTATGGCCTTGAAAATTAGACTATATATCAAAGTTATGACTTTGTCTTCTATTAAGGGCAAGAGTCATGAGGTGGTCATACTCGAATAATACTTTATGTAATATTATGTATCTAAAAGTCATAATACTAGATAATTTTCATGACTTTTGCTTGAGATATTTTAGTTTTTTAATATTTTGTAGCTCAAAAGTTGTAAATTTGGAAAAAAAATCATGGTTATGATTTAAGAATACAAAGCTTTGGTAAAGATAAGGTCATTGTGTAGGAATGTGACCATGAATCTTAATAAAAGTGGGGTACTTTATTACTATGATGTAAAACTAGTATCGTAACCATTTAATTATTATAAGATAATTATAACTACGACTCCATAATAATATCATAGCCAAAAATAATTTAATACACAGTTAAAAAATTGTGCTAATGAGGTAGTAAAGTCATGTCGTACAAAAATTTTCATGACTAAATAAGTAAAGTTTTAGTCAAATATAGATGTTGAAACTACTCAATGATCTCACATTGCGAAGCTATCAAATATCTCAGAAAAAAAATACTAATTTCACAATTATTCATCAAAGTCCGCCAAAAAGCTCTAGAGTCATGAAATTGATCCAATTATAGAGTGCCAACTTTCTATTTAAATAAATGCCAAAATTATAGTGTAACTGAAGATAGATAATAGAAATTCAAAAAAAAATTACAAGCACTAGACCAAAAGAAAATCACAACTTTTGGAGAGATTTTCATATTCCTTAGAAGATCCATGAGCAAGAAAAAGATATGAGACATAAGCTAAATCCTAGAGTTAGGGGTGTGACTCTCAACCAAAAGAAAATTATGAGGCTCATTTATGCATATGGTAGGAAGGAAGTGAGAGCCCTTCCGACCATGATGTATGAGACAGATTAATTAAATCTAGAAATTGAGGTATATTAATCATTATGAATATCATACTCACAAAGCCAAAAATATAAATGATTCTACATGTCACTCCATTATATATATCTTATAAGAATTAATTTTGATTGATGTGGATACTTTATAGAATATTCTTTTAAGTGTTTCACCTTTAGTGTGAGAGTTACATTATTACTATAAAGGATATTGATATGTAATCTATGAGGCATGCATGAGTGTATTGTGACTCACTATATAGTAATAGTCCACTGAGTTTTTTTCACTCATTTAATTCCTATTGGTGAGATTTGAGGGAAACCTATGTTGATTGTATGAGTATGTTACTTATAAAGCCGAAAATACAGATACTTATAAACAACATCAGTTCTTGGTATTAATGAAACTTGAGGCCAAAGAATAAGAATGTATAAATGATTTGAAGCAATTATCAATGGGAGTTGATGAATTGCCTAAAAGGTATGAACTTTTGAATGAATATCAAGTAGAAATTATTGGTTGTCTATATGATAAAGTATAGAGGGGGCAACTATAAAAAAATTATCTTCGGGATGAACTTTTGGTGATAACTATCTTGTATGTTATTAAGGAAAAAATATATTTTAACAAAAATCCAATCTTTGATAGTATCTAAACTGAATATAACTCGAATTATTTAAACATGCATCATATAAAGCAAGTAGATAAATCATAGGATCTAAGAGTTATATCAAAATACCAAAATATTTGCTCAACTAAATTTTGTTGTCTCACTATTAGTTGACCGAACTACTGACACAATCTCTATATGATTGATATATGGATAAAATTTCTCTTTACTACTTGTATGACTCATATACATTTGGATCTTTGTTGATGAGACATCCTTTCCAACTAGCTTTTGGGACACCATCTAATCATCAAAATTATATGATATAACAAAGTCAACAACACTAACAACTATCATATCTTTCATATAAAAAATTTTCATATTTTCTCATATCTAGATGGTAATGTGTACGAATATTAGTATTGGTTTGAAACACTTACCCTTTTCTTTGAAAACTATTGGTCTCATCTACTTGATAAATGATAAAGATCACCATTTCGTGCTATTGAAAAATAGTGATTTCTCTCATCATTTTTTGTTTCTTCTCTTATACTTCCAACTTCTTAAGAAAAACCTCCAACTTTGCTTCCATCATGTAAAATCTATTCAATTCCTATACTCCAACCTATTTTCTCCCAAAGATATAATCATTTAGAGTTTAGTAGTTGTAGTTTACAAACTCTTAAAATAATTTATGTGCTTCCTCAGTTGATTTGTTCATAATCGATCCACCCCCACATCAATTATATACCTCATAGTTCAACCCATTATAAAAGGTTTGAGCTTGGAACCTCAACTCTAATTCAAGTTGAGAATAATTCATCAATAACTCCTTAATATATACCCAAGCATCATTCAAGTTATGTAGCTCCTACTGATGAAATTATCTTATCTCACTTCATAAAGTAATTCTAGGTAGGAAAAACTTTATGAGGAATGCTTATACTAATTCATCTAAATTCTCAATCAAATCTTGAGATAAGCATCCATACTTGAATAGACATAACTTGATGGAATCCATACTAACTCTATTCAATTTAACCATGTTGCACAACGATAAAAATATTGCTATATGCCCATTTGGATCGTTTGATATCATATCAATATACTCATGCTACTGGACTATCACTATCAAACTCCACTTCAGCTCATAATAATTAGTTTTAACTTGTTGCATCCAAATCATAGAGTAACTATCCATCATAATTATTTACCAAAAGTCTCCCAAAATATGGTTATCATTGGATTATTAGTTAGCTTGTCTCTCATCACCCCAGGTCTCTCTATTGCAATTAGTTACATCCATCTGCTCTTTTTCATCTCTCTATCTTAAAATTTCTATTATAGTTCTCTTAATCTCTAGTTCCAATGGTGTTAGCTTAGCCCTAAAGTTTCTGGACATAGAAGTTGTAGCTAAAAAAAGAAAACAAACAACTTTACTAACAGATACATAAAAAAAGTAACACAAGATAAGCTAAGAAAATCAATGCACATTAAATAAGATATTTTTATTCAAACTACTAAAAATAGAACTATCTTTTTTCAAGGATATTTACATCAACTAAAGTTGACTAACCAAACTACATAATCCTTGGAAATATTATCAAAAACTTATTACAACTTTGTTATGATATCTAATTTTTAGAATTAAGTAATATTGCAAAAGCTCATTGGATGAGGGTCTCTCATCCAATATAGTTTGATTAACTATAAGTTAATCAACTACTACTCTGGTACAAAAATTATACTAGGTTTTTTGTTATGATTTTTATATTCTGTGCTTAGTCCATTTCATTATGCATAAATGACATGTCTAAGTTGCTTGGTTATTATTGTGCTTGGTTATAAAATAAAAGTTAATTTATTATAAAAATGCATACTCTACTAACATATAAAGTGGTTATCACCTAATGATCCTTCCCCTTTAATAGTTCTCTCATAATTGTTCTCTTAGTATTTTACCACCAAAATAATAATTCATCTCTACTTGATGATCATTCATAAGTTCATACCTTATAGGTAACTCATTAACTACCCTTAATAAATGTTTCATTTGTGTATTCTTATTCTCTAACCTTATGTGCCATAAATATGTGAACTAATAATATAGTAATAAAAGTGTTCATATTTTTAGCTTTGTAAGTATCAAACTCATGAAAATTAACATATGTCTTTCCTCAAATCTCAATAGTAGCAAGTATATGATAATTAGATTACTTGTCACCATCCACCATGATGATACACAACTCACACACCAAAGGTGAAATACTTAGGAAAATATTTTATAAAATTCCCACATTAATCAAGGGTTAATTCAACTAAGATATGTAAATGGATTGACTTATATAAGAATTCATCCTTCCATCTTTGAAAGCACCATACTCCTAATAATTAAAAACTCACTTAATTTTGGGTTTTGATGTATGTGTTTGTTTCATACTTCTGATTGAAAATGTCATTACTTACTTCATGCCATTACATATGAGTATACCTCATGACTTACCTATTATCATACACTATGATAACACAGATAATCCTACCAATAATAAAATTATAATTTCAGTTCTAAACATATGTTATATCGATCAATAACCAAACCATATTATAAACCAGATGTAAGTTCATCAGTTATATATTCATCATACATAATAAAATACACCAACCCTAAACTTTAATGTAGCCTAAAACAAGGGGGAATTCACAAAAAATAATTTAAAATATATCTTGATGAATTTCAAGTTCCCAATGATAGCCATTAGAAGAATCTCGAATTCATATCCTTAAATCCACAATTCTTGTGTAGTGTTGTTCGGATATGTGTCTAAGTGGGTCAAAATTACAAACAAACCCCCCCCCCCCCCCCCCCTTCCCCACCAAGGGTTAAAGCTTGTTTTTTGCATCCCTACTTGCTCGTGGATCCCTCTTATTTTAGGCCTAAATTCCACATTTATACTTGCATGTTTGGGTATATTTTCAAGTGAGAAGTCATGGTGTTGGAAGATGACCATAGTATTAGCCTTGTCTCTCTATAACACAAATTCATGACATTATATTCTATTGTGACTTTGGCCTATTTCTTTTATTAGATTGAAATGGTGCTAGGTATGGTGGAGGCTCATGCAATTCTCCTTTATAACACAAAGTCATGATACTGAGATTGATTGTAACTCATGCATTTCTTATGTAACCAAAAGTCACAATGCTAGGAATGCTGGTAGCTTTGGCCTTTTTTCTAGAGAAAAAAGTCATGACTCTTCATATAGTCGTTGCTCTAGTAAATACTCTTTGTTACTTTTTGTAGTTAAAAGAAATGATGCTAAAAATAACCTTGGATTTTACCATAGTATTTTTGGCTCTTGAAAGCGAATATTATGACACTAAAGAATGTAGAAACTTTTAGCACCAATGAGGTATTTAGTTATTGTAACATAAAATTAATGGCATATCCATTAAAGTGTTACTAGGCTAGTATGGATGCAACTCCAAATTATATTCATAGTTAAAAAAAAATATTTTATATAGTGAAATGATTGACTCTGAGCCAAAATTGTGAAGTGGAAAAATATTATAAATGACTCATACTTCTATTCTACTACAACATGTGTTCCATATCATGACCTAAATTATGAAGTCATTGCTTAAATGAAGTCGTAATGTATTTTATGTTGTTGTGGCTAGGAAACTTAAGAATTCAAGTCGTGATATGAATTGTGGCCTAAATCAAGTTACTACATGTTTTATGAAATTGTGACTGAGAAATTTTAAAATTAAAGTCATGATTTAAATGATGAAGTTATGACTTGAACAGAGCCGCAATATGTATTCGGTGTCATGACCCAAATTGTGAAGTCATGGCCAAACAGAGTCATGATATTTTTTGTGTTGTGGAAACTAGGAGTCTTTAGGATTCAAGCTGTGACTTGAATTATGAAGTCACTACCTAAATAAAGTCACAATATATTTTTGATGTCATGATATAAATTGTAAATTCATGATATGAAAGAAGCCATAACATGTTCTAAACTATTGAGATCATAAGACATGAGGATTCAAGTTGTGATCTTGTATTTTGGTACCATAACATAAATAAATTTGCAACATGAATATAGAGTTGTGACTTAGATCTTAAAGTTAAAGAGATTTTTTTTTGTATTACTATATAAATATTTATAAATGTAAATGTGAATTGTCAGTAATAAGAGTTGTTAAAAGTATAGTAAAATTTTTCTTCTTTTATCCTGCATGTTCTTTATCTTCTCCCACCTAATCTTTTGTGGATTGTGTGTTTCATCTTATGAGATTTTTCTTCTCTTTCTGAAACCCTAAACCATTATCATGGATTCTTATATTTGGTATCATAGGGAACATTAGGTATCTCAGGATCCTAACACATTGTACCATCATAATCAATGAATTTGGCATCAAAATCCACCATGCCTTGACCATCAATAATATTTATTTCCATTTGTTTCCTATTTCATTTAACAAATATATAATAAAAGTTAACCACAACTCTGATCATTTGACAAGCATGTGGCTAGTGATCTTTTATATCACATCTATTCAATCGCACATACTTGTTTGTTATGTTACACACTTACTTTTCCAGATAATATTTCTCAATGATTCAACTTATGATCGTTTATAATTATTTTTCTTATTGGAAGTGGTCCATATTAAGCATCAAAATTTAATGAATTATGGTGACCATGAAGTTAGCCTCATTCTTTCCCATGCCATATCCATGTCCTTATCCATCAGTAAAAATTGATATGATATTGGCTTAAGACAATGACATAGATCCAACAGGATGAGATTACTAATTTTTCAATAATATTTTATTATTTTGTTCAACTATGAGGAAAATGAAATTAATTGAAATTATTTAGTAAAACATCATTGTCTACAATGCTATTGTGGTAGCATATTATTGTGCTTTATTATAGAATAAAGACTAAATTTTTATAAGAATCTTCTAATACCCTATTAGCATATAAGGTAGATATCACCTATTAGGCCCTCCCCAATGATAATCCCCTCATAGTTGTCCCCTCGTTATTTTACTATTAAAATAATAAATTATTTTTACTCAATGATTAATCACATGTAAATACCTTTTAGAGCAACTCATTAATTGCCCTTAATGGTTACTTCATATGTCTATTCTTATTCTCTAATATCAAGTATCATAAAAATATGAACTGATATGATATTAATAGCATTCACCTTTTTGGCTTTGTAATTTATATACTCATAATATATATATATATATATATATATATATATATTCTCAAATCTCACCGATAGTAATCATATGATATAAAATAGCTCGTACAACTATCACTACCTTATGAGTTATCTTACTTATACGTGTCTCATGTCTTAAATATCACCATCAACTATGATGATACATAACTCTAACACTAAAGGAGAAATCCTTAGAATTTTTTTTTTTAAAACCCCTATATTAATTGAGGGTTAGTTAATTTAAGATATACATAATAGATTAACTTATAAAATTATTTATGCTTTTAGCTTCGTAAGTACCATAGAGGTGTAAACCGATCTTGACAGCCTAGGAACAACTAATGACACAATTATGACATGGTCCAGGACTATGCATGGTCATGGACCATGTAGGCATGAAGCACAACTTGTGTTGTGTTAGGCTGGTGTGATACGTGCCTCATGCTGAGACATGCACGACCCACATGCTAACCTGGTGGCATGGTCCACCATGCTAGGCCTGGGACTAGGCACGGGTGGGTCTTGGGTCATGGGTCATTCCGCATTGGGTGATTGCCTGATAGAGTGAGTTTTTTTAAAAAAAAAAACTAGCCATTTATGTCAAATTCTACTTACGTGGTTAGTATCCATTGTGTTTTCACACAATAGGCACCAATAGAGAGAGTGACATGCATGACATGTCACTATCATTTCCAAATTTTTTTATAAAAAATTAAATTCTATTTTAAACCATAGCCATCGGATTAAACTCATCTACTACAGGCCAGAATTCGATGACTGCCATGATGCTGGCCAAACAAATTAAAAAATTATAACATAAAAAATAATCTCTATAAATAGAGATTTAGGAAATTTAGAATTTTTATTCTAAATTTTTTTCATCTCTCTCTCTCTCATCTATGCCTTCATTTCTCTTCCTTTGATATAATATTTTTTTAATAATTTTTTTAATTATTTACTTTACAAATTAAGACTTAAAGTTAATGTTTATGCATATGATATACATCATGAATGACTATACAGCTCACCTCAATTTTAAATTTTAGAAGTGGTATATATTTTACAACTTAATGGTTGTGGTATATTATTTTTTATTTTTTTATTTTTTGAGTTTTAATTTTATTTAGTTTCATAATTTATTTAATAAATATAATTATTTAAAAAAATTATCAATTAATAAAATTAATAATAATGAATATGATATTATTGTTGATGTAGATAATAATGATAAACATACTAAAAGATTTGAAACCAAAAGAAAATGATGTTTTCTCTAATACTCTCGACACAAACTCATTTACCACCTAAAAAAATAAAAGTCTAGGCAAGCATCAAAAGTATGGACACACTTTAAAATAATAAAAAGTAAAAATTCTAGGGGTGTCAAAGAAGAATCAGTACAATGTATATATTATCAAAAGATATATATATATATATATAATATACATATGAGTACATGTGTGATTAGTCACCCAAAAAGACATATCAATCAATACACCAAAAAACATGGTGCATTAGATCCAAAATAAACTAAACTCCATAGTGGGATCTTTCAAGCTATATTTAGTTCAGCTTTATTGACCCTCTTCATATATCATAATAATTTTTGAGAGGAAAGACATGACCAAGCTGATTATGATCATGAGTCTTTCGATCAAATTTTTGGTGAATCTTATGATAGTTAGTATTATATAAATCTACTTCTAGCCTACTTATCGTAGGATTCCTCAGTTCACAATTAAGAATGATATAATTAAATATTATAAGTAAGAAAAATAATTAATAATTAATAAATTTAGAAAATTTAGTAAAGTGTTACCCTTAATATCTAATAGATAGAAAAGTCAGGATGATTGATTATTTGCTTGCCTCACCGCCAATAATGTAGACTCAAAATAGAAACTTCATAAAAAAATTTTATGATTTTCATGAGATTCTCCATCCTCATTATAGTCCTACCATATATGAGTATATGATGTTGATCTTTAGGAAATATGAAATTCAAAAAAAAAATTAGTATTGCTTTTTATAATATTTCTAATAATAGAGTAGCTATTAGTATATTTGTTAGGATTATTAGAAAAAAGCTGTTAGGTGAAATATTTCATGTTAGATGCGTGTATTATCTAATTAACCTTATAGTATAGAAGAGAATAAAAATTATTTCTCATCCATTAGAAATAATAAGAAATTCACTAAAATATTTTAGGATGCCTGGTAGACAATAGAAGTTTAATAGTCTCTATTTGTCGGTGGATCTAAAAAAAATAAATCTAAATAGATGTGAGACGCCATTAGAATTATACCTAGAGGTGTCAAATGGGTTGTGTTATGCTAGCATTACCCATTTTTTTGGTGGCTCAATCAGGTCATCTTGTAGTGCTAGGCATGGCCCGACATGGCTTGTCTGGCCTAAGTCTAGGCAGATTCTAGCTAGGATGTGCCTGGCCATGTCAGGCTTTCCTAGGCCATGCAAATCAGATGGAGTCGGGCCTAGAGACTACCAGCTTAGGCCAGTCGGTCACCAATTGTGGTTTAATGATTTTAATTTTTTTTACAAATTTTAAATTTTAAGTTACTCATTATGAGTAATGACCTACGAGTATGTCATTATATTATTTATTTATTTCACATAAATTAAAAAAAAATAAATTCGGTAACACAAATGATAAAGTTTAATAATTAAAAATATCAAAAAGATACATCCAGCAATATTCAATCATCATCCAATCCAATCCAAAAAATAAATAAATTAACACAAAGTCAATGATATAAAATAAAAATTATCAATCATAATCATATGACATGACATGCAAGCTCAATCCCAATGCCAATTGGTATAAGTATGCAACTAATCATCATTACGTAAGCATCTGATGGTATCACTATCAGTGAGCTCAACCTCAACATCCTCAAAGTCTCATGAGTCAACATCTACCAACAACTCTTTCACGTTTATTCCAACATGATCCTGAATGTCTAACTTCAAATTTTTTCAATCCGTCATGCATGCTAGTACCTCAATGATATCTGGCCACAGTCTCGATCTATCCGAAATGACATTTACTGCAATAAAAAAAAGACTTTGATGCTATGCTCAACACCAAAAGAATCAGAAGATCTCATATCATCTTAGACTATATGGGATAGGTAGACTCTTATGATTTCTATCATTATAAAATATCAAGGTTTTTGTTATCATTATGTGATAGGATTGAGCAGTAATCAATATCAAAGTGCCGAGATAGTTTGCTCCTTTTCGATAGTCCACCTCATCATTTTCTCCTTGTTAACTAAATGGAGAAGTCATCATCTCTGAAAATGATATTAATATTCGTACTCAAAGCATGGTTACAACCACCACCATACCTAATATCATAGTATATATATAACTCAGTCAACTTTTCATGAATTAACCCTTCAAGTTGGTATTTCTGGTTCATGCACGAGGATATGTATGTCAAAATATTTTCTACTCTTTCCACCTTGGCCTAATGATCCATGTAGGCAGCTAGATGATAAAGATATGAAATGGTGGAATAGTACTTTAAGTACTTGGTTTATATCTCGAAAGCTATGTCAATAAATGTCGGGTCATCTCTAAACTTAATAAATATACTGCTAATATTGCATATGTATCTGAGTACAATGCATGTCATGGGAGTATAAATTGGCGAGAATATATTCGTCATATCATAAAAAATCTTCAGGAATTTAATAAATAAAATCATTGTATCCAAGTCAATGTCATCAATAATAAGTTCGTCACTCTTACTATTTATGTAGTCAGATATCACGTGTTCATATCCAACTAGAGGTGTCAAACGGGCTTGGCTGGCCCAACCTGACTCATTTTTAGGTGGCGCAATTAAGCCATTGTGCCATGCCGAGCACAACATGGTATAGTAACCATGTCTTGCCTGGCACAGCACGACTTCGGCATAGCTAGCCCACCATAGCCTGTTGGCCTTGCTATTATGTTTTTTGGGCTGAGTCATGCCTGAAGTGGCTGGATCTAGCCCATTTTGGTTGGGTTTGAGGCGGGGTTTGGTAGTTTGGGTCGGGTTCGGGCTGGGTTCGAGCTATTTAGAAAATTCATAATCCAAAATTCAAAATTATTAAAAATTTTTAATTTTAATTATATAATACTTAAATTAATTATTAATATAATTAATTGATTAATTAATTTTTAATTTATTATATTAATAAAACATAAACAAGTAAACAACTAAAATCTAAAAACTAACAAGTACCTGAATCAATAGTTATAATAATGTCTAAATTAATAAAACTAAAATATTAATACAATCTAATACAAATCACAAAAACATAAGTGTCTGAATCAAACCTCAAAGTAGAATGACAAAAAATAAACAAAATCCAAAAATAATAAATGAAAATGATTAAGTAAATATCATCAATATATAATCAATAATGATATCAGTATCAGTGTATCAATAGTAATAAAGTATGCCGTAGTTAGTAAAGTAGGCTTAGGCATACAACTCTATCATTAATGCCTCAATCTCATATCAATCATCAATTATCATCAATATCAATGTCCCACGAATCATAATCAACAACTAACTCCTCCACTTTTGCTAGAATCCCAACATGATTTTGGATGCCAAAACTCGAATCCTCCCAATTTTTCATGCATACTAATGTCTCAATAATATCTAGTCATAATATAATATGTTATCTAAAATCATATTCACTATACCAGAAAAAAGCAAATTCTGATGCTATGCTCAACACTAGAGGAGTCAATAAATATCATGTCATCTTAAATAACACGGGATAATGTGGACTCATATTATTTCTACCACTACAAAATATCAAGATCTTATTATCAGAATGTAATAGGATTGAGCAGTAATCAATATGGAAGTATCGAGATAGCTCACTCCTATTTGACGGTCCAACCCATCGTTTCCAACTCGCTAATTGAATGGAAAAATCATTATTTCCGAATATGGTATCCATGTCTGTACTCAGAGTCTCGCTACTACTACTACTACCATACCTAGTATCATAGTATGTAAAAAGCTCAGTCAACTTCTCATGGATAAACCCTTCAAGTTAGACTTCCTGGTTTATGCACGATGATATGCATGATAAAATGTTTTCTACCCCTTCCACCTTAATCCTGGGGTCCATGCAGGTAGCTAGACAACAAAGAGATAGAATGGTGGACAAGTAATTTAAGTACTCAGTTTCCATCTTTACAACCATATTTCCATGTGTCTGGTCATCTCTAAACTTCCTAAACATGCTATTAATGTTGCATATGCACTTGAGTGCAATGCAAATCGTAGGAGTATAAACTAACAAACACATATTCATCGTGTCATAAAAAATCTTCAGTAATTTTATAAATGAAATTCCTATAACCTAATTAGTGTCATCAATAATAAATTCAACACTATTACTTTTGATGTAGTCGGATATCACGTGTTCTTAACCAACACATGACTCCAACATAAGGTATGTGTAATTCCAACGGTGTCTCACATCCAATTGGAATTTCTTCTTTTATAGACTTGCATACAAACATAGAGTATCAAACTCATGTTGTGTGTAAGGCGTACAAAAGAAAATTTAGTGAGTTATGTATTTTTTTTCAAATCAAGGGAAACAACTCTTATCCCGGCTTGTACTATGAGGTTAATGACGTGACACATGCATCTAACATATAAAATCTATCCTAATGGTCCATCTCTAATAATCCTAACAAGCATGTTAATGGCTACTTGTTAGATGTATTATCAAATGTGATACTTAATATTTTATTTTGAATATTATATTCTCTAAAGATTTTCATCATGCACTCATAAATGGTTGGGTCATCACGATGATGGAAAATCTCTAAGAATTCTAATATTTTTTTTTATTTAGTGTCACATTTAGAATCTACATAATGGGCGGTGAGGCATGCTTAAGATGCATCATCGTGACTAGACTAAATATTAGACATCACAGACACCACTCCACTTTAATACCTAAATTCATTAATTATTATTTTTTTTTCTAAGTTATAATATTTTAATATGTTGTTCTTAGATGTGGACCTAGGAATCCTACGACATGCAAGTTGAAAATAAGTCTGCATGATACTAACTACCCTTGGATCCTCTGAAAATCTAATTAGAATATTCATCGTGGTGATCAGTTTGGTCAGGCCTTCCCTCCCTAACTCGTAGCAGTATATGAAGGGGGTCAACATTGAGGTTGGATTGGATCCAACCTCAAAGAACCCACCATTAAGTTGGGTTTGCCTAGGATTTAATGTACCATATTTTTTTGTGCATTATTCGACATGCCTTTTAAGGTACCAAATTCCATACAAACTCTTACAGCTTACAATTTTTTTTTATAATATTTACATTATGTCGATTCTTCTTTGGCACTCCAAATTCTTTTTGTGGATCCTCTAACATATTAATGTTTTTTTAGTTTTTTTTATTTATTAAATGTTTAGGTCGAGACGATTGGACAAACCATAGTTTCACCAGCATATGACCATTCCGTAGGGGTTTTGTTTTTTATATTATAATTATCTATGTATACGTTTAAATTAATTTCATTATCTTAATTAAAATTACTATTTATCATTATTATTTTTTATTTGTTTTTAAAATTATAGCTTAATTATTTTTTAAAAAAAAATATTTTAATTAAAATTAATTAAACTAAAACTTAACTCTTAAGGTCTAAAGTTAACTAATATTTTAAAAAACTTAACTAAATAATAAAAAATACTTGTAATGCATAAAATCATGTTTTCCTTTTGATGTCTACACCGCACTACAATCGTTAGGTTGCACTTACAGTCAACATTCGAGTCTTGAAAGCTAAAAACAAAATGACAGACTGAGAGAGAAAAAAAAAAGATGAGGATCAAGAGGAGATGGAAAGAAAATACGTGAAAGAGAGAGAGAGAGAGAGAGAGAGAGAGAGAGAGCAGAGTTAAAATTTATGAATGAGCGGGGAGGGGGGGTTTATGGATTTGAAAAGTTAAAAAAAACATTTTTTGAATTTTTTTTATAAATAAAAGGGGCATAATCTTTTGGGACATTATATTATGCCTTCCAGCCATTGGGGGTAAAATTCTTTGGGCCCCCGAATTTTGTTTCTAGTCAATGGGGGTGAAATCCAATGACCTAAATTTAAATTTTTTTTTTGGACCGTTGGGTCGGTTTGATCATCGAACCGACCCAAACAGTCATAGGTTCCAGAAGCTTCAGTTTCTAGAACTTGTCGGGCTCGGGCTGGTGAGATGGGACTGTTGGATCCGGGTCAGGTATGGTTTTGGACCGATGGAATGTCAGTCTATCGGGGTGGTGGGGCGGGGCACAGATCGAGTAGTGCTGAATTCTCATGCCCTTAAACCAAAATATTGGGCAGTGCCAGGCCCGGCACAAGGCTCGGTATACCTCGGCATGGCACAAGCATGAGCACAGGTTTGGACCATATTGTTCCGGGCTAGGCATGGCTGAGTTGTGTCGTGCCTCGTGTCAAACTAGTCTACCCGGCCCGTTTAACACCTTTATATCTAACACATGACTCCAGCATATAGTAAGTGTAATTTCTAAAGTATCTCACATCTGTTTGGAATTTTTTTCTTCTTTAGATCCGTAGATAAATAGAGACTACTAAATTTCTATTATCTACTAGGCATTTGAAGATATTTTAGTGAGTTACGTATATTTTCTAAAGAATAGAAAACAACTTTCATCATTGCTTGTACTATGATGTTAATAATGTGACACATACATTTAACATGAAAAATTTCTCCTAATGACATATCTCTAATAGTTCTAATAAACATATTAATGGCTACTTCATTGTTAGATATGTTATCAAATATGATACTAAATATTTTATTTTAAATATTATATTCTCTAAAGATTCGTATTATCTATTCATATATTGTAGGGCCTAGAGGTGTCAAATGGGTCAGGCAGCCCAAGCCTGACTCGAGGTACGGCCTGGCTCGAGGTACGGCCTGGCTCGAGGTATGGCCTGACTCTATCGTACTTGGCCCGGTACAACACGGTCCAAACCTTTGCCCATGCACGTACCGGGCTAGCTCATGGCATGGCTCATGTCAAGCCTGGGTCTGCCGGGCTACATGTTGGGCCCTACATGGCCAGGTATGGCCCGTTATGAGGGCCCGTGGGCATGCAATTTTGGCATGACCAAAATCGTGCCTCAACCTCGCCCCACCCTGACGCATGATGCTCCAATGCTCAATCATGAGCCTGATTGATCTGAATTTCTATCGGTCCTATAACCCATTTGATCCGACCCATCGGTCTTTTTTCTCCAACCCTAGCCTAAGCCCGATAGTAAAAATATTATTTAATACAATATAATTAATTTAATTACAAAAATAAAATTAATTTTAATATTGATAATGAAAAGTCTATGGAAAGGTCCAAGGTTGCCAAAATTTTAGTTTCTCCAATCGCTTCGACCCAGACATCTAAAAAATAAAAAACTAGAATAATATTAATAGTTTATACTCACTTTAATATAATACAACTAAAAAATATTAGGGGTGCCAAAGAAGAATCAACACGGTGCAAATATTGTAAAAATAATTTTAGTTGTAAGAGTTTGTGTGGGATTGGGCATCTTAAGAGACATACCAAACTATACACCAAAAATTATGGTACATTAGATTATAGGCAAACCCAACTCAGCGGTGAGTTCTTTGAGGTTGAATCTAGTTTAACCTCAATGTTGACCCTCTTTATATACCACAACGAGTTAGAAAGGAAAGATATGACCAAACTAATCACCACGATGGGTCTTCCAATTAGGTTTTTAGAGGATCCAATGGTAGTCAGTATTATGTAGACTTATTTTTAGCCTGCACATCGAAGAATTCCTAAGTCCACATCTAGGAACGACATACTAAAATACTATAACTTAGAAAAAGAAATAATAATTAATGAATTTAGGGATTATAATAGAATGGAATCCATGATATCCGATATCTGGACTAGTCATGATAATGCATCTTGTGCATTCCTCACCGCGCATAATTTAAATTCAAAATGGATAATAAATAAAAAAATATTAGGATTCTCAGATATTCTCTATCATCATGATAGTCCGACCAATTATGAGTGCATGATGAAAATTCTTAGAGAATATAAAATTTAAAATAAAATATTCAGTATCACATTCAATAATGCATCTAACAATAGAGTAGCAATTAACATGTCTGTTAGGATTATTAGAGATAGATCTTTAGGAGGAAATTTCTACATTAGATATATTTCTCACGTCATTAACTTCATAGTACAAGTGGTGATAAAGGTTATTTCCTCAGCTTTAGAAAACATATGCAACTCACTAAAATTTTTTCTCACACCTTGCAGACAACATGAGTTTGGTAGTCTCTGTTTGTCTGCAAATCTAAAGAAGAAAAAATTTTAATTAGGTATGAGACACCATTAGAATTACACATACCTTATGTTGGAGTCAAGTGTTGGATACGAACACATGATGATATCCGACTAAATCAATAGTAAGAGTGACTAACTTATTATTGACGATATTGATTGGGCTACAGAAAATTCATTTATGAAATTCCTAAAGATTTTTTGTGACACGATGAATATGTGCTCATTAGTTTATATTCTCATGACTTGCATTGCACTTTGGTATATATGCAATATTAGTAACATGTTTAAGAAGTTTAGAGGTGACCTGACACTTAGCGATATGGTTGTAGAGATAGAAACCAAGTACTTAATGTACATGCCCACTATTCCATCTCATTATTGTCTGGCTACCTGCATGGACCCTAGAGTTAAGGTGGAATGGGTGGAGAATATTTTGACATACATATCCTTGTGTATGAACCAGGAAGACCAACCTGAAAGGTTCATTAACGAGAAGTTGACTAAGTTCTTTATATACTATAATACTATGTATGATGATAGTAGTAGTGAGGCTTAGGATATGGACATAGATACCATATTCAAAGATGATGACTTTTCCATTCAGGTATCAAGGGGAAAATGGCGGGGTGGAATGTTGAATAGGAGCGAGCTCTCTCGGTACTTAAATACAAATAACAACTTAATCCTATCATATTCTGATAATAAAAATCTTGATATTTTATACTAGTAAAAATCATATGAGTCTGCCTATCTCATGTTATCTAAGATGATATGGGATCTGCTGACTCCTCCAGTATCGAGCATAGTATCAGAATCTACTTTTTCTGTTATAGTGAATGTGATTTCGATTAGGAGATCCAGATTATGGCCATATATTATTAAGGCATTAACATGCATAAATGATTAAGAGGATTCGAGCTTGGGTATCCAGGATCATGCTGGGACTACAACAAAAGTAGATGAGTTTGTTGATGATGATAATCCGTGGGATATTAATGATGATTGATAACTGATGATGATTGTGACACTAATACTTATATCATCATTGATCATATGTTATAATGCTGATGATATTTTTCATTTTTATTTATTTTTTTTTGGATTGATATTGTCTTTTTTTTTTATTTTTTATGGTATATTACTTTGAGGCTTGAATCTTCATTTATGTTTTTTGTGATATGTATCGGTTTGTATTAATATTTTAGTTTTATTAATTCAGACACTATTATTTTTAAAATTTTAGATGTTTATTATATTATACTTTATGTTTTATTTAATTTAATAAATTAAAAATAAAAAAAAAATATTTATTTATTTTAATTTAACAATTAACTATACACTATTTAAGTATTAAATAATTAAAATTTGAATTTTTTAATAATTTTAATATTATGGATTAAAAATTTTCTTATCAGCCCGAATTCGGCCCAAACCTGGCCCAAACCCGGTCCCAAATGCCAAACCATGCCTGAACGGGCCAGAACCGGCCTATCTAGGCACAATCCAGCCCAACTTCATCATAACCGGGCTGATGAGCCAGAACCAGCCTATCCATGCACAACCCAGCCCAGCTTCATCAAAGCTAGGCTGATGGACTATTTTGGATTGGATGTGATGAAGTCATGTCATGCCCGGTACACCATGGTGGCCCAATTGGGCCACCTAAAAATGGCCCAGCTCAACCCAACCTAACCTGTTTGACACCTCTAGTCAGGTCAACTTGAGGATAAAGAATCTCGGAAAATCCTTATATCTTTTTTATTAAGTATCTATTTATAACTTATATAATAGGTGGTGAAACATGCAAAAGATACATCATCATCACTATATTGCCTAAATTAATTAGTTATTATTTATTTTTTTAACTTATAATATTTTAGTATGTCATCCTAAATATAGACATAAAAATCCTATTATATGTAGGCTGAAAAAAATTTTGTATGGTACTGACTACCCTATGATCCTTCGAAAATCTAGTCGAAATATCCATCATAATGATCAGTTTTGTCATGTCTTCCATCCCTAACTCATTGTGGTATATGAAGGGGGTCAACATAAAAGCAAAACTAGATCCAGTCTCAAAGGCACTACCACTCAATTATATTTTTTTTTATTTTTGAATATTTTTTCATATTTAAATATGATAGAAGCCCAACAACCATTGTATATTCTACCCTAGCCATTAGAAGTGAATCCAATGGCCAAGATCTTCACAAATGTGTATTTTTTTGTACCGCTAGCCGGCTAGTCATCCATTATAAACCAAACGAAACCAAAGCTTCTAGATGTGTCTAGGTCATGCTACAATGACGCGCTCAACCAACCACATGGAAAATTTATTAAAAAAATCCACCACGTGGACAAGTGGAGCGGGCAGATTTTGAAGAATAAAATAATATTTTTTTTAAACTGAATGGGGTAGGCACTATCTGATTATATAATACCTAGTCCGAGGCATGGGGCATGGTACATCTGCCATTGGACCATGTCTATCGGCAAGGCATATAGATCATTCCTAGCCTGGCTTGAGGCTCAACTTCACCTAGCCCAACTCATGCGGGCTCAACACGACCCAGGTCTAGACATGATTCTCGACCATGCCGTGTTGACCAGGCATGACACAAGTCTTGGCACAGTTCTCAACCATGTTGTGTCGGGCCAAGCACGGTAGAACCGGGCCATGCTGTGGGCCGTACCCCTTACCTGCCCGACCCATTTGACACTTTTATGTAATAATAATTAGCCATGAAGAGTATTATTGTTAAGTTTATCCAAATAGTTGAAATCCATCTGTGAATAGCTATAATCTAATATTTTGACTTTCATCTATAAAAGATTAATGACAATCATCAAAATGTTTTCAAGAAAAAGAACATGAGCAATGTCGTATTATGTCATCTTTAATAATATGCTTTTTGTGCCAGCTCAAATCATTAGTAGTGGCTTCAGATATAAATAATATTGCAAATGATGATTCAATGAAAAATTATACTTCTTCTTATAAGAAATATTTGTTTTCTGCTTTTTACATGTAGTATTTCTTTTGTAGCGAGGATAGTTACAAAAATCATATATAATTATTTCAATGTCTATGCCCCATATATAACATGCAACTATTAATGCAGTAATGTATTTTTTCTACATACAAACCCAAACCTCGCATTAACTTCTTTGTGTAGTAAAAGGTATCTGTCATGATATTATTCTTTAGTAACAATTCAATAATAACCTACATATTTCATCAAAATACCTTTCTAAAAAATAATGTTTTGCTTTTAAATTCAATAGTCTGACCACCACAAATAACTTTGAGTAGTCATATGGATTTCCTTGTCAAGCCTCTTATTCTGATGCTTTCAGCATTTTATAAAATTATTTTGCTGATGATATTGGGATATCATCAACTATAACAAGATTGAATGAAAGACCAATAACATTGTTCAACATTGTTTCATATGCATAGTTGAGATTGACATATTCCATCATAACATTTAAATCAACACTTCTAGGTACATAATTCTTTGTTGTTTATGGCACAACGATTTCTCCATGTTTATACCTAACATAATAGTCTCTAACAGATATATTTTTTGCAAGAAAAATCGCATTGTATCCACATCTTAGAAACTCTAATTTTGATATTTACAATTATTGCATGGGCATCTTATTTTTATTTCATTCATAAATTCAGACTATTTATTAGCAAAATCAATAAACTCATCAACTCATTAGTCAAAAACTCATCTTTCAATCTTACATTCATCCATTGACAATAGTGCCTTATTTTGAATTATGTTTTTTATTCCTATAACACATAAACATATTTTGAATTATAATAATATAAATAGTGACTTATTTGTAATAAATTTATAATAATATATTTAGGATATTACATATATTTCATAAAAAAGTTGTAGTCACATCATTATTAGGCAAATTTTTATTAAAATGAGATATGAGAGATTGCTTTAATCTCTTAGATATTTATTAAAAGTCTTGAGTTATATTATTCTTATATACATAAAACTAAATATTTGATATTTATCTAAATATGATGAAATTGCATAAAATAATCAGAGAACAAAAAATTCGCAATGAAATAATTAATGATTTCAAAATTAATAATATGTACTAACTATTTTGATGAAAGTATTTTTTTAAGTTTTTCATTTATTATTATGTTTCAATTTTCAATCTTTAAATTGCGTACCTTCAAAATTTTTAAGTTATTCATTATTATTACCTTTTAACTTTTAATATTTGTTAATATATATATATATATAAGTTGTTCATTGTTAAATTGCATACTTGCAAATTTTTGATATACATATATATATGATTTTTATTGTTTAAGTTGCATACCATCAATTTTAACATACAAATTATATGCATTCAAACTTTTTAAACTAAAAATCTTAATTAGGTAACCTTTTAAACTTTTTAAACTTAAAATTTTATAGTTGTTCATTGTAATTACTTTTGAACCTTCTAAATTTTGATATTTATAAATTTCAAATATATAGCTCATTAGGTAACCTAAAAAGTGAAAAAATCCTAGTAGTCATACTAAGTTCCTAATATGTCCAAAATTTTAAAAAATAAAACACACAAAAATTTTATACATGTCCACATTAATTAGCATGATAAAATCTTTAGGTAAACAATAAAATACACAAAAATTTAATACTTCAATTAGGTAACCTAAAAATTGAAAATTTCCTAGTATGTCCAAAAATTAATATAAAAATATAAAATTTATCAATTAGCATGATCAAAATCCAAGAAAACAATGCAAAGAAACCCCACCCCCCCACCCCCTAGGGACATTAAATATGGAAAAAAAACTATATGTAACAATAAAAAGTACACAAATTACAATTCTCAAATGTAGTATATATGAAAAAATTAGAAATACTAAATTGGATACCTCAATGATAGAAGAGTAGCACGACAGACACCATATAGCAGAAAATAACCTCGAGCACAAATTGGACGATTTCAGTATAAAAAAAAATGTCCAAATCCTAAATTTTTTTCTAAGTTTTCAAGTGGTCTTCGAAAAATTAATTATCATAATTTATCGATGGAATTAATCTCCCTTTCAAAATTAACAATGGAAAAATATTCCATCATTGAAATATTTAAATTCCAATAGCTACGAACTCGAAATATGTTTCGAATTCAATGACGGTATACATTTCCGTCGCTGAAATATTCAAAGTCCAATAACGATAGACTTTGGATACGTTTCAAATTTAGCAATGATATTTATTTCTGTCACTGAAATATATAAAGCCCAATAACGATGGACTCCAGATATGTTTTAAATTTAGTGATGAAAAAAATATTTTGTCACAATAATCATATAACTTATAATTTTTTGTCACATTTAGTGATGGAAGGATAGACCATTTCAATATTTATATGTATTTTCATTTCTAATTCCATTTTCATATATTTTTAATTAATTTGTGCCCTTTAATAACAACAAATATTTTTATGTTTATAATTATTTTAAAAAATTATCATTTCCATTTCTAATCTATTTCAATTCCATTCCTAATTTTAGAAATGGAATTGATCATTTCTAATTTTCATTTCTATTTGACTTATTTCTTGTAATGTATATAGGTGTGTGTGTGTGTGTGTGTGCGTGCGTGTGTGTGTGTGTGTGTGTGTGTGCATCAATGTATATATCTATATATGTTTATATAAACATATATATATATATATATATATATATCATGTAAATACAGACACACAACGGTGCGCACACACACATATTTATATATTAAGTATATGTATATAAGTTGAAACATTAAAAAATATATTAAAAAATGCAAATTTTGATTGAATACAATTATAAAAAAGGAGACCAAAACATAAATATTATTGCTTTGGGCCCCCAAAACATTATTTTCCCAAGAAAGAAAAACTTTGATGAAGGAACTCAGAAATAAATCTACGAATACAATTATAAAAAAGTTTTAATAGAAATGATAAAAAATACAAACCAAACAAATCATTGATGATTTGAAAGATTCATTTTCATCTACTTTTACATGTAATTGGATGGGTACTCTCATAACTCAATTCTTTCAAAATAAATTAGTAGAGACAATGTAGAAATGATTAGTGAACTATATAAATACATTTCTGTTAAGAATAAAACAACAATTCTTATATGCCGGATTTATGAGAATGAACAAAATTAAACAAATCAAGACACTCAAGATTTACGTGGTTCGGCACAAACTTGCCTACACCACGGGTTGCTACAGATCATTCACTATGAGGAGAAAATATAGTGTTTACAATACTCAAAGAAAAATTGCTCTCAATTTTCTTTCTTACTTCACCTTACTTCCTTCACCCTCTTCTCTCTTTCTCACTTCTTCACAATGAGTAAAATGAATATTTGACAACATCTCTATTTATAGCAAAAATGAGAGGGATGAAGTCAAAGTTAGGCTACCTAACTTTGACAATTGAAGCCTCCTTTTTTGACAAAAAAGGCCTCAATATTTGACAATCTCCCACTTGAAGACTGATTTCAATCTGTCTTCACACTTTGATCGATGCAGCAGCTCTTCCTTACCTTGCTATTCTTGCAAGCCAACTGAAGTTGAGCACAACTTCAGTTTGTCAATAGTCACCGTCTTTGTTAACATATCAGCTGGATTCTTGCTTCCTTGGATTTTCTCCAACTTTAACACCCCATCCTCCAATAGAGATCTGATAAAGTGATAACGGAGTCCAATATGCTTGGTTCTAGAATGAAATGCTGAATTCTTTGCCAAGTGTATTGCGCTCTGACTATCACTATATAGAACATTCTTGCCTTGCTTGAATCCCAACTCTATTAACAAACCCTGAAGCCATATCATCTCTTTACTAGCTTCAGTCATTGCCACATATTCAGCCTTTGTAGTGGATAGAGTGACAATTTCCTGCAATCTTGACATCCAACTAACAGTTGTACTTCCAACGGTGAATATATAACCAGTGGTGCTTCTTCGGTGATCAACTTCACCTCCAAAGTCCGCATCTACGTATCCTTGTACTTTTAGCTCTCCTTCTCCAAAGTACAAACATTTTTCTGTGGTGCCTCGTAGATACCTCAAGATCCATTTCACTGCTTTCCAATGAGCTTTACCTGGATTTGACATAAATCTGCTTACAACTCCCACTACATAGCTAATGTCTGGTCTTGTACAAACCATTGCATACATCAAACTTCCAATGGCTGAGGCATAAGGAACTTTAGCCATGAATTCTCTCTCTTCCTTCGTTTCAGGAGACTGATCCTTGGATAGATGAAAATGACTGGCCAAGGGTGTACTGACTGGCTTGGCATCACTCATGTTGAATCTCTTCAAAATACGATTGATGTACTCTGCTTGAGATAACTGCAAGAGTCCTTTCTGCTTATCTCTTGTGATTTGCATTCCAAGAATCTTCTTTGCTGGGCCTAAATCTTTCATGTCAAATTCCTTTGACAATTTCTGCTTCAACCTTCTGATATCATCCATATCTGAACCTACTACCAGCATGTCATCAACATATAGTAGTAAAATGATATAACTGGAACTATATCTCCTGAAGTAACAGCAGTGATCGGCGTTGCACTTTTGGAAATCTTCCTTGTGCATGAAACTGTCAAATTTCCTGTACCACTACCTTGGGGCTTGTTCAGGCCATACAAGCTCTTCTTAAGTCTGCACACCATGTTCTCCTTCCCTGTTTTTGAGAAACCTTCTGGCTGTTGCATGTATATCTCCTCATCCAAGTCTCCATGAAGGAATGCAGTCTTCACGTCCAATTGTTCAAGATGAAGATCTTCACTAGCAACAATACTCAATACTGTTCTGATTGTATTGAGCTTCATGACTGGAGCAAAAATATCAGTGTAGTCAATTCCCTCCTTCTGCTGGAATCCTTTGACAACGAGTCGAGCTTTGTATCTCTTGGAACCATCGTTAGTTCCCATGTTTGATTGGAGATTAGAGACTTCATCTCCTCTTTCATGGCAAGCTCCCACTTGCTAGCATCTTTGGTCTGACATGCCTCATCATAGCATTCAGGTTCTCCTCCATCAGTCAGCAACATATAATTCATATATCTCCTGTTAGGCACGTGAGGTCGAGAGGACTTTCTCAATACAGGAGTTGGAGTAGGAGGTACTGTGTCGGATTGTTGCACACTGCTTTGTTCCTCCTGCTGAGGACTTGTCATTATCTGCTCTGTTGGAGTATCATCTGGGATGTCATCTGCTTCTACAAATACCGGCTTACTCTGTTTTAAGTCACCGACGTCAGTTTTATGTTTGTCCTTGTACATCACCTTTTCGTTGAAAATGACATCTCTACTGCGGATCACCTTCTTGTTTTCATCATCCCAAACATGGTAACCGAACTCATCTACTCCATAACCAATGAAGGTGCATATCTTTGATTTAAGATCAAGTTTATTCTTGCCTTGATCACTAATATGCACATAAGCTACACATCCGAAAACTCTTAGGTGTGAGAGTTTGACGTCTTTTCCGCTCCATACCTCCTCTGGTATTCTATGCTCCAATGGTACCGATGGACCTCGGTTGATCAAGTAAGCTGCTGTGTTGACTGCTTCTGCCCAGAATTGCTTTGGTAAACCTGATTGTATACGAATGCTTCTGCCTCTTTCTGTCAACGTCCGATTCATACGCTCTGCTACACCATTGTGTTGAGGCGTACCGGGCACAGTTCTCTCCATTATGATCCCGTTCTCATAACACAGCTTCTTAAGTCTGGTGTCTTCATATTCACCACCATTGTCGGTTCTGAGCTTTTTGATTTTTAGACCTGTCTCATTTTCAACCATAGCTTTCCATCTCTTGAAAGCCTCAAATACTTCAGACTTATGCTTAAGGAAGTAAACCCATACCTTCCGAGAGTGATCATCGATGAAAGTCACAAAGTAGTGTTTCCCACCAATGGATGAGATTGTCGTTGGCCCCCAAACGTCAGAGTGAACAAGCTCTAACTTCTCTTTCTTCGGGGTTCTGCCACTTGTCTGAAAGCTGACCCTTTTCTGCTTTCCAAGTATGCAATCTTCGCACATGTCTATCTCCACTGATTGTAGACATGAGAGTTTTCCTTTTGATTGCATAATCTTCATCCCCTTCTCACTCATGTGACCTAATCTTTGATGCCATAATTTGGGAGTTTCAGTGCCTACTGCAACAGCAATTGAACATCGTGCATCTGCTGTTATGTAAAGAGTATCACTCTTCTTGCCTCGAGCAACCGTCATTGCGCCTTTTGAAATCTTCCAATCATCACCCTGGAAGACTGTGGTGTAGCCTTCATTGGCCAACTGCCCAACTGAGATTAAGTTCTTTCTCAGGTCGGGAATATGCCTGACATCTTTCAGTTCCCATACTGACCCTTTCAACTTAACCTTTATTACACCTTTACCAATAATAGCACAAGGTTGATCATCACCAAGGTATACTTTCCCAAGATTTCCAGGGACATACCTTTCAAAGAGTTCCTTCTGTGAAGTAGCATGAAACGATGCTCCTGAGTCTAATACCCAAGAATCTTCCTTACTTTCCAGAGAGCAAATCAACGCGTCATTTCCTTCTGAGGTGGAAGTAACATTTGCCCCTGCCTTCATCTCCTGGTCCTTTGGTGTACTCCTGCACTGATTTTTGTAGTGCCCAGTCTTCCCACAATTCCAACACTCAATATTCTTTGAGCTATTAGAATTACTAGGATTCCTGGATCTGAATCTCATGCTCTTTGAGCTGCTCCGACCTTTACCTCTGGTTGAATTTCTTCCTCTTGACTCTGTATGTAATACTGAAGAGGTTGATGATTCACCTGATTCTTTCCGTCTAATTTCTTCACTCAATACCAGATCCCGAACATCATTAAATTTCAATTTACTATTACCTGACGAACTGCTGACTGCTGTAACTGTGGCATTCCAACTGTCTGGTAGAGATGACAAGAGAATCAAAGCTTGAACTTCATCGTCGAACTCAATTTCCACAGAACTCAGCTGGGTTGTGATTGTGTTGAGTTCATTCAGATGTTGAGCCACTAATGCCCCTTCCATCATCCGCAAATTGAATAATCGTCTCATTAAATGAACTTTGTTTGAAGCTGATGGCTTTTCATACATACTGGAGAGAGCCGCCATAAGACCCGCCGTGGTCTTTTCCTTTACTATGTTAAAGGCAACATTACGTGATAACGTCAATCGAATAACTCCGAGGGCTTGTCTGTCGAGAAGATTCCAGTCATCTTCCTTTATATTATCTGGCTTCTTTCCTAAGAGAGGTTGATACCGCTTTTTCTGGTACAGATAATCTTCAATCTGCATTTTCCAAAAGCTGAAGTCTGCGCCGTCGAACTTCTCAATTTTCACCTTCCCTTCATCTGCAGCCATTGCTCCTTCTTGAATCTGGCAGCCTCTGGATCGTTTCTGACTATTCCTGCGAACCACCGTGTATTACAACACCTTTGTCGACAAACCAGAACTGCCGACAAATTTTAACAATTCACGAAATTCACTATTTACGTGAATAGTAACTTCGCTCGAAAATTGACAGAAAAAAAAAGGTCAAGAAATATTCTTTTCTGATGTAGAAGGTCAGACAACGCTGCAACCACAGTGCATACTAAGAATATCCTAGTGCCTATAACCCCTCCGATACCAGTTGTTAAGAATAAAACAACAATTCTTATATGTCGGATTTATGAGAATGAACAAAATTAAACAAATCAAGACACTCAAGATTTACGTGGTTCGGCACAAACTTGCCTACACCACGGGTTGCTACAGATCATTCACTATGAGGAGAAAATATAGTGTTTACAATACTCAAAGAAAAATTGCTCTCAATTTTCTTTCTTACTTCACCTTACTTCCTTCACCCTCTTCTCTCTTTCTCACTTCTTCACAATGAGTAAAATGAATATTTGACAACATCTCTATTTATAGCAAAAATGAGAGGGATGAAGTCAAAGTTAGGCTACCTAACTTTGACAATTGAAGCCTCCTTTTTTGACAAAAAAGGCCTCAATATTTGACAATTTCAAGGCAAACAAAAAGATCCATGAAATAAAGAAAAATTATGAGAGATATATAATGTATCAAATTGTGTATGAAAATAGAACATATATATAATATAAGTAACAAAAAGAATTATAATATTATAAGCAATAGAGTGACATAAATATATTGATTCTTGCCAAGGCTCCAAAATATATAGATTCTTTATCCAGTTGATATTGATGGATTTATTAGAGCTAAGACTAGGTTAGATAGTAGTGTTTGAGAAAAATGAAACACAATATCAACTTTGAGAAAGATAACTATAAGCTCTTTAAGTTTAACTATGTATTTTCTTTCATTAATATATCAAAATGGAAAAAAAAGTAATCAATTGATCAAACAAGAAAGATGCCAACAGTTATGAGTATAACAATAAAAATAAAAATAAATTACAAATTTAGAGAATGATCATTAGTTATTATTATTCATTATTTTTTTTTATATGATAATTTATAGTGTTGGAAATAGTGAACATTTTATATGGCTTTGATAGTTTATTAAGTTTTTACGATTTGATAATATATGTGCAATTGTGCATATTATTAAAAATTAAGTTATTAAACTTAATTATATAATAAAACATTTTTTAAATATCTGTAAATAAAAAAAAAATTAATACTCCTCATCTAATTAATCATACCTAACTTGAGGTGTGGCTTTTGCTTTGTGTTGCATAAAATCCTTGACTTATTATACCTCCCCCCTTTCACAATTATAAAATCTACATTCCAATCATGTCTATAATCATTTTCGTTAAAAAATTGATGAAAGAACTTGCCCTTCAAGAATGCTAATAAAAAAAAAAATTTATCTAGTGAGAATAATGATTTTTTAAGTCATTAATAATAAAAGAAATAAAAATATACAAAAATACGGAAGACAAACATAGAAAAATAAATGTTTGATGAAAAGATTTGCAATGAATATTCAATTAAAAAATTAATTTCATAACAAAAAAAAAATTTTGAAAAGCTTCCAAAACTTTTTCATGATACAATTCAATCTTTCAAAAAATTTTCACCTAGTAGAACAATGCAAAACACAATCCAACAACCAACACACAACTTGACATCACTATGTGAACGATAATAAATTAAATAGATTGATCTGAAAAGAGTCAACCATCCTAACAATTAGTATTATACGTATCATCGATACTATAACGCTGGATATTCTTTCCCAAAGTACTTGCTAAATTACTTATAACATGGTTGGTCCGTGAGTCTTGCTGCAACCTTGGTGCCCCAAGATACAGCAATAAGGAGCAAGGAATAGCATGAGGTTGGGTTTGGGAGGAGAGGGTAGGGGAACAAAAAAAAATTAGTACCACAATTATCAGGAACAAGGATCATTTCTAAATGGTTTTTTGTTCATTATCTTAATCCCCAAATCATGATAACCTTGTTTTATTGGCAAATGCAAATGCAAATGCTTAGTAGTATTGACCTGCTCCCTAATTTAGAACAACAAAAATTCTTGATTAAAAAAAAAAAGGCCATAGCCCTTACGACTTAATTTGGTCAGAATGAGTCACCGATGGACAAATAAGAACAAAGCAGAACCTCTCTCATTTTTTTTCCAGATGCATAGTCAATGAGAATAGACCCTATCAAACAACATAGGCATGGGCCAGGTTGGAACTGGATTGCAACCACTCTCGGTTGAAATTGAACCAGGCTACCAAGTCAGAACCAGGCTGCCCTCACGGAAAATTTGCATCGAACCAAAAAAGGCCTCCTTGGGCATGTCAAGTATTCCAGAACACTACTAGCTGTTTCAGTGCAATCAACACTAATAGAAAGGAGACTCCTCCCTCCCTCACCCAATCTTCCATATGTTCCGTCCATTGAAATCATAACACAACAAAGATTCTCTCTCTCTCACCCAATCTTCCATATGTTCCTACCATTGAAATCATAACACAACAAAGATTGTGTTCATGCATCCCATGCTCAGTCATCAATTGAGCAGGATAGTAGAAAATTAAAAAAAAATATTAACATTTACTTTAAAGGATAATTACAAGATTAATCTCGTTCAAAGCTACATAACTTTGAATGAAAAAATAATGCTGCCCCCTGGAAACTTAGAAGATAAGTACTAATTATCAGCATCAGAGAAGCTTTGATATAACTTGACATGATGTCCAGAAGACTTTAGAGACAGCACCGATGACTACTGGGTTTTGATATATCCTATCGGAAACCACAAAAAAATAAAAAATAAAAAACCAGCAATGTCATGTAGCATCATCCTGTTCAGAAATTGTTTCTGCAGCCAAAGGTGAAATCTTTACGTTGATGAGATTTTCTAGATTCCTACCCAATGGCAGTTGCTCCCCATGATGCAATGTTATATGCGATCTTGCTTCCATCCCATGCTATCTGAAGTTTCCCCTTCTTTCTCGTTGAAAATGTTTTGTTAAGAGCTAAAATTAATTGAACTGTCAACAATCACAAAAATAGATAACAAAGTATCAAGTCATTCAGTTAATGTAGAAAATTAAACCAGACCAGATGAGACCACAATTAGCTGAAACCCTTTTTCTTCAAAGACTCACCTTGGAGTTGGTGAGGAGTCATTTCCTACAATAAAGGTTACCCAAGTAATAATAGTGGATAATTGTAAAAAAAGTTCTTTTTAATCACTAGCATAATTTTAATTTAGTACCCAAGCAATATGCACTTTTTATAGCTTTGTGAAACATTAGCAAAATCACTAAAGCTAATAAAGAAGTAGGATACATGGTTTGGGAACAAAATATCCACTTTGTTAGTAGTACTAACACAATATCATTAAATTCATTGGAGTGTGGTGTCAGCAAGGTGGTACATGAGTTCTATTAAGAGAGTTGAGTTCCATATGAAAAATTATCCCTATTTTCCAAAAAAGTTTATGATCAACAATACACAAATAGATGGGGATGGAGATCATGCCCAGCGCATGAAGATCCCACTTTAGCAGGAGAGATTAATAACTTGTTAATCTTACACCCTAAAATGTAAAGAAATTACATCTAATAAATTTCAAACCTGAGACTTAATGACCTTAGACACGAAAATATTTTTCATTACATCAAGACATAGATATCAAAAATTACATGCAACACAAACTTCTCAAGTGATAAATTAGTCAAATATTATTTTCATTCAAACATATTTAATTTTAAAATTATTATATGATATGATATAATATTATTTGTATAATTGCACACAACAATACATAATTAGATATTTATATCAAATAATAATAAGACACCTTTTGATGTGATTGACTTCATAGTTTAAAAAAAAATCAAAGTTGACTTCATAGTTAAAAAAAAAATCAAAGTTGACTTCATAGTTCAGATATGAGTAGAGGTGTCAACTGGGACGAATAGACACGGGATTTTCCCGTGCTCGGGTAAGGCACAATTCGTGTTGTGCCAGGCCGAGGCCAACCGGGCCTCGTGCCATGCCTGATGCGGCACGGTTTAGTGGCATGACCCATCGGCATGAGTCGGGGTCACACGCAGACCCGCACCCGCAGTCCTGGGCTCCCGGCTTCTCGCACCCTCATAGTCACGGCTCACCCTCTTCCCCTAGTGACTCGGGCCTAGCTTCCTGCACAAAAAGACCACGGGTCGGGTCCAATCACACCCAACCTGACCTGATCCCCCCCTTCCCAATGGAAAAAAAAAATTTTAAAAATAGACGTTGGATCTCGCTTCCAATAGTTATGGGGCAGAATCCGGTGGCCTCATGATTCTGCCCCCTAAAATATAAAAAAAACAAAAAAATACTTTTAAAAAAAATTATTTTCTTTAATCTATAAAATTCTACCCACCTCCCTATAATATTTATGTTTTTCATAAATATTTATTCTCTCAAATCTCAGATTTTCACACTCTCAAAACTTTTGCTCCTCTCTCTCGGGACTCAGGATTTCATCATTTGGCTCGACTTTTTGAGAATCTCAACTCGGGTTTAGAATTTTGAGCTAGATTGTTATGCACCGTGCACGTGATCGATCTCAATGCTTTACCAGGTAATTTATTTTAAGTTTTTTTTTACTTTCTTTCTCTCGGTCTCTCTCTAGCCTCTCTCTCTCTAGTCTCTCTCTCTCTAGTCCTAAAATAGTTAAATCTAAAATCAATCATCTAGTATCTACATAAGTGTACTGTTTAACAAAAATTTTAAAAATAACAAATACTAATGAAACATATTTAAATTTTGAAAATAAAAATATTACACAGAGGTCTGAGACTACTGAAACTTTGGTTTCTCCAGTCGTCTCATTCCAAACATCTAAAAAATAAAAAACTAGTAGGAATTATATAGTTTGAACTCATTTTAATATAATAGAACAAAAAAATATTAGAGGTTAAGAAGAAGAAATAGTACAGTGTAAATATTATATGAGAAATTTAACTTATAAGAATTCATTTGAGATTGGGCACCTTATGAGGCATGTCGGATTATGTACTAAAAAACATGGTCCATTAGTTCCTAGACAAACACAACTTAGCACTACATTTTTTGAGACTGGATCGAGTTCAGTCTCAAAATTTACTCCCTTCATATACTCCAGCAAGTTGGGTAGGGACGGCATGGCCAGACTTATCACATTGATGGGCCTTCCGATCAGATTTTCGGAAGATCCAAGGATAGTGCACATAATGCAGACATATTTTCAGTCTGCTTATCGTAGGATTTGTAGGTTCACATCTAAAAATGACATACTAAAATTATATAAATTAAAAAAATAAAAAATAATTAATGAATTTATGGCATATGGTGGAGTGATGTCCGTGACATCCGATATCTAGACAAGTCACGATGAATCATCTTATGGATGTCTCACTAGCCACTATGTAGATTTTAACTGGACTATGAATAAAAAAATTTTAGAATTCTCTGAGATTCTCCATCCTCGTGATGACCCGACCATTTTTGAATGTATGATGAAAATCTTTAGGGAATATAAAATTCAAAATAAAATTTTTAGTATCACATTCGATAACGCATCTAATAATGGATTAGTGATTAATAAGTTTGTTAGGAATATTAGAGACGCACCATTATGAGAGATCTTTCATGTTAGATGCATGTGTCACGTGATTAACCTAATTGTTCAAGCGGGTATGAAGGTATGTTCTCCCGTGTTGGATAATATACGTAATACACTAAAATATATTCGCACTCCTCGCAAACAACAAGAATTTGGTAGTCTCTGTTTGTCTACGAATCTTAAGAAGAAAAAATTCCAATTAGATGTGAGACATCATTGGAATTACACATACCTGATGTTGGAGTCATGTGTTAGATACGAACATGTGATATCCGACTACGTCAATAGTAAGAGTGACGAACTTATAATTGATGAACATGTGTTCGTCGATTTATACTCACACAACTTACATTGTACTCAGATGCATATGCAACATTAATAGCATGTTTAGAAAGTATCGAGCTGATCATGCACTTAGCCATATGGTTACAGAGATGGAAATCAAGTACTTAAAGTATTAGTCTACCGTTCCATCTCTATTGTCTCGCTGCATGCATGAACCCTAGGATTAAGGTGGAAGGAATAGAAAATATCATGACTTATATTTCCTCGTGCATGAACCTAGAAGAGACACCTGAAGGGTTCATTCACGAAAAGTTGACTGACATGTTCACATACTACGATACTAGGTATGATGGTGATAGTGATAGTAGTGAGACTGTGATTACGGACATGAATACCTTGTTCAGAGATAACGATTTTTTCATTCAGATAGCGAAGGAAAAACATCGGGGTAGACCATCACATAGGAGTGAGCTTTCTCGATACTTAGATACCGATTATTGTTCAATCCTATCACATTCTGATACTAAGAATCTTGATATATTACAGTGATGAAAATCATATGAGTCCACCTTTCCCGTTCTATCTAGGATGACACGAGATCTACTGACTCTGATATTGAGCGTAGCATCGAAGTCTGTTTTTTTTATTGTAGTGAACGTGATTTCAGATAGGAGATCGAGATTATGTCCAGATATTATTGAGGCATTGGCCTGTTTGAAGAATTATGAGGATTCGAGGTTTAGTATCCATGATCGTGCTGAAACTGGGACAGTGACTGTATCCGCATCCACTACGAAAGCGGATGAGTTGATTACTGATGATGATAATCCATATGATAGTGATCTTGATATTGTGGTTAATAATGCTCATGATATGCCGATTGACGATTGATGATGATCCACTATTTTTACGTTACGTTGAAACTTGAAACTTATATTTGTTTGGTTCGGTATCTATTGGCTGATTGGTGATTTTTCATCTGATTTACTTTTATTTTTTTGACTTTGTAATTTTTTTTAACGAGATTTTTTGTTTAATTTATTTTTTTGTTTAAAATTTTCATTTAAAAATTTAAACTCTAATTTAATATTTTAATTATAATAAATTATAATCTAAATTTATTTTAAATTATAAAAAAAAAGTTAAACTCTATTAATATTTTCAAGTTATAAATTTTTTATAATTATCAATTTACCAATTTAAATATTAATCTTTACAATTTATTTATATTATATTTTTAATAAAAAAATTTAAACTTTGTAATTTATTTAATTTTTAACAATTTTCATTTTATAAATTAAATATAATATACATTATCTATATATAATATAATATATATTTTATTTAAACTAAAATATAAAACTTTAAAAATTTTAAAAAACAAATTTTAACAAGGCCCGTACTGGCCTGGTTTGGCCAGTACGGCCTGGTTTGGCCCGACCGGGCCTGGCTTTGATAAACCATGTCGTGCCTGGCCCAGCCCGACCCGGCCCGTTTGACACCTCTAAATATGAGTGATTTTGTTAAAATAGAGCCACTAAAAATCATAATATTTATGGGAACCAAAAAAATCAAAGCCAGGCCCGACCCGGCTTTGATTACAAAGCCGTTTGACCTGGCCCGACCCGACCACTAAAAATAGAGCCACTAAAAATAGAGCCAGGCCCGACCACTAAAAATAAAAGAGTTCTCTTATTTTTAATCAAAGCCAGGCCCGACCACTAAAAATAAAAATAGAGCCAGGCCCGACCACTAAAAATAAAAATAGAGCCAGGCCCGACCACTATTTTTAATCAAAGCCAGGCCCGACCACTATTTTTAATCAAAGCCAGGCCCGACCACTAAAAATAGAGCCACTAAAAATCATAGGCCCAGCCCGACCCGGTCCGTTTGACCTGGCCCAGCCCGACCCGGCCCATAAAAATCATAATATTTATGGGAACCAAAAAAATATAATTCCTCGTATAATTCAATGATATTATTACAATCTATAAACTACCAAAAAAGTTCTCTTATTAACAAAATCATAATATAGTTCAAATAGAGCCACTTTGTTAATAAAAGAATTTGCCCAATCAATCAATCAATATTTATGATTTTGTGCTTCGCTCTGCCTAAATCAACAGCAGATGAGTTGCAATTTATGCATATTTCTTTGGCTTTGTGTCTAACCTATGACTTCATATGCATTTATTATGACCAAACTTATGTTCTTTATTATCACAATAAATAGTAGCAAGTCCTTAAATTAAAAAAATAATAATAATCATTACAAAAAAAATATATGATTCAAAGAAAATCATAAAACATAATAATTATAAGGCCCTAGATAATATACAAATCTAAAGTAGATTTACTATTTACATTTCACACAAGCTAAAGCCTAACAAAAATCAATATAATTAGTTAACTACATATAAAGGTAATTCCTAAAAATATCAAATCTATAGATTTCTTCACATATTAAACAACATAAAACATAATATTGGTAAAGTTATTAAATAATTAAATTTTCATATAATTATATCATATCTAAAAAAGTTCACAAAAGTAATTGTGGCAATTAAAACTATAAATCCTTGGTGTTGTAAGCCCAAGCCTTATCATAATTATATGGGATCGATTGTATTAATTTTATTTCAATCAACCCTATTAAAAATTATGCCTCACATCAATACTTATGTTATTAAATCATTATTTAAAATTTTTACTAAATTATTCATCTGTCTATTTCTATTTTTTTTCTATATTTATTCGAATAGTCTCATGCTTTCTAATTGATATATTAAAAAGGCTATGTTGGACATTACTAAGCTATTTTTGATGATTCTTACTTATTTTATCATTCTATATAATTTATTTTAATTTTTTTTCTAATGATTTCATTTTTAATTTTTTTTTTATTAGTATTATCATATATTTATCTTATCATTCTAATCTCTATTACTCTCATCCTTTTAATATTTTGCTTATTGATTATATAATATTCACTTTCATATAACACAACTAATTTTATAATTTTATAAAATTTTTATTTTTATCTATTTAGTACTCATTTATCAAAATGAATTTCTGATAAAACTCTTAATTTGGTCCATCCAATATTAATCATATGAGATATATCCTTGTCAATCTCCATATTAAAAATAACTAACATTTAATACTTCATATATTCTTATTTTGACCACCATATTCATTATCATTATTTAATATGATTAAACACATATTTTAAATATTATATGTTGTTAAGACTAATCCTAAACATCTTAGACTCAAGTACAACCTTCAAATGTTTAATTTCCTACCTAATTCTTTTTAAAAATCATCAACCAATAATATATCATCTATAAATAATATCTACAAATAATATATACAAATAAATATTTTCTTAAAAATCTCTTATTTATTCATTTAAAATTAATACAAAGATATAAAGATTTAGTGATTATCCTTAATGTAGTTTTACAAATAAAATATACAACTATTATGGTGTGAGTAAACACTCATTCAATTTGATATACTCATATGTATAGATATCGATACCTAATAAAAACGAGATCAGAGAAAAATTTAGGTACCTAAACATGTTTTTGATAATTGTTCAAAGTATATTCGAGAATTTTTTGTCATACATCATAATTGTTTTTATTTTTAAATGATTTCATAAAATAATAAAAAATCAATTTAATAATTAAAAAAAATTAATAATGTATTAAATTACATTTAGATAGATTCAATACTTAATGTATCGATTAAGAGATTATACACAAAAATTCTTGTGTTGGTACACCACTTAAAACGAAATGACAAAAAAAACTAACATCTAATTGAGAGAACTCGTACACTCATATTTTAAAAAAATATTTCATACCTTTTTTGAAGAGAGTTTTAATAACAAATTATCTCATCAGCCATGTGACATTTTATATCTTTTCTCAATACATGATCTCTCCCTGGAATATGATAAGTTAGCACTCAACTCATTGAGATGTTACTTCCTTACTCAAATACTCAAACAAATATAAATATTTTTCACCTGAATGGCAGGATTTTAGTAAATGTTGGTGTTAATTTTTTGAGTAAAAAATATTTTTTAATGAATCTAGGAAGAGTAAACCCAAAAAATATATTTGTACCAATTACTACTTCTTACTCCTCAATAGTTCCACTTAACCTCCAATTAGAATTATGAGTCACTTATCCACTAATTATGAACTGATCAATTCAAATTATGATGATACTACAATAGTAATCATATGTATCAAGAAGTACTAATATGGTGACATTTAGAAAAAACGAGGCTCATTAAAAAAGAAAATCTCTCTTAAGTCTAGAAGCCACATCAACTCATGAATCTACTTTAGCTCAGACTCATGATAAGTCAGAGACTAAAAGATATGACTACATAAGAATTAGCATTTATACTAGAAGGAAAGAAAAATACATACACAAGTAACACAACTTGCTCAAATTAGAGGTGAGTTTACTCAAAAACTAGAAAATCATGAAATCAACCCTTCTGATCATGATATTCTGATAATTCTTTGAAAAGAAAAAAAAAATTATACTCAGCATTCGAACTCACAAATATTATCATATACACGTATTCTCATCTCTTTTATGTTTTTTACTACTTTTTTTCATGATAATTGGATATCCAACCTAAGTCTCCTTTGGTAGCATTATCTCGTATATGATAGTATAAGATCATTATGAAAAAAAGATATATCAACTATTTCAATAAATTAAAAAACTAATATCATGATATGCAAGAAGATGACACATAATATCTTCTTTACAAAGAAAACTTTATTTTTCTAATAGTATCTTACAGATAAATGATAAACAACTAAAGATAAAAAATATGTTTCTTCATCAGGACCCTGAAGATCAACTGTATATGGAAGATCCATCTGAGTTTAAAGCAGTACAATCAAACATAATTTATAGATTACAAAACACATTAAATAGCCTGAATTAGATACCTAATACAAGTCTCCTTTGGTGACATTATCTCATCTATGATGACACAATTTTTAGTTGTTATATCATGACATGCAGGAAAGACGACACATAGACTATCAGAACATTTTCTCCCTTGTAGCTAAAATGGCTTTTGTATAAAAAAAAAATCTTTTTTTTTCTAGTAGTATCTCAAAGATAAATGATATAACAATTAGACAGGTAATATGTTTTTTCATCGTGACCCTAAGGATCAACCACATATGGAGGATCCATCTGAATTTAAAACAATACAATCAAACAGAATTTATGACTTACAGGTGACACTAAATGGCTTAAATTAATCATCAAGTACTTAGTTTACGAAATTTTCATGAACAACTTAATTTGATTTAGAAATGTGTGCCAAAAAGTTTTCTTTGTTTTCTTAGAAAAACTTTGATGATATAGTAATTTTACTCATTATATACATAAATGATATTCTAAGTAAATGAGATAATTAATTGATAATCACCCAACTCAATGAGTGCAGTACTTTTTTAGTAAAAAATTGTAATGAACTCTATGAGAGATATTATTTATCATATAAGCGATATATGCTCGACACTCTTACAAGGATTGAACTTAAGGATCGTACTTTAGCAAATATTCATATTGTCAAGTAAGCTCAGGCTGGCATATTCCAAGTCCAAGCCAACCCCAAGGAATGACTCATTTCGTGTAGGGTCAAAGCCAGCCGTGCCTCATGCTGAACTATGCACGACCCACATGTCTGCCCCAATGGTACAGTCTGCCAGCCATGTAACATATTTGATATTTGATAAAATGTGAATAAAACATGAGTAAATTATGATTATTTGATAAAATAATCATACCGAGCACGAGTGGGTTCCGAGTTTATTCAATGAGAATAAAACATGTGATATTTGATAAAATGAAGGAAAGACACATGACAAACCAAAAAATCCTACAATCAATTCTTTTGATTATGATTATTTGATTACTCTCCAACATCAAGTAAATTATACTATGTACTTATCTCACAGGTTTTGTCTTATTTATGCACTTTTCTTCATTTTCTCTTTTATTACTTGTATTTATAATACTAAGATATGAATGTCTTCTTTTACAACATTATCTATTTTAGAATGATAGTAAATATATCTACTCTAACAAAATTTAAGAACTAATAGATTGACTCTAAGGATTGTTGACTTGTTGATTAAAGATGAATTATTAGAATATTTTATCTATAATGACTAATACAAAGTCAATTTGGATACTCATATCATTTGCAGTTAGCCACAAATAAATAATATATCATTTAGAAATGAATAAAATATTTCTTTATGACAACTATGCAAAAATATATATATTTAGAACAATTACATAATTTTCAAGCCAAGACAAATACTCAAATCCACTTTACAAACTATGGAAGGTCTTGTATTGCCTAATGCATTACCCAAAAGATTAGTTTATCAAAATTTCACTCAATGTTAGCTCATTTGGATTACACATGTTATTAATTATTTATTATTTTTCTAATAAAATTTCAAAAGACATGTTTATTTTATTGATCATAAATATTACTGGTATTTTAATAATACAAGATGAATTTTGAATCATTTAATTCAAAGAGTATTTTCAATCATAATTTCAAACAAAAAATATTAGAAGACTCGTATATTTTCTTAAGGTTAAAATACCATATAATCATAGAGATATTATATAATTATTGAGGAGATACAACTTTATAAACTTTTAAATGTTTTTCTTTTGGATTTTACTCCAGCATATATGTTTATTGAGCCGGGTACAAATATTTTATCTGATATGGATACTCAAGTTTACATAACTACAAATAAAGAATTATAGAAAATTTATTTATTTTATTATTATCATACTAAAATAATGTATGAAGTCGATATTATCAATTTTTTTCTAAATTATTCATTACATAAACACTTAGAATCAGCTCTTTGTATTCTTCAATATATGAAAAAATTTTTAAGGATTTATATTTCATTTAAAGATCAATAGCATTTTTGTTAATCAGTTATTTAGGATCAAATTGAGCACAAAATTACATATTGAAAAGATTTACTATAGATTATTATATTGTTCTTGAAAATAATATTAATTTTACAAAAACTAGAAGACAAACATTAGCCTAAAGATCAGTGTAGAGAAAGATAAAGAGAGTGTACATGGCAATAATCATAGCTACAAGTGAGATCCATTGAATCATGCATCTACAAGTGAGATATATTGGCTCCGATATAATTTTGCACGAAAAAAAGAAATACATAAAGATTAATTAATTTATTCCAATAAATAGAAGATTTAGAATAAAACTATAATAATAACATATTATTTTATAACATATCAGATTATAGATATATTTAAGAATGTCTTGAGAATATCTCAATTTACATCTCTTTCCTCCAAGATTTGTAATCTTGATATTTACACTCCAGTGAGAGTAGTTTCATTCTTTAGTTAATGTTTTTATTGTCTTTTTACTTTACAATGGGAACCTAACATATAATATGCCCCAATAACTTTTCACTAATTTACATATAGGTTATGTTTTTTATTTTACAACATTATGAAAAAATCATTTTGTCTAGTTTGGTGAATTTTTAGGATTTAGTTCATTGAATGCTACAAATAAAGAAATAACATAAAAAAAATATAAGACATTGATTTTAATGTTAATCTAATTTTTCATGAGCAAAATAAATATATCAATATTGCCTGTTATTAGCTCATTTTATTGACATGAAAACTCAATATTATTATGTCATCATTTTTCCTAGATTTTTCATGCAAAAACTTGAGGATGAGTATTGAGAGTATTTGTTGAGAGTTATTGATGAAATGTTACTGTTTACATAATAGTTAGTTATTTTAAGATGAAGTAGCATCCATTATACAAATGAATTTTTATTTTCCAATTATATAAATAAAATATCGAATACCCTCAAATAAAAATGTACTCATTCAATTATTTTGAGTATCAAAATGTTACAGTTTACATAATTAATTATGGGAAAGTTTACTACCAAACACATTAATTTAAAATTGGTCAGAATATCACTTTGATAATTTTTTATATTTTATGATTGCTATGAATAGTTTCTCATTTTTTTTTTCATAATTTGATAAAGAAAATAAAAGCAATTATTAACATATTTTTCATTTTCAATAAAAAAATTAGTTCTGGTAGGGTTTAGACTTTAGAAGCCAGAAAACCAACATTTCATCAATCTGCATAGCAATTCAAAAAAATAATGAAAAAATACAGATTGAGGTAACCAGATGTTGGGTGCTCTGAAGCAAAGAAAAAAACCAAAAAAATAAAATATAATAGTAAACCTCAATATCCCCTACACTTTATGCTACTATGTATATATAAAAAAATACTCAATTTAGAGGAAAATAAATACATACAATATCATCTAAGCATCATCGTGAAAATATCTATAATCTGATCACTAGTAAATACACAAACTATAGTTAATAAACTCATCCTCAATTGTATCTCATATAAAACAATAATCATTATAAATATGTTTAATCTACTTGTAAAATATATATAAAAAAAATTTATTTGTAAAATAGTTGATTCACAAAAATATATCAAATTATATGACTATAATAAAAAGTGACATTGACCTCTAAAATAATAAGCTAACTTCTATCAAAAAATGACTGATCAATTGAATATCAAAATTATTGATGTCATAGATACATATCATGTCTTTATATTCGATTTAAAAATAATAGTATATCACATACTCATCCAAAAAATAAGATGATCTTCAAAGAAATATAATTATATAAAACTCAATAATGAATCTTCTTTTTGTAATAGTAGGAACACAACGATAATCAAGTAGACCTCTAACTTGGTTTTTTCCTCTCTATCTCCAAACCGATCATATATTATCATATGGAACATATATGGTCCTAAAAGCCCCAGAGTCGGACTGTCAGATCATATAAAACCTCAGTCCCAACAATATAAAAGATGATTTAGTAAGCATCCTAAGAAATATATCTGAATTTTAGCATCCCTAGGGATCGAACTCATGTTCCTAGGATGAGAGCATCTAACCTCTTTTGCCAATAGGTTATCGCGTCGTTGGTGATAGACTTCTAATTGGTTATGTGCATGTGTATAAATGTCTAAGAAAAACTATAAACTAACTACATATATTAGCATCATCATTGATATCTAATTTAATAATTATTAGATTGTTAAACTTTATTATAATTCTCTTATATTTGAAAAAATAAGCTAGAATGTTGAGACTTGTAGACAAGTTTACCCACATATCAAGTAGTGACTTGATTAGTACATGTTTAACCATACTAAACTAAAATAACATATCTAGAACATATTTATTATGTGAAAAAAAATTAATCTCTTAAATAAGCAACCTCAATATTTATACAATACTCGAGATGCCCCAAAATTCAAATCTTATCTAAAATTTGACTTGCAAGAATACTTTTAATTAAAAATATACTCAATTTAAAATCACCGATAATAAAAATATTCATCAATATATATTAGTAATATCATATATTATCTCTCTGATCTAAATCAAATCAAATAAGTATAATTTGGTACATAATCCTTAAGACTAAAAGTGACAAGTATTGAAGAGAACCCATCAAATCATGTCAAAAAATTATTTCAAGCCATAAAATTTTTCTCATTCTACAAACCATACATGCACTCTTTGCACAGTAAAACCTAGTGGTTGCTATGGTAATCTAGATGGTGAAATATTGAATGTGCAACCTTAGAATTGTAATTTGATCCCTACCGACTTCCCATTATCACTGGGATGGAGGATGGCTAAGTTCCCTAGGGCCCAAGTGGTTTACTCTAAGACAAAATGCTTATGAACTTCCCACCTGGTATTTAAAAAAAAAAACTTAGTAGTAGCAACATAAGAATCTTTTCCTTAAGATTATTATAAAAAAATATATTTTTCATATCTAATTAATATATGATCTATTTATGAGTAACAAAAAATAATAATATGATAGAAATCATGTATATATGGAAAAAAAATTATTATAATAATCTACATAAAAAACTTGTATGAATCTCCTAACTGGCAATATGGTCTCTAGTCTATCAATATTTCTTTCAAGTTTAATATTCATCATCCACAACCACTTACATTCAACTACAAATTTACCTATAAGATTCAAATCAAAATCTCATATATTGCTTGAAATAATTATACTTAGTTCATCTAACATAGTCTATCAACACCCTGGATGACTAAGTATCCGAAAAGACTATATGAGACACAAACAACTATTAAGATAACAAAAAATTAAAATAAATTATACCAAAATGAGCGCAAAAAAAAATACATATGACAAAGTGATGAATAAAATTTATCATCGGATCCTTCTGTATAACAATTAGAAAATCAAAGTCAAAACTATAAAATGAATAAGTTGATGTAGCATATGGCTCGAGACATATTGTGGCATCTTTGTCTAGCATACATCTAGACATGGATCATCTACAACTCATTATCCCTCGTAATAAAAATATTAACTATATAAACAATAAACAAATTTATCATATTATCAACTCTTCCAAAATAACAAAAAATAAGTTAATACCACAACTATATATCATAAATGAGATTATTGTCTATGAGAAACTTACAAATTAGACCCTTTGTAACTACTTTAGATCGTATAATGTCTTCACTAGTCTACAAATTGTTCCTAATTATACTACTCAAAACTTAGACAATTACTCCATATACATTTCATTCTCAATATCACCCTAAAAAAATATATTCTTCGTATCTAGCTCATATGTCCTTTAACTATGAGATATTATACTATAAATAAAAATTTGCATTGAGATCATATTATCTACTTGAGATTAATTGTACTGGTAATTCATACCAAATATTTAATTATATCTCTCCGTTATGGGTCTCTCCTTACGTCGATCTATCTTTTCGTTTTGAATATATATTCATAATGAATGCTAACCTACAACAAATAACAAACTTTCATAATTAAGAAAAAACAAAAAAATGAACAAGAATAGAGTATGAAAAAATTTATAAAATTAGATGATGAGTACACTTCCTCTATCCCCTAACGAGAGCAATAAAAAGATAAAGATCAAAGAAACTAGCTAGTAAATCATATGACTCTTCAGTAAACTCATCTCTAGTCTAACAAGGCTAGGTAAATCTCTTTCTTTTGGCATAGACTCGTATGAACTAGATGGTCAAGTCTTCAAGTTATAAATTCAATATGAATTATACTTATAGACATTTCTGAACTACATCTTATCCATCTAAAAAAAACCTCCATGCTTGAAAAATCTCACTCTCTTCAAACTAAACATGCTCAAAATTTATCAGTAGATATAATATCTTCATAAAAATAATATCATATTAAAGATTAACATGCTTAGATATAATCGATGGATATCTTTTTCTACTAATTGATAGTCTAGACTTGAGGTAAGAGAGGAGTAAATGATCCAAGTATAATATTTAGGTTCTGACTCTTTATATGCTCAATATAAAATGAGGTATGACAAAAAAATAATATTTATACTCATTAAAATTATACTAGTCTCTGATAGAGATATCAACTAGGTCGGGTGGATAGGGCACGACTCACAACAAGGCCCAATTCAATTGTGTCTGGTCTTGAGCCGTCCCACCCCATGATATGGTTAGTGTCGTGCTGGGTAAACACGAGCAGTGCATCATTTAGGGCTATGGATGACCCGTGTGACTGGCTAGGATGCATGGTCCACCGGCCTAGCCACCCAAGCACTCGGAACTGACTAAGGGTCATGGGTCATATCCCGTCGGGTGACTGCCCGATAGGTCGGGCTATTATTTAAAAAAAATTCAATCATGTATGCCAAATCTTACTTACGTGGCTAATTATAATAAGCCGACTACGTAAGCTGGCCACCCGTTGCAATTTCAAGCAAGGGATTTTGCAGGAAAGGTCCGGCATGATCCAAGATGATCCTACACTCAATCGTACCATCATGACGTGCTAGGCCAGCCAGATGGTTCTTGTGTAGTGCTTGGCACGGCACGGCACGGCATGATCCATTTGACACCTCTAGTCTAACAAAAAAAAATAATTATAATCTCTTTAGATACTATACTATCTATGAAAGATACATCTCAATATCTTAGATGTCAACTTGTCTCATCAAGAATAATGATTAATGAAAAAACAAGTACATCTAAAAATTATAAAAGTTAAGCAAAATAATTACTCTTCAAAATATATGATCTAAAATAATATATGTTGAGAAATATCATCAGAGAATACTAAATTAATGAGATATATTATTGTTATAATAATATATTTACAAAATTATTTCAAAATACTTTTTTCAATTATTAGTATCTGAGTGTCTCAATTAAATATATATTTTTTATTTCAAAATCATCATTTCATTAGTATGCAAGAATATGCTAAAAAATAGAAGTGTTAAATGAGTCATCTCATGTCGACACGGCCCAATTATTGGTGGGCCAATCAGGCCACCATACTAGGCACGGTACAACTTAATTTTGGCCGGCACGACACTGCCAGCCGGCTAAGTTTGGCCAGGGTGTGCCGAGACGTGCCAATTCAAGCCCAATTTTTCAACTTAGCGCCTTAGCCTAGGACCTAGCATAACTAGGTCCTAGGAGGCTAGGACTTCGAGTTCGAGTCCGAGACCAACTAGCACAATCACATTCGTGACTCGACTCGTCATCTCTGTCTAGAAATTATAGATTAATTATTTAAGTTAACATTTATGAATTATGAGTTAACATTTATAAATTTCATATTTTAAGTTAACATTTATGAGTTATGAGTGTGACATTACATTATATTATTTATTAAGTTCACATAAATCAAAAAAAAAATATCAAAAAAAAAAACACATCAATTATTCATTCATCATTCAATTCAAAATTAAATAAAATAACACATAGTGATGATAATACAGCAAGCTCACAAATCACAATATTTATGAATCATAAGCATAACTCACAAATCATAACATCATAAAATAAACTATAAATATCATCAATCTCAATCACAATAGTAATAATGCAGCAAGCTCAACTGTCTCAATGACTCAACTATCTCAATGACTCGGTCCCAATATCAACTTGTATGAGTATGCAACTAATTATCATCGCATAAGCATTGAATAATATCACTAGAGGTGGGCTAAACCTCCTCAAAGTACCACGAATCATCATCTAGCAGCAACTCGTCCTCTCTTGTTTCAGCACGATCTCAATCATGGATGTTCAACTTCAAATTATCTTAATCATTTATGCATGCTAGTGTCTCAATAATATTTGACCATAATCTTAATTTCCTATCCAAAATCACATTTACTACAACAAAAAAATAAACTCTAATACTATACTTGACACTGAAAGAGTCAATAGATTTCGTATCATCTTAGATAGTACGAGATGGGTAGACTCATATGATTTTTACCATTATAAAATATCAAATTTTATGTTATCGTTATGTGATAGGATTGAACAGTAATCAAAATCTAAGAATCAAAATAGCTTGCTCGTATTTAATATTTCATCCCATATTTCTCCCTCACTGGCTAAATAAAAAAGACATCATCTCTGAATAAGATATTCATGTTTGTACTAAAAGTATGACTACTACTATCACCATATCCAGTATTATAATATATATTTAACTCAGTCAACTTCTCATGAATAAACCTTTTAATTTGGTATTCCTGGTTCATGCACGAGGATACATATACCAAAATATTATCTACCCCTTCCATCACAACTCTAGAATCCATATAAACAGCCAGACAATAAAGAAATGAAATGATAGACCAATACTTTAAATATTTAATTTATATCTCAAGAGTCATGTCACTAAATATCAGATAATCTCTAAACTTCCTAAACATGCAACTAATATTACATATGTACCTAATAAAATGCAAGTCATAAAAGTATAAACTGACGAATGCATGTTCGTCATATCATAAAAAATCTTTATAATTTTCATAAATAAAATTTTTGTATCTTAGTTTGAATCTATAATAATAAGTTCGTTATACTTACTATTAATGTAGTCAGATATCACATGTTCGTATCAACACATAACTCCAACATCAGGTAAATATAATTTCAATAGTATCTTACATCTAGTTAGACTTTTTCTTCTTTAGACCCACAGAGAAACAAAGATTATAAGCTCTTGTTGTATGTTGGGCGTCTGAAAATATTTTTGTGAGTTATATTTTTTTTAATTGAGGAACCAACTTCATTTTCGCTTATACTATCAAGTTAATGACGTGACACATAAATCTAACATGAAAAATCTCTCCTAATAATTCATCTCTAATTGACCTAACAAACATATTAATGACTATTTTATTATTGAATATATTATCAAATATGATATTATATATATTATTTTGAATATTATATTTTTTAAAGATTCTTATCATGCACTCATATATGATCAAGCTATCATGAAGATGAAAAATCTCTAAAAATCCTAATATCTTTTTATTTAGTATTCATTTAGAATCTACATAGTGGGCGATAAAGCATGCATAAGATATATCATTGTAACTAGTCCAAATATCAAACATCACTTGCATTATGCCACTATATTCCATAAATTTATTAATTATTATTTATTTTTCTAACTTATTATATTTTAGTATGTTATTCCTAGATATAAACCTAGAAATCTTATTATATGCAGACTACAAATAAATATGTATAATACTGACTACTATTAGATCCTCAAAAAATCTAATCGGAAGATACATCATCATTATTAGTTTGATTATGTTTTCCCTCCCTAACTCGTTACAGTATATAAAGGAGGTCGAAATAGAAGCTGAACTAGATCCAATCTCAAAAACCTCACAACTCAATTAGATTTTTCTAGGATCTAATGTATCATGTTTTTTGATGAATTATTTGACATGTCTCTTTAGGTGTCCAATCTTATATGTATTCCTACAGGTTAATATTTTCTTATAATATTTACATTGATTTGATTCTTCATCAATATTACTAATATTTTTATATTGTATAATGTTAAAGTAAGTCTAAACTATAGATTTTCTTCATTTTTTTGTTTTTTAGATATTTGAGTCAAGACCATGAAAAAAAAAATTTTCAAAGGCTCCGACCTCGAACATTTCCGTAGGGTTTACGTTATCAATATTAAAATTATTAATAGTTATGTTAATATTAATCTCGTTCTCATCATTAAATTCATTATTTGTCATTATAGATTTTTATTAGTTTATTAATTATATTCTAAATTCTATTTTTAAATTTAAATAATATTTGTTATTAAATTATTAATAAAAATTAAAATTAAAAAACTAAATAAAATTTTAAAAATAATACATATTTGGCATTTGGCAGTTTATGGAATAGGAATATCGATTCCCGATTAACGAAAGAGATCTCCAATATCCACGGTCCACACCCGAGTGCAGAAAGGTGGACACCAAAATAAGAGATGTCCGAAGATAAGTATTAGACTTAAAGTTATAGATTTCATATTAAAGAAAAATAGAGAGAATATGAGGTGTTAGATTAAGAATTGAGAAAGATAATATATATATATAAATACTATAAAGATTCAAAAAAATCATTTTTTTTAAATGTTTTTTCAATTTTTTAGTAATGTTTTATTTATTTTTTAGGCTAGAAACCTGACAGCCAACAAATTTTCTTCCTACCCCGTTGTGGGTGCAATTAACTGCGGAATGCATCTCAGTTTAATTTTTTTTAACTGTTGGGTAGGTTCAGCTCGACAATTCCAGAAGGATAAAAAATCAGACAAGGAATGAGCCCGACCCCAAGGCACGAGTGAGAGCCTGATGGCCAACGAGTCATGCGTCACGAAAGTCCAACACTCAAAGCCCCACCCAAGTTCTAGGGTACGACATCGGGTCGTGCCTTTGGGCTAGGCAATCGAGTAGTGTCTGGCCGAGCATGGGGTTCGGCACTCCTTGGCCCAGCATGGCATGAGCCTTGCCTCAAGCCGGCACGACACAAGCCCAGGCATGATTTTGGACTATATCATGTTGGGCAAGGCACGGCTCAGTTGGGCTATGGCTCTTGCTGAGCCCTGAGCCCGAGCAGCACGACCCACTTGATACTTCCACTGAAAAATAACAGACTAAAACATCTGATTGATGAGATATATTATTGTAAAAATTACATCTTTCTAAAAATATTTCAAAATATTTTTTTCATGAATATCTTAGTTATCTCAATCAAATGTACATTTTTCATTTCAAAAGTCTTATTTTATTAGAATGTGCTAAAGTTAGAAATCTAGTGTATAATCTCATAATTCATAAAAAATAATGAATCATCATGACATTCAAATACATTATTACTTTAAATTTTTTAATATTTTTATCCAATTAAATTTTTATAATTTTGTGAAAAATCAAAAAAATAAAAAACAAATATGTAATATATCACGGAAAAGATATATCAGTTTTTATAATTTTTAGGGCATGATCGTGCTTCCGTGCCCGGCCCGGCACGGTTTAAAAAAACTGGGCCCAGCACGACCCGCAGGCACAACGGGCCGTGCCGTGCCTTGCCTGACCCGCTCGGGCTTGCCTATCCGAGCGGTTCGGGATACGGGAGACCGCGGATCGGGTCGAATCAGACCCGAACCGGAGTCTTTTTTTGCGGGAGGGGCATCATGGGGTCGGGCTCACGGGACACCCGGCACGGGATAAACCCGTGCCGGTTTGCCGTGTCGCCGGCCGAATCGTGCCGGGCCAGGCACGGCACGGCTCGTGCCATGCCCGGGCACAGCACGGGCCCGGGCACAAAATTTTTCCGTGTCATGCCCCGTGCCGGGCCGGGCCGGCCCGGCCCGGTTGACACCTCTAATTTTGAGCAATCATCAACAAAATGATCAGATATCTAAATTTTTCTCTTATCAGATATGTACTAGGACCTCATATATTTGAATGTATCAAAACGAATAGGTACTTACTCATATCATGCTACATATAGGATAGAAAGCAAAAATAAATTTTCCTAGGTAACATAAGTCTCTACTTAAGAGTCAAAACACCCTTAAAACAATGATAAAATATGTAATTTCACTAATGATGAGTAATTAAGCTAAAAAAATTCAATTAACAAACCTAAAATACACCAACATCTAGATAAAGATAAAAAAAACATATAAAATAAGAACATATAATTCATCATGCTCAATTATAACTAAAATATTTCTCAGAATTTCCTAATCCAACAAAAAATATAATTAGAATTTAAGATAAAAAAAAAATTAAATTGTCTATAAATATAACTTACAAATATACAAGACAATCAAAAATAAACATAATAAACAAAATAATATCAAATCAAACTAAATAATATCATATCTAATGACGTTTAAATATTTATCATTAATTACAATAATATTTTAAGAATAAAAAATATATAATAAATAAGATATGATTACGAATAATATAAATGTTCGTTAATATATCAATAATCTAAAAGTTATAAATAAAAGTATAAATAAATAATCAATGATACCTAAACAAAATAATATGTTGATGCCTTAGTGATGAGTATTATATATACCTCTGTTGTAAGAATCAGGGTGGATAAACCTTGAGGTCCACTCATTAATATTGCAGTCAATATTTCTCTATCACTAATGTGTAAAGCTTTCAATTTCTTCTCTAAAAATAATATCTAATAATTATGTTGGGTATGCGATATCTTCTTTCAATGAGTACACGGAAATGAGATTCTCCTCGATCTAACTTTGTTGTGATAATTCATATTAATTTTAAAAAACTGAACCAAATCATAATTTATGGCAAACTTAATTATGGTTTAATCTCCTATTTTTAATAAATTTTGTCAAAAAGCCAATTAGGGTTTCATCCCACAAGGATTCCCACATGTCACCATGCTTGCTACCATGCGCACCACTTTGTTCCTCTACTCAGCTTAGATGCACCAATACAATTCAGCATAGTTGAAATGCTATTGTTCGTTTTCCTATTGTGTGCCAGCACACACCATTGTGAATGTGCCTGCTATGCCCTTGTGTGCGCCACTTTGCATGTGCTTGCATGCATAGACAAATTTTGTTTTATTCTAGGATTTGTAAGAAAATGTATCCACATACACAACTAGGTTAAGAAATATAGGTCAAGAATTATAGGTTAAGAATTTGCATAACCTAGAACCGGCCCAGACATATATTTGGATTATCTTAACCCAAATTTACATGTGTTTGGCAAGAACTGGCCCGAAACTGTTTTCAAGTGGCGGACAGTGCCGGGCATGCCCTCTAGTGAACCGTGCCATATCAGTCACGACATAGTTTCTGTAGCATGTCGTGCATGGCATGAGACACAGACCCGTATGAGCTTGAAAAAATTTGGTTGTATCAGCCTGGCATGGCTCATTTGACACATGTATACACAACTCACTCTAATACAATGATAAATTATATATACAAACTAAACTAATATAATAAAACTCATATAAAAATTTATATATTAAATATTTTTATATAATAAACAAAAATAATCTAGATAATTCACAGGTCAAGTGATAATAAATTTTTAAAATATTTTTTTAACACATTGACGCGCGCCTCAAGAAGATGCGTTGTAAAATGCCTCAAGGCATTAAAAAAACACTAAGTTCAATGAAGCTCCTGGAGCTCCGTCGAGCTTTCTGTGGAGTAGAAGAGAGGGAGCGAGAGAGAGAGAGATACAAAGGCAAGGGCAAGGGAAAATTAAAAAAATTATTTAAAAATTATCAAAATTTATTAAAATTTGATAATGATATTAATTGATAAATAATATTAAATTAATAAATAGTATTAAATTAAAAATAAAATAAAAGTATAGAATTTAATAAATTTAAAATTTATTAAATTTATAATTTACGCCATAACAAAAAACTTACGCTTTAATGCCTCGAGACGTACGTCTCGCCTCACAAATACAAAAATGTCTCACCTTACACTTTCAGCTTTTAAAACATTACAAATGATCCCATCAAAAAATACAAAAAACAAAATTAAATAATAAGAAAATCACAAAACTCTCTTTTCTCTCAAGTCCCTTAAGAAATGGAATGTATGAGATAGAAGTGGCTCCTTGCAAGGAGACCTTTGTAGACGATCATGGTGAGCCTGCTGATTTGCTCTCATTGTAATTGAGAGGTTGGATGTGCCTAAAGCCCACCAATTCAAATTGGAACATAAATGATTGTTATTTTTAAATTACTATCTAAAAAATAGTAGACTTGTCAGTGGTATTATTAATTTTCATGTCTCTTTAGAAAATATTTTTTTTTCTGGACAGCATGATTTATTACTATTTTAGGTGAGAAATGCTTTAAAGAAATTATTGAATATACTAGCTTAATCAATAGGCGAAAAAATGTTGATATTAGAACTAAAAAAAATATGAATAAAAAAACAAGTAATCAAATTGTCACAGAATATTCTCAACTAATAGGCTACAAGTTTTGTTTATCAACTACCAAAAGCCATGGCCAAGTTAAAACAGTCTTGGAGAATGTAAATTCCTAGCTTATCTTTTGATTATTTCAAGAGAGCTTTGGTTGTGCACCAGTTTTGTGGCATTCAAGTGAAAACTTGTTTCACTAGATTGCAAGTTTTCTTTATAATTTTAGTTAGTACGTGTTGCAGTAATTTCATGACCATTCAAAGTTCAATTGGATCCCATATCAGCATCATGGATCCATATATGTATTATACCATAAAAAATGATAAGTAAAAGAATAATCATTCCACAAAATCTTAAAAGCTTAGTGAAAGCTTTGACTGCAAAAAAAGGCTGCCATATGCAAAAATCAGTGGTGTATGTAAAATAGACTAGAATTGTACATACTTTGGGTTGTTTAACGGACAACAAATAGGCTGCCATGAAGCATGCAATTCCTTCAATAACATCTTCTTCCCGAACAAAAACATAATCCATTTGATCAAAGACATCAATTTCACCATCCCTGAAATCATTTTCAGTGACCAAGTCCCAAGAATTTCCTTCTGCTATGATTTCATTGGCATCCATATGACATATCATTAAGAAAAAAAAATCAAATAAAGATGATTGATTATTCTAGGTCTAATCACAGGCTTCAAGCACTACAATTCAGTATATGTGAAAAAGCAAATATAAAGAATAAATTTGTCAATTATATGTATGAATTATGTAGAACAGCTTGTGTTAAATAAGATAAAAATAAAATCTAAAAGTAATATGCATTCAAATTTGTATGTGGCACAAAATGGCACGAAGCATACAATATGCAGAAAAAACAATCAGTGGAAAATTATGTTTTCCTACCCCACATATAAAATAACTAAGATTTACGACCTAAAAAATTTATCTTACAATTTGATGCAACAAATTAAAAAATAATTAGGTTTAAGTATACTAAAAATAATAAATCTAAAAATACCCATGGTCATGCCATGTCAGCAATAAAATAGAAAAATTGTATAAACTAAAAATATTAATTTCGAAAATAAGATACATGTTAGCTATCTATTTTCAAAAACAATATATCTAATATATATAAATGTTATTGAAAAGTATAACATTTATATGTGCATATATAAACATTTATATATAACATTTATATGTGCATATATAAATGTTTATATATAACATTTATATATAAAAACATAAAAAATTATATATTTATGTAAACATTTATAATGTGTACATGTTAGGTATGCCATTTTTGAAAATAATATATTTAATAGATATAAATGTTATATAAATATATAACATTTATATGTGCATATAAAAAAGTTTATATATAACATTTACATGTTTATATATATATGCATATGGATTATGTTACATTTTGAACTAGTTTTTAAAGATTATAAAAATTTTCTTCTCTCTCCTCCCTCTCTCTCCTAGAAAAACAAACCTTAGACTGCAGAACATGGTATCGGAGGTATGTTTCCAACAAAGAAACTGTGATTGGAGTGTGTGGGTGATGCCGCACCCTCTAGCAATGCAAGCAATAGTAATCATCAGCAATTTGTGGTGACGATAGTGTCACCATGCCATAACAGTGAAATACCCATGTACAATGGGTATTTTGATTTTTCTTGGTGTTCTGTGACCAACAGACTTCCTACAAATTATTTTGGGTGATTAAGAAATGATTTCCGACACACAGCAACATACCTCAATGTGGTTGGCATGGAGACAACAGTACAAAAACTCTTATGTGGATATTCTAGAGTTTTATTAAATGTTTTGTGACCATTAAACAATGTATAGATGTTTTAAAATATTTGAAATCAATATTTTTTTAAAAATCACAAAATCTATGATTTTATGTGTATTTTTTTTTATTTCTAATTGATATTGATATGAAAATATGTTATGTTGTGAGATAAAAGGAATAAAAATAAGTAGAATCAATAAGAAACAAATAAGAATAACCCAGTAAAAAATTAAGGTCCAATGCTTACTACATTTGAACTATATCAGGGAGGATATGATTTGTGATCCAAAAATATGTGATCATTTATTAAAAAACTCACCTCAAATCATAATAATAAATAGATGTTGATTAACTCACAACTACTAGTACAATTATTATAATTGATTAATCCCAACATGTTGATTGTGTTCAACTTTAACGATACTTATGAGAGGGCTAGTAACTTGATCGTAGAGGTATCAAGTGAGCAGGACGGCTTGAGCACAGGCTAAAATAGCATTCCTAGCATTGTCCAGAACCATGCTTGGACCAGAGTCGTATTGGCCCATGGCACAATTCATGTCGTGCTAGCTTAGGGCTAGCGGTGCCTCATGCCTGGCCAAGAACAAGCACGTGCATAACCAACCGGCATAGTCCAAAGGCACTGTAACCCATGACCAAGCACGAGTCATGAATCAAGAGGGACACAAACTCACGACCAAGTTAAAAAAAAACAGCCCCAGCAAGCTTCAGCTGCTAATATTGAGTTGTCAATTATGATTTCACGGAGTGAGCATATATATATATATTATATATATTTGTACCCATTAGATTTTATTCCAATTGCTACAAACAAAAATCTGATTATTGTTAAATTTCTGCTCATTTATATTTAAAATATAAATATAAAATAGTTTTTTTTATCTTCATCAAAATTATTTTCTTCTCTCATCTCTTCTCCTCTCTCTTCTCTTCTATGTTGTATGTTTTATTTTATCGTTTGTTTTTGGCATTGAGACAGCAAGTTTTAACAAAGAATATTTACAGTGAATTATGATTGCTGCTCAAATGAATTTATATGATTACGATACATATTTATTTTTTATGTATTAATTTATGAGTTATGACTTTGTGTAACATATTATAAGTAAAAATTTTCAAATTTTTAAAATTATTAATTTTTTTAAAATCATAAATATAAATAAAATAAAATAAAGATAAATAATAACTTCAATGATAATTATTTTGATGTAATTATAGATAATAACAATTCGACAAAATGATTTAAGGCCAAAACTAAATTCTCTCTAATTTCATCGATACAATTACCTAAAAAAACCTAAAATTAGATAAACATCGGTAATATGAACTAACTTTAATATAATAATAAAAATTCTATGAATATTAAAGAAAAATCAACAAAATGTGTGTGTCTATATGTATATATATAAGTACATATAGTATTGGTCACCTTAAGAAACACATTGATTAATATATCAAAAAATATAATACATTAGATCCCAAAAAAACCTAATTGAGCAATTAAAACCTTTGAAATTGAATTAAATTCAATATTATTGACATCATTCATTTAACATAATAACTTTGAAAAAAAATGCATGATCAAATTAATTATGATCATTGATATTCCGATTAAATTTTTAAAGGATCCTAGAGTATGCAAACATACTTTCAACTAGTTTATCATAGAAGTTCTAAATTAACTAATAGGAATGAAATAATAAAATATTAATAATTAAAAAAATAATTAATAATTAATAAATTTATAAAATATAATAAAATGATATCGTAAAATATGACATATAGAATAATTACGATGCATTATACACATGCCTCTTAGTCTATTATATAGATTCAAAATAAAAATATAATAAAAAAATTTATGATTTTTTAATATCTTTCATCCTCATGATGATCATGTCATATATGAGTATATGAAAATAATATTTAAAAAATATGATATTTAAAATAAAATTTTTAGTATTACATTTAAATATTTAATAATATTTTGAATAACATAGCCATCGGTGATATGTTCATCATAATCATTAGAGATAAATCGCTAAGTAAAATTTTTCACATTAAGTATATATATCACGTAATTAGCATGACAATATATGCAAAAAAAAATTATTTTTCACATATTAAAAAAAAAAAAGAAATTTATTAAAATATCTTAAAATGTCTGGCAGATAAAAAGAGTTTAATAATCTATATTTGTCTACAAATCTAAAGAAGAAAAAAATTCAAACGAATATGAGACAACATTATAATTACAATTACTTAATGTTAAAGTCGTGTGTTGGATACAAATACATGATATCAAACTATATTAATAATAAGAATGATGTATTTATTATTAATAATTCAGACTATAATAGAGGTGTCAAACGAACAGTATCATACTGGCATGACATATTTTTCAAAGCACGATAATACGATCCACCGACCCAGCATAGCATGGTGGCATGGCCGAATGCATGGCCATGCCGGACAATGCACTGCTACCTATTTCATGATAAGTGGTCATATTACGGGCCAACCAATTACAATTAGCCATGAGGCTGATTGTTATAAAAAAATTAGACTGCCCCATGATGGAGGTGACTGCTCAATGGGACATGGTCAGGCAATCACCTGAGTTAGTTTACTGTGCCGCTAGACTAGACACATAAATTGTGCCTAGCCCGGCTCAAGGCATGACTCATATTGGCCCAACACAGCATGAACCATGCAATGGGATGGTCTAACCCAAACTGAGGCACAATTTTGGATCATGTCATACCGAGCTAAGCATTACTGAACAGGAATGAGCCGTAGGTCGTGCTGGGGCCGCCTTGCCCATTTGACACCACTAGACTACGATATAAAAATTTCTTTTATGAAATTCCAAAAAATATTTTATAATATGATAAATATATGTTCATCTGTGTACACTCCGTTCACTTTCATTCTACTCAAGTACATATACAATATTAGTAACATAGTTAACAAATATAAAAAATACCTTATATTTAGTATTATGACCATTGAGATAAAAACTAAATATTTAAAAATATTAGTTATTCATTTCACCTTTATATTTCATGGTTGCCTGTATGATTAATAGAATTAAAATGAAAGGGATAGATAATATATTAAGATTTATATTATTTATATGAGCCATGTAGACACACCTAAAAGTTTTATTCATATAAATTAATTAATATATTTATATATTATGATACTAAGTATAATAATTATAACGTCTGAGTATAGACATAGAGATCATATTCAAATATAATTTATTTATTCAGTTAACTAAAAACAAATAGATCATGCCGCATCGAGTGTGTAGGATATCATGCGCAGCACAACATAGTGGCCCAATTGGACCACAAAAAGTTAGGGCATGCAGACACAGCATGGCACATTTGACACCTCTACTTGATCTCTTTTAAATAAAGATGTCAACTAAATTGAACAGCATAAGCCAACTTAAAAAACAACAAAAAAATGGTGTGCAAGGCATGCATGGCACAATCCATAGTAGTGCCTGGACCTGCCTTATGATAGCTCATGGAATTACTTGTGTTGGGACGGCACAAGTCCAATGTCATAACATGCACGACCCACATGTATGGCATGGAAAGAACAAAATGTGTCATGATTTTATGGCTAATGACACATTTTTTATAATGAAATCATTGTTAAACGAATGCATTTCCACCATTTCTCACTGCACAACAACTCAATTTTTGGTTGGTAACATATATTTAAAATGAAATTAAAAAAAAATGCAAAAAAAGTATTAACCATAGCCTCTAGATTTCTTTCAATAACTAAGTGACAAGAAACCAATGATTGTTGAAATTATATTCTTAAAAAAATTAAAATGTATCTTCTTTACCTTCTTTAATGTTAGAAATTTTTTTTTTAAAGTATGTTAATATTTGTAATTATTCATAGTATATCTTGTTTTTCTTTTCTATTTTTTCTCAATCTCTCAGTTAGCATAAAACAACAAAGTCAACACAATTTTTTATGTTTTTAATTTAAGAATATTGTTTTTGTTTGGTATTTTATAAATTATAATATTATTATCCTGGCAAGCCGCAAGCATCCGAATGCAGACGAGTGCTTTCTGTTTGGTGAGATGATTACATATTGATGCCGATTTAGAGACATATTGACTAATTGGCACATCACGTTTAAATTTTAAGTTGTTATTTTTTTGTAGTTATTAAATATTTAATCAAATTAAATATAAAATATCTCTCCAATAAAAAAATCTCTATAGACTAAAGTTTAAAAAATAAAAAATAATATATATTATATTATAAAAATAAAATAAACTTAAACATAAAAAACGACAACTCAACCAAAAAATCTGAAATTGAATTATCACTCAATCATAGGTATGTCTCAACCCCTATGCCTAAAAACCTTAAGAAGAGAAGAATATAAATAATTGAACACACTTTAAGATAATTTAAAATAAAAATATTAAAAATATCAAAAAAAGTTTGACATAATATAAATATTTTAAAAAAATATATGATGTAAAAATACTAGTGACATTGAATATCTTAGAAGATAAGCTAAATAATACACAAAAAAAAATACAATGCATTGGATCTCAGACAACCCCAACTAAAAAAGAGACCTCTAAAATTTGATCAACCTAAAATTAACTGACACCCTTTATTTACCACCATGGATTTACAAAGGAAGACAAAAAAAATTCATTACTAACATGAGTTTTCTAATTAAATATTTGAAGGATCATAAACTACTTCAACTTATGTACAACTATATTTAACCCACTTATCGCAAGATCCCTAGTGTCATGGACTTAGGCATCCTACTAAGCTCTCGTGCGAAACTTAAACAACTCGTCCCTCGATTATTATTAAGTCAGCTTCTCACTTGTCTTGCTTGCTAAACTCGGCTTCTACCCACAGTTTGAAAGCAAATAGAACTTAAAACTAAGACATATGAGTTTTGTTTTTGAAATTCTTTAAGATTTTATAAGCAAATATATATTTGTCTATGTGTACTCCTACAATATGCACTGTAAATAGGTGTATATATGATATTTTTAGTCTATTTAACAAATATAAAAAACACTCCAATTTTCATATCATGACTATAAAGATAAAAAAAAATTAAAATATTAATATATTCCATCTCTTTCTTGCTTAGCTGCCTATATAAATTATTTAAGATGAAGAGATTAAAAAATACTATAAAATATATATACACTTGCATTAATCAATCACATGAACTAGAAGACAAGATTTATGAATAAGTATAATTTATATGACATATTTAAATATTATAACAATAAGTATGATAATTTTGATGAACCTCCAAATATGGATATCAATATTATATTCAAAAATAAAACTTTTAGATTTAGTTAGCTAGGAAAGAACAACGAGAAATTTTTATCAAATAAGAGTGAGTTGTTAAGATAGTTAAATACTAATTATCAATATATGTTATTTTAAAGTGAAATAAAATATTTTGATATATTGAATTGGTAAAAATTATACAACTTCATTTTTTCCTTATTATCTAAAATAATACAAGATTTACTCACCCCTCCAATGTCTAGCATAATATCGGTCATTGAAGTCTATTTTTAATGGCTATTAAAATGATTTCAAATATGATAAATATACTTTGATCAAATATCATTGTAGTATTGACCTACTTAAAAGATAAGGAGGACTCATAGAAAAGTTGTCAAGAAAAATAAAAGTACAAGTGAATAATAATATATACAAGAATTAAGATATTGAAAAAATGAGATATGATAATCTGAACCAGACATTTTTGAAATCATTATTCAAATATTGGACTGGCTTAGAGGTGTCAAACAAGCCGGGAAGCCCAGGCCAGACCTGACCCGAGGCACGGCTCGACTAAGTCGTGCCTAGCTGACACAGCAAGATCCAGAACCGTGTCTGAGCCCGTTATGGGCTGACTCAAGGCACGACTGTGTCGTGCCTTGCCAAGGTAACCAAAGCCTTGTGTCGAGCCAAGCATAGCTCGGTGCCCTAGCCCAAAGGCACGGTTCATCGTCACAACCTAAACCGTGCCACTCCCCCCAGCCCCAGATGGATGAATCTCGAGTCAGTGTTCGGGCGAGTCCACCTCCGAAGTCCGAACTCCAAAGTCCAACCTACCAAAGACCGAACCCGATGTCCCGACCTACATATTCCATAAGCCAAAGCTTCTGGAATATATGACCGTTAGGTCAATTATACGATCGAACTGACCCAATGGTCAAAAAAATAAATAAATAAAACACATATTTAAAGCCGTTGAATTCGACCCCAATGACTAAGGGTAAAAATTCGATGCTATCATGATTCTGCCCCTTAAAATACATAAAAATTCAAAAAATATATAAAACATGATAATTATAATTTTCAAATCTATATATTACTCTCTCTCATTCTCAATTTTATCTTTTCTCTCTAGTATTATCTATTCATCTCATCTTGGCTTTTTGTCTTTTTTTCTCTCTCTTAGTCTTTCATTTTGATTTTTGGGACTCAAGTAATGAGTATGAACTATCAATTGTGGTATGAACAATATAAAACAAATAAGATTTTACACATTACGGGTATTAATTTTTAAATTTTATTTATTTTAGTTTTTTTTTATTTTAATTTTAGTTAACTTTTAATTTAATTAATATAAATTAATATTTAATTTAAAAACAAAATTTACAATATTATTAATAAACTAAAAAAAATTAAATTATCAAATAATTATTTTAATGGCGATAACAAAATTAATTTGAACATAGATATAAACAATTTTAATATGAATAACAACAATCCTACAAAAAGACTCAAGGTGCCAAAACTTTATTTTTTAACTAGTCGTCTCGATCCAAATATCTAAAAAATAAAAAACTAAAAAAAATAAATAATTTGAACTCACTTTAAATAATACAATAAAAAAATATTTGGAGTGTCAATGAAAAATCAGTACAATACAAATATTATAAAAAAATATTGACCTATAAGAATTCATATGAGACTGAACACCTTAAGAGACATGCTGAATAATACACCAAAAAATATGATGCATTAGATCCTAGGTAAACGCAACTCGGTAGTGGGATCTTTGAGGTTGAATCAAATTCAACTACAATGTTGACTATCTTCATATATCACAACGAGTTAGAGAAAAAACATGATTAAACTGATCACCACGATTGGTATTTCGATTAGATTTAAAGAAGATCCAAGGATAATCAACATCATACTGACTTATTTTCAACCTACCTATCATAGGATTCTTAGGTCAACATCTAAAAATGACATACTAAAAAACTATAACTTAGAAAAAGAAATAATAATTAATAAATTTAGAAAATATAATAAATTAGTATCCGTGTCATTCGATATTTGGACTAATCATGATAATGTATCTTATGCATGTTTCACCACTTATTATATAGATTCTAAATGGACACTAAATAAAAAAATATTAGGATTCTCAAAAATTCTTTATTTTCATGATAACACGGTGATTTTTGAGAGCATGATAAAAATCTTTAGAAAATATAATATTTAAAATAAAATATATAGTATTACATTCAATAATACATCTAATAATAGAGTTGAGTTGTTACCAACATGTTTATTAAGACTATTATAGACGAGCCATTAGAAGAGATTTTATACATTATATACATATGTTATATTATTAGTCTCGTAGCACAAGCAGGAATGAAGGTTGTTGCCCCCATTTTAAAAATATATGTAACTTACCAAAATTTTTCATACACCTCGCAGATAACAGATGTTTGATAGTCTATGTTTATCTGAGGGTCTAAAGAAGAAAAAATTTTATTCGAATGTGAGATACTATTGAAATTATACATATCTGATATTGGAATCATATATTTGATATGATCACGTGATATCTGACTATATCAATAGTAAAGATAACGAACATATTATTGAAGATACTTACTGGACTACATAAATTTTATTTATAAAATTTTTGAAGGTTTTTTATGACATGACAAGCATGTGTTCATCAGTTTATATTCTCAATGCATTGAAATAAGATACATATGCAATATTAGTAGCATAAGCAGATGAGTTAGATACTGATAATAATTCATAAAACTTTGATGATGATTAACGACTGAAATTGTGCCTATTATACTACCTACGGTCTACTGCTGGTGATACTATCATACACTGACGAGATTGATCATTTTTAGATTGTCTTAATTTATGTATTTTTATTATTTGAATTTGCTACTTTTATTACTATTTTATTCTTTATTTATTCAAACTTGACAATATTGATATTTTTTGTTTATAAGTTTATCTTTGATGTATTAATTTTTAACTTTTAATAATTTAATCTTACTTTGTTATTTTATAATCTGTACGTATTTTTTAATTGTTTGTGACTTATAATAATAATTTTATTTTTTGTTGTATTAATTTAATTAATTAATTAATTAATTTAGTATTAAAATTTAAATTTTAAAATATTTTTGAAGTTTTGGTTAAATCAATTCTGAATATGCCAAAACAGCACGACCCAGTACAACCCGGTAAGTCCGGACACAACCCATCTTGAACCGGGTATGAGCCAGGGCGGCGGGTCATGATGGGCCGGCACTTCACAAGTCGTGTCATGCAAGGCACGGTAGCCCAATTGGACCACCAAAAATGGGCCAGGACCAGACCAGTTGACACCTCTAGAGTGGCTCATTTGTATTATTATTCAATTTTTTTATTTTATTTACATTTTCATAATCATTATTCAGATATTTGTGTAATATATTTTTTTATCAATTTATATATTTACAGTCTTAAATCCAATTAATATTAAATTTAAAAACAAAGGTTTTTTTAATTATATATATCATTACTGTAATAATATACATAGACTGTAAACTGGCATTGGGCATATACATTGGTGCAGATGCAGCCTTTGCCCAACAAGGTAGGCAGCACTTGCTGGCTACTGTCAGTCAAGGTTCGGACTAGACAAAAAAACATGTCTGGCCCAATTATGCCAGTTTAGATTATATTAGCCCAACATGCCACGGCCCAACATGCTCGACTACCTGAGCTAGGCTGTTGGGTTGTGCCAGAGCTTCCCATCTAGGTCCAATGCCAGCATGGTAGGACCTAGAATTAGAAACCATGTCATATTCAGCATTTTATAATGACTACAATGACCCACCGACATTTAGGTCATTTTGACCAGGTACAGCCCACTTGACATCTTTAATTCAATATATTTTTTGAGAATATTTTATTTATATGATTATATTATTCAAATGTTGACGTTCAAATTGACTGACCAAGATTAGATGACTAATTATGCTAGTTAAACACATCTATGTAATAAAATTATAAGTGTAATTAATGTGTTGCCAAATCGTATAACAATTGCATTGAAAAAAATTTGATTAACAAATTTAAAGAATTTTTTATATGCATTCATTGGGAAAAAGATATATTATTTTGCAAGCACAAATTTTTAGAGGATACATTTATTTTTCTCAAAAATTTATCACATGGTGACTCATGCATCCATGTTGTTTTCATAAATGGAATGATAAGTCATAAAACTACATCTTTGTCACATATTAGAAATGAGAGTTGAGAGAACTAGCTTATGTACTCTAAGAGACAAAAAAGAGGTTATGAGATATTCTTTATGTGAGAGGCTGAGACATACTCAAAAGAGATACTTGCAATTGATAACATAAGTTACAATGAACTTATCAAGGTTCATATGTTATACAGCAGGCTACTAGACCTACTTAGTTTAGTTCTATGATTACATTTATTGCTTTTATTATAGTGACACTTTCATTGGAAAAGTATCTCAGCCTTTGTTCATTTGGTTTTACTAGCTCAAGCATGTTGACATCCACCACTTTTTTTTGTTAACAACTCACTTTAAATTTTTAGATAATACATTCAGGAACGAATACACAAGTAATCACACACTTTTTACTTCTATTATAAAGTCTAAAACTTCCGATATTATTATGACTAATAGAATCATAGTAAGGACCAACGAACATTACTTTGACAATGTTAATGTTTTCTTTTTGATGTAAATTTTATATGTAAAAAATAATTTATTAAAATTTAGTTTCCTATCAATTATATGTTGCATTATAAAATAACAAGGTATAATATTATTTTCTGTCCTAGTATTTTTAAGAAAGATCATATGACTAGATAAATGATTTCTTAGGATATTGAACAAGATTGAATATACATGTTTTTCTAGACTAAGATAAGTCCTTTTAGATATATATCTATTATTGATCCACTAATAATTCTCTCTTGATTTGAACATTGTTCACTGAATAAGCTAAAAATACTAAAATTAAGCATTAGATGAGTAATATCTATTGATTATGAGAAATTTCTATTAAAAAAAAATATTAAATTATATTATCTTGCATGTCTGGATAATATTATGAGGAACTCATTCTATCTTATTCACTTAGATATTTTGAAACTAAATAAAAAATCACATATGATAGCTTAGATTATTTTATTATTTTTGTTAATTATTATATTTAATTTACATAATTAAGTATTTTAAAAAAATATTACAAAATAATGCTAAAAACTAAAATAAATTATACTCTTGATGAATTTCATACATCAAATACACTTATACAATGAGCATAAGTGATTAGGCTACCACACAAATAAGACGCATACATCAAAAGCACAAAAAAGCAAAATGAAAAAATTATAACATTCCCCATCAAACTAGTGCAAGATTAAGATATACTCAAAAGATATGTTGGACAATATAACATGAGTTACAACAGACTTATTGAGGTTCAGAGAATATACAAAAGACTACTAGACCTACTTAGATTAGTTCTTTTATGACCGCATCTTTTGCTTTTATTACACTGATGCTTTCCCATGAGGAATGTATCAGACTTTGTTTCTTGTGTATTCCTGGCTGAAACATATCGACATCCACCATATTTATTGCTCACCAAGTCACTTCAAATTCCTAGATAATAGATTTGGAAGCAAAAATTTATCTCACATATAAACGCACAATTTGTACTTCTTTTGTAAAATCTAAAGCTTCTGACTAAGAAGCAGGGATACGGACACGGACACGGAGATACAACACGTCAGGATACGAGGACATGGCAAATTTTAAAAAACTAGAATACGGATACGGCTAGAATACGATATGATAAAAAAAAAATAAAATTAAAAATAAAAATTATTTTATTTATAAATATTAGATATTTTATAAAATAAAATAAATTAAATAAAATTAAAATATTTTATTTTATAAAATAAATATATATTTTTTTATTTTATAAAATAAAAATATTGTATTTTATTTTATATTATAAGATAATATTTATAATTATTTTATTTTATAAAATAATATTTTATAATTATCTTATATTATATAAAAATATATTTTTTTTATTTTATAAAATAAAAATATTTTATTTTATGTCAGCCCTGCATCCCCACACATAGCGCCCGCCGCTGCCTCCCCCCTCAAATCGCGCCCATTCCTGCCTCCCCCCTCAAATCACGCCCGCCTCCTATCTCCTTCCCCTCAAATCAACCCCGCCCCCTGCCTCCTCCCCCTCAAACCACGCCCGCCCCTTGCCTCCCCCCCCCTCAAATCGCACCCGCCTCCTGCCTCCCCCCCTCAAATCGCGACGGCCTCCTGCTTCCCCCCCTCAAATCGCGCCCGCCTCCTGCCTCCCCCCCTCAAATCGCGACGGCCTCCTGCTTCCCCCCCTCAAATCACGCCCGCCTCCTACCCCCCCCCCCTCAAATCACGCCCGCCGCCTGCGTCGAGTGGCCAACGTCGCCCATGCAGCGACGTTAGCTACTGGACATCGTCGGACGTCGGTCACTCTCAACATGGATACGGCAACCGACGCAACCGTCTGATACGCCACGTGGCGTATCGGATATGGATTGATCAATGATACGCCATGTGACATATCGGACATGTATCTGTGCCGTGTCCATACCGTGTCCGAGTGTCAGACACGTGGACACGGCTATAGGGACCAGTGTCCGTGCTTCCTTGGCTTTTGATATCAATAAAATCATAATTCAAGCTAACAAGCATGACTTTGTCAATGTTAATCTTATCTTTTTGAAATATATTTTATATGTACTAAAATATTATCACAATTTATTTTTGCCTATAACATGTTACATTATAAAACAATAATGAGATATTAATTTCTCTTCTAATATTTTTATATATGATCATCAAACCAGATACATAACTTCATAGGATATTGGGCAAGATTGATTGTGCAAGTTTTTCTAGACTCACAAAAGTCCTTTTAAATGTATGTCCATTAATGATCTACTAGTGATTTTCTTTTGGTTGAAACATTCTTTATTGGAAAAGATAAAAATACTAAAATCAAATATTAAAGGAAAAATATTTACTAATTGTAAGGTATGTCTTTTAAAAAAATATATTAAAACAACTTATCTGGCATGTTAAAATAATATTAGGAATAACTTATTTCATCTAATTCATTAAGACATTTAGGAATTAAATAGAACAAACCACATATGATTGCTTTAAATATTTTATTATTTTTATTAATTATTATATTTAAATTTTATGACTTAATATTAAGAAAAATATTACAAAATAATACTAATAGTTATTTTGTTACTTTTGTTAATTACTTTATTCAATTTACATGACTATTACTATTTTAGAAAAAATTATAAAATAGTACTAAAAATTATATCATAAAATTCCTCTTGATGCATATTAATACTAACTCATATATGAATATCTAATTCATATAAGTGATATCAAGTCCTGGAGGCTAGAGACTTTTTCACATACTTGAGTATGAAAACAACTACGTAAATGTGAACTTATTGAATAAAATCTAACAACTAATTTTACTAATTATATGTCATATATGGTTCAATTATAGTCATATAATTAATCTTCACTATCTTCCAATATTAACTTATTATCCTAGTGATCATTTTCATTTATCTACAACCAAAAATAAATATTCCCAAAAGTCATATTATTAATTCTCAAATCTTATTAAAATAAAGAACAAATATTTCTTGCATATTAGTTTGGCATCACATCCTAGATGAGAACAAGAAACTTTAATAATTTAGTATCGTTAATAAAAATTAAAAAAAAAATAAAAAAAAATATGAGTACAACAAAAACTTTGAAATTAGATTTTGAGTACATCTCTGTCTCTTTTAAAGAGCGATCAAAAAATCAATATCAAAAAAATTTGTTACAAGATCATCTGACTACATGGTAGATTTATCTCTGGTGCAAAAAAATAAAAATATATATTAAGATTATCTTAATTATTATAGAGTAAATGTTCCGATAATCAACACCTAATGTCCAAAAGGATAACTTCCATACAAGTCTCACCTTAAGGTAATTTATCTTTTAATATGGACTTGTCATCCTAGTGATCATTCATTTGCAACCAAACATAAATATTCCTAAATGTCATAGTATTAATTCTCATATCTCTAGGATACAAGCTAAATAACTTCTTTCCAAGATGAAAGGTCTAAAAAGATATATGCTAAAAGAGATAGAAGAAAACATATAATTAATAAGATAATTTGTAATTAAAACTATATCTCCGCAAAAATATTTTGAAAAAGATTTTAAGTAAGAAAATCCAAATTATCTCAATCAGATATTTTTTTCATTCTTTCAACAGCCTCAATCTATTGGAGTGTGCCGATGTATAAAGTTTGATGTATAATTGTTTGACCCATAAAATAAGTATTAATTCAATCTAACATATATTCTAATTTATTTTTATTTCTTAATTTTAAAATTTTTTATCAAATTAATTTTATCATTTTATGAAAAATCTAAAAAAGTAATTATATATATTTTTATTATTTTATCATTTTATGCAATCTATCTCGGAAGATCTATATTCATATGTATTTCGAGTAATTATCAATAAAAGTAATTAAATACATAAATCTTCCTCTAATTACATTTCTACAAGATCCACTTATATTTAAGTATATCAGATCAAATAAATCTAATTAAATAGATAAACCCAATTAAGTATGAATGATTAAATTTAAATTTATTGATATCATTTATTTATAACAATGATTTTGCAAAAAAAAAAGACATGACTAAGTTTAATACTAACATGAATTTTTTAATTAAATTTTTAAAAGATCCTAAATTACCTCATCACATGCACATGTACATATAACCAATTTATCATAAGATCCTTAAGATGACTAATAAGAATAATATAATAAAAAATTATAAAATAGAAAAAATATTAATAATTAACGACTTTGAAACATAAGTAGAATAATCCATGTAATGTCCAATATTAAGACTAGTCATGATGACAATGCATTCACATGCATCACCATTCACTTTATTGATTCTAAGCACATACTAAATTAAAAAAAATTAGAATTTCATAATATATTTCATCATCATGATGAAGGATTTAATATAATTATAATATTTAAATGAATACAAAATATACGAGTATTTGTCAAAGAATATTTAGAAAATAAAGTACATTAAACTAAATATTTAGCATTACATTTAATAATATAGAAGATAACAATATCGCTATAAGTATGTTTGTGAAAATCATTAAATACGACTCGTTGGGTTTTTTTTTTCATTTTTAGTGTATGTATCATATAAAAAATCTATTTGTACAAGCAAACATAAAAATAATTTTCATCTCATTACAATACATATAAAATGCACTAAAATATATTAAGACACCTAATCGACTAAAAAAATTTGCACTTTATAATTATGTAAGTCGAAAAACTTAAAACAATTCCAATTAGATATCAAATATCATTTAAATTATACATATCTTATTTTGAATCCATATATATACTACTCAATATAATATTCAACTACGTTAATAGTAAAACTAATATATTAATAATTGATGAATTAGGCTGCAACATAGGTATTACATTTTTTAATTTCCTTATAATATTTTATGATATATCAAACATGTGTTTGTTTATATATATTCTCACCACATGTATTATATTGAGATGAATATATAACATTAATAATCTCTTTAACAAATAAAAAAACATTTAGATTTTTGTATATGTCTATTGAAATATAAAATAACATTTAAAATATTAGTCTTACATTCAATTTTTTTATTGTTTGGCTGCATATATTGATTAAAAGGTAAAGGTGGAAATAATAAAAAATTTTATAAAATAAATATTTACATACATGAACTAACCAAAAAATCAAATAGCAAAATTTATGAAATTAAATAAATTATTTTAATAATATAAAAATAAATATGATCATTTTAGTAAGTCTTTAAGTATTGAGATCGATACCACATTCAAAGATGATGATATTCCAATTCAATTAACTAGTGACAAACAAAAAAAATCCATCAAATAGGAGCAAATTGTTGAAATACTTAGATAATATCATATTTATTATTATTTCATTTTATCTCAAAGTAATATGAAAAATTATAATATATTGAGTTAGTAAAAATCATATGAATTTATCTTTTTCAAACTATCTAATATAAATAGAATCTACCAACCCTACGATGTATAGCATAATATTAAAATTTTATTTTTTGTGACTATAAATATAATTTCAAATATGATAACTATATTGTGATCAGGCATCATTTAAACGTTATCATACTTAAAAAATTAAGAAAATTTATGAATAAGTTTTCAAGATAAAATAAAAAAAACTAAAAATAGATGATGATGTATACAAATATGAAAAATATCTATACCAAAATTATGAGTTGAGATGATTTGAACTAAACAAAATAACTATAGACTAATATTGGATTTTCAAACATTTCTTCAAATTTTTTTTATTGTAGCTTTATATTTTCAAACCTGAGTGTATTTTTTTCATGTTTTTTTTTACATTTCATATTAACAATATTTGCATTACAAGTTTATATTTAAATTTAAATAAAAATTGCTTTCTTTTTATATTTACATAATGTTGATATAATACACATACACACACACACACACATATATATATATATATATTATCATTAAATTTAACTATAAAAATTAATACTAATTAAGGGGATGTTTGATAAACCACTTACTTTTTTCAAACCATTAAAAATAAAAATTTTTCAATTATTTAAAAAAATTAATGTGTTTGATAAAAAATATTTGGGAGTTATTAATTAAAAATTTTAAGTGAAATAGTATTGAAAATATTAAATAGGTAAAGACCTACTTAATGTTTAATGGAAAAATTTTTCAACAAAATTTTTTTAATCTTACCATTTATCTTTTTTTTTTATTTTCTCATTCAAACTACAGTTCAGTTTGTGAATCTGTCTTTTCCTCCTCCTTTCTCCGCCACTACAAACATTAACCCTAATTCTCTTTCATGATTAATTTAAGAGAGAAAATAAATAATTAACTAGTTGTTCATTAATGTTTATTTTTATATTAAAAATTTAGATAATTTTAAAGAGTTTAGAATTTATTAGTTATTTTGTTAACATTTTTATTCTTTTTTTGGATTTTAGATTTATTCATGGATATATTTTTAGCGATTTTATTTTTTATAATAATTAATAATTGTAGTGAAAAGAAAATTTATTAAAAATTATATTTATATTGGATAATATGTAATATAATGATAATAATGATAAATATATAAAATACATTATTTTTAACATTCAACATTTAAAGTTATCAGATAATATATTTATTTTCAGGATTCAATTAATAATAATTTATCAAACAATTTTTAAATACAAATTCAATACTTATAAAATTTAACATTCCATTTTTTTAATTTTATCAAATGGACCCTAAATCTAAAGCAGTTGAACTAAAGATCACTACCCAATGAGGCTTGCCCAGGTCAGGCCACATGTAGAAGGCAGACAAGTTGCTGGCTCATGGCTATAGGTTTCCCTATCTGTTATAGCATGTTACCTATGGCGACTAGTCTGAGTCAGTCGTTAGCAGGGCCAAGCACTAAAAAGTATTTGGGCACAATCATGCCAATTATACTCATCCGAACCTGACCGAACACGACTCATCATGGCCGAATGATTCAGCCAAACCATGAGGCCATGTCGGGCCTAGAGGTGTCAAACGAGCCAAACCGGCCTGTTTTTTGGTGGCCCAATTGAGCCATCGTGCCGTGTCGAGCACGACACAGTACAGTAACCATGTAGTGTCTGGCACGGCATGACTTGAGCAGAGTTAGCCTGGTAAGGCCTTATACGGCCAGCCAGCCCAATTTGTACCTAGTTCAGGCCGGGTTGTGCTTGGACTTGTCGAGTCAAGGAGAGATGGATCCGGGTCAAGCTGGTTCATGCCATTATAAATTGAGTCATCCTAAATTTTAAAATTATTATAAATTTTAAATTTTTATACTAACATTAAATTATTAATTAATTAATTAATTTAATAAAATAACTAACAAATAAAAACAAACAATTCACAACTAAAAATACATAAAAAATATAAAATAACAAAGCATAACCAAGATTAAATCATTAAAAAATAAAAAATAATGCATCAAAAATAAACTCATAATCATAAATAAAAATACCAAACCAATCACATAAGTAAGTGTATGAATAAACAAGAAACATAAAAAAGAAATGGCAAGCTCAAGCCTTAAAGACAAATGACAAAAATAAATAAATAAAGATAATCCAAAAATAATAAATAATAAATCTCATCGGCATATGATCAATGATAGTATCGATATCACTAGCAGTAGGCCATATGCAATAAAGTAGACTCAGCTCAATGTTTCAATCTCATCTCAGTCATCAATCATCATCAGAGTCCCACAAATTATCATCAACAACCAACTTCTTTTAGTTTGTTGCAGTTGCAGTACGATCTTGGATGCCCAAGCTCAAATTCTCTTTATCCTTCATGTATTCTAATACCTCAATAATATCTTACCATAATTTAGATTTATCTGAAATCAAATTTACTATAATATAAAAAGTAGACTCCGATATTACGCTCAACACTGGAGGAATCAGTAAATATTATATCATCTTAGACAACACGGGATAAGTAAACTTATATAATTTTCATCACCGTAAAATATCAAGATTCTTATTATCGATATATAATAAGATTAAACAGTAATTGATATCTAAGTACTGAGACAGCTCACCCCTATTCGATGGTCCACCCCGTTATTTCCCACTCGCTAATTGAATAAAAAATCATGGTTATCAAATATGATATACATACCCATACACAGAGTCTTACTACTACTATCACCATATCTAATATCATAATATGTAAAGAACTTAATCAACTTCTCATGAATGAACTCTTCAAATTGGTCTTGTTGGTTCATGCATAAGAATATGTATGTCAAAATATTTTTCATCTCTTTCACCTTAACCCTATAATTCATGCAAAAAATCAAAAAATAAAGAAATAGAATAGTGGACTAATATTTTAAGTATTTGATTTCCATCTCTAAAACCATTTCACTAAGTATTGGGTTATCTCTAAACTTCCTAAATATACTATTAATATTACATATACACCTGAGTGCAATGCAAGTGATGAGAATATAAACAGTCAAACACATGTTCATCATATCATAAAAAATTTTTAGGAATTTCATATATGAAATTCATTTAGCCCAGTCAGTATTACCAATAATAAATTCATCATTCTTACTATTGACGTAATCAGATATCACGTGTTCATGTCTAACACATGACTCCTACATCAAGTATGTGTAATTCCAAAGGTATCTCATATTTGATTAAAATTTCTTCTTTTTTAGACCTACAAATAAACAAAGAATATCTAACTCCTATTATCTGCGAGGCATACGAAAAAATTTTAGTGAGTTATGTATTTTTTCTAAAGTAGGAGAAATAACCTTCAGCCCCACTTATATAATGAGGTTAATGACATAACACATGCATCTGACGTGAAAAATCTCGCATAATAGCTCATCTCTAATAGTCCTAACAAACATATTAATAACTATTTTATTATTAAATACATTATCGAATATGATATTAAATATTTTATTTTATAAATTATATTATCTAAATAATTTCTTCATACACTCATAAATATTTAAGTCATCATGAGGATGGAGAATCTCTGAGAATCCTAATATTTTTTTATTTAGTATTCATTTAGAATCTATATAGTGGGCAATGAGACATGCATAAGATGCATCGTCGTGACTAGTCTAAATATTGCATATCACGGACACCACTCAACTATAATCTCTAAATTCATTAATTATTATTTTTTTTCTAACTTATAGTAATTTAGTATGTCGTTTTTAGATGTGAACCTAGGAATCCTACGATATGCAAACTAAAAATAAGTCTATATAATACTGACTACCTTTAGATTATCTGAAAATCTAATTGGAAAACTCATCGTGATGATCACTTTGATCATGTATTCCCTCCCTAACTCATTAAGATATATGATGGGGATCAATATTGAGACTATACTAGATTTAGTCTCGAAAAACTCATTGTTGAGTTGGGTTTGCCTAAAATCTATTGCATCATATTTTTTGATATATTTTTTGGCATGCCTTTTAAGATACTCAGTCCCACATAAATTCTTATAGGTTGATATTTTTTTATAATATTTACATTATGTCAATTCTTTTTTGGCACCTCTAATATTTTTGTCGTATAATATTAAAGTGTGTTCAAACTATTAAAAATCTTCTAATTTTTTATTTTTTAGATATTTGGATTGAGATAACCAGATAAACTAAAATTTCAATGGCCTCAAACCTTTTCATAGGATTTTCATTATCCATATTATAATTTTTTATATTTATGTTTAAATTAAATTTGTTATCTTAATTAAAATTACAATTTGTCATTTAAATTTTCTAATAGCTTTTTAATTATATTATGATTAATATTTTTAAAATTATATATTAATTAATATTAATTAAACTAAAACTAAAATCAAAGTTTAAAGTTTTAACAAAATTTAAAAAAAAAACTTAACTAAACAAAATTTAAAATTTAATACCTGTAATGCTTAAAATCTAGTTTGCTTTTATGATGTCCACACCACAATCAACAAGTCGCACTCCACACCCGAGTCCCAAAAGTTGAAACCAAAATGAGAGACCGAGAGAAAGAGAGAGAGAGAGAAAGACAAGAGCCAAGAGAGAGAAAAATCAAGGAAAAGAGATAAAAATTATGAATGAGGAGTTATATATATTTTTTAAAAATATTATTTTAAAAAAATAATTTTTTTGCATTTTTTTTTATTTTTTTGTAATTATAAGGGGCAAATTCACGACAGTCATCAGATTGTGCCCCTAGCCGTTGGGGCAGACAAATCCAACGGTCTAAATTAAAAATCACATTTTTTATTTTTTTTTCCGTTGGGTCGGTTCGACCGTCGAACCGACCCAACAATCACATATTCCAAAAGCTTCAACTTCTAGAATAAAAAGACCACCCGTCGGCGTAGGGTCGGGCTGTCCTACTCGACTTCGGGACGTTGAGCCAAGATCAGGGTCAATATTCAGGTCCGGCCATCCAGAATCTGGACCCAGCCATCCAGAATACAGATCCAGCCATCTGGGTCCAGGAGCAAGGAACGATTCGGGTCATGCCAAAGAACCGTGCCTAGAGCGAGCCCGGCACCGGCCCAGGCACGGTGCTGGGCCATGCAGTACTGAGCTAAGCAAGGCTGATTTGAGTCCTGCCTCGGGCCGGGCCCGGGCTGCCCGTCCCGTTTGACACGCCTAGTCGAGCCTACCTTTCTCGATGATGTGCCAACACAGCCAGCCCTTAGATAGGAACCATGTAGTGTCCAGAAAGATACAATGGGCCTTTTGGGCCTAAAAATGCATGTCATGTCAGCCAGCATGGTCTGATAGACACCTCTATATATCTTATAATGCCGATATATCTCTTAATAATTTTTTTTATAAAAAATGCATGACATATAATTTACATCTCAATCTCTTCTTTTACTTGGTTCATTTTTAACTTGAATTACTTTATATAAGATATTTTTTTACATGCTACTTTCTTTGAAAATCTTAAGTTGTTAAATAAATAAAAAGAAATTGAAAAAATTAGTGAAATGATCTGAGATAATCATATTATTTCTTATTTATATTATTAAAAAAGAGTTTCACTCATTTTAAAAAAATGTTGTTCGGGAAAGTGCTACAATAGTTTCTAAAAAAAAATAAAGGATAGAAGGCTGGCAGTTTTTAGACTACAAGATAGCATCTCGATCAAGGCTCACCAAAGGGTAGGTGAGGTGACCAGGCAAGCCGTTCGCAATATCAATGCCTAAGCACATTTTTAAAAATCATGACATAGAAAAAAGAAATAAAATTTTATACACACAAAGACCAACCACATGCAAAGAGCATCCACAAATCCGAACATTAACAACAGACAATAACAATATTTAACAATTACAAAGGATCCAGCTATAGTTGCATACCTGTGATATTTTGTGGAACACGCACTTCAGTATACCCAAAATTATCAAGAAAGTCGAAGCATTCACCACTTGATTTGATATGATCACAGAGCTGCTTTAATAAAACACGTATCACAATAACTTGAATTATATGCGGGTGTGAATGGGTAGCTAAAATGTAAAATATTAAATTATGCATTTGGTTTATAAATCTCAAATATTCAAGCACTTTCTAGTTTTACATTCTCAGCTAACAGAAAAGCTGTCTGCTAACAAAAGAATAATTGTTCCAGATAAGCTTCTACTAAATTGTTAAACTAGAAAATTGAAAACCAGAAAATTTATTATTACACTTCAAAGATTGTACATAACCGATAGAACTCATCTGACAACACTAAAAATTAATATTAATAGAAATAGTAATGTATCCTAGAAAGTCCATTAAACTTAATTGATGAGGAAAATCATTTAAGGTTTTTAAATAGTGAAATAATTGAAAAATTAATTTTAAATAAAAAATTTAGATTAAGACAAAATAAATTATCAAAATAAATATTTTAGGACAATTCCAAAGATAAAAAAAATTCAAAAATATCAAACATAATAATTGTATTCAAACTACCATATTAAAACATTTGTATAGTTCTAAAATATTATGTAATATATTTTTTATTTTTTTTTAAATACTAACTTTCACAACAAACTAAATTTTAAACATCTAAACAAATTTCGAATTATTACAAAAAAGATTTATTAAAATAACCCAATTAGAAACAACTTTTGTTTAATTCGAGATAACATTAATTTACAAGAGATAAATTTACAAGGTAGATCTCACAAACCTCCAAGAAGCATAGATCTCACCAGCCTCAACTAATTCATTGGCCCCAAAAAATTATTTCTTTCACCAATGCGGAGAACACTAGATGTAAGTATGTAACATGGCACAATCACATGTTTAAGACAGAACATTAGACGTTGCATCTTGAATATTTTTAAAGTTTGTTTAATCCACATGACAATGTGTAGCAATCATCAATCAATTTCCTAAATATATTCTTTTACTCACAATTAGAGGCAAAAATTCAGGTAGTCCATCATGGCCCAGCAATACCAGGCAGCCAGGTATAGCTGGCCTGGCCAATTTCCTGCCTAGAAATACCAACCAGGTATACCAGGCAACCAGGTTTGACTTGCCATGTCCGGCATGGGCCGTCACATGGCACATCTCAGGCCCATAGCAGGCTGTGTGCTGTGACTCACATGGAGAAAATAGAATCAGGACAGAATGACCTGAATAGTCAGCGTCAGCCCGGGTCATTCCTAGATCGAGGATTCAATTTGGGCATAAGCAGAAACCAACCTGTGGAAGCACCTGCCTTTCAAGTGCCAAACTTTTGAAATGTCAGATTGGGGAAGAGTATGGTTCATGTGCCCCCGAATCACCAAGGTAAAAATAAAATTGGGTCGGATCAGACCAAATTGATCTAATTTCATTTAAAATTAAAAACAATAAAATTAATTATTGTTTAACATCACAAATGCAATGCATCACTTGCAACATAAACTATCACGCGCGTACACACATTACATCTAAAAAATAAGACAAAATCACCTCTGCCCATTAGATTTTGTATCTAATGGATTGGATTGAAACCAACAGTCATGAGGATTATGTCTGGTTATATTAAAAAATCAATAAAAAACAAAATTTTAGAATTTAAAAATACTATTAAAAGGAAAATAATATTTAAATTTTTTATATTCAAACTAAAATATCTTCATTTCTCTCTAATTCTTTCAAATTTTGAAAAGGCCAACATTTTGAGTTCTTTATTTTAGATTTATTTTTATTATACACACTACCGTGTGTGTGTGTGTGTGTGTGCGCATGTGTGTGTGTCTAGGGACAAAAATACATATAAGTCATTGTGTGCGTATACATCTAAACATACCTATATAAATGTGTACTATTATACATATATTACACATACACACATTAAGACATACATTATATATTTACTTATTATTTGTATATGTGTGTATCCACACACACACACAATCATTCTTATATATACATATATACTAATGTGTTTATATACACATATATTAATATACATAGACATGCATATAAACATACATTAATATATATATATATAGACATATACAATAGTATATTCAAGGATTAAATATCGGTTTCTATGGATATATCAATACTTAAATTTTACGGATATATCGAATATATCAAAGATATATCAGTGCATATTTGTATATGAACACCAATCAAGGATAGATATATCAATCTTAATGGATATATCAGAAATTTTTATCATTGAGTATATCTATGCATACACACACATGCACTATTGCATATATGCACACATATTTATTACTATATATACCACAAGCACATACTATAATATGTGTGTATTATATATCTATATATGTGTTCTAATTTACTTTTATTATTTTATTATTTATTATTTTTATTATTTTTATTATTTTTATTTATTTAAATGTAACACCAAACTAGTGTGAATTATCTCATTTACTTTGTCTCCTACATAATTGATTTTTATATGTGATATTTAGTATTGAGTTGTAGGAAGTTGAAATTAAGATATATTGTATTATTTCAAATTATATTAAATTAATCTCCATTGTTGCTTTTTAATTTTTTAACAACAATTTATAATATAGTATCAAAATCATATCCTAGAGAATAAGATCCTAGAAGAGTATGTACGCAAGTTAGGGTTGTAAACTCAAAGAGTATGTATCACCCTATTGTTACACATCATTGCATGCAAAAACAAAACAAAAATACAAATCAAAAAAAAAAAAAAGATTTTGCAAGTGCACACATAGAGTAAGGTAGAGGCGCATGGTGATGTTTGCACAATGGTGTGCACACATCCACATGAGCGCACATCTTCACATGGTGCACCTGAGCAAGACAGAGGCATATGGTAATATTTTGGGCAGAAATCCTAACTAAGATTCCAATTGTGAGGGGACCTAAAGAAAGACCCTCAATTTAGCTAGAAAGTATTGTTTTCTTCTTTTTATTTTTCAATGATGATATATCAAATTTGTAAGCAATAATTTGACATTCCAATAATCCTATTTTGAGGGATAAAATTTAAAAACCTTAAACAAATTAGAGTTCTAAATTTGACAGCATTAAATTGAGATTATAATTAATGATTTTTCTAAATTAAGATTTTAAATATTAAATATCCTAATTTCTAATTTGAGCAAGCTCTATCTTTCTTTCTCTTTGCAATAATAGTCACATGTTTATGATAGAGTTTTTGAATATACATCTTAAAGAACAACATAATAAAGTTAGAGGTTATATTGCTATTGTACCATATACTATGAAAAATCTACTGTATATTTTCAAATATATAGAGAGTTAAAAAAAGATTGAATAATTTCATATAATATCAATAGAAAATATGCAAACCCCAATTAAAATATCATTGACATGAGATAAATTCTTAAAACATATCAATATCAATGTCAAACTATATATTATTACTTGTATCTATGAAATTACAAGGATAATAATGCATAACTCACCATATAATAAAGACATCATTAAAAATATGATCATATTAATAAGTTCATCTTTTAAAAATTTTATAGATAGATCTAGTAAATCTCTAAAAATTTTAACAAAAATAAAATCTTAAGAATTAATATTGGAATTAAAATATGATTCACTAATTATTAAAATATTATAATATATTCTAAATAGTACTAAGGAGCAGCATTCAAAACAATTATTTTCCTCAATAAAAACTATTGTGTCGCTTGTTTTATAAGAACATTAATATATGACAACATTAAACTTGCTCGCATATTAAATGTGGCATGTGCCATATACTGCCCATAAGCTAGCTAGGAGAGTGTTTAAATCTTATGGTTTTTATTTGAACGTTACTTCCATATGGCATGTGCCAAGGCAAACGTAGATTAAGCAATTTAAATTAGAGATGTCAAGTAGGTTGTATCATGTCGAGACGACCTACTTGACATGTCAAGCTCAATCCAACATGTCAAGCTTAATCATGTCACCATGTCGTGTCTAACACAACATGATTTCTCAATTTGGGTCATTACGTGTCAACACAAAACCGAGTGAGACATACCCAACATGTCCTAGAAGTGTCAAGTAGGTCAGGCAACTCGGACAAGACATAAGACATGACTAGAAATAGTCATGTCGGGCCCAACATAATACAGTCCAAAACTAAGAATAACTTATTGTCATGCTGACCCATGAAATAACTCACGTTGTGTTGGGACGGAGCCAATCATGCCTCATTTTGGGCCAGGCATGATCCACACAAGTAGAGGGCACAAGGCACAGATCATGACGTGCCAACACAAAAACAAGTGAGGCATGCCCAACATGTCCTAAAAGTGTCAAGTAGATGCCCAACATGTCCTAGAAGTGTCAAGTAGATGCCCAACATAAACTGGCGTGCCGTGCCTAGCACAATTCAGTGGAGTTCAGGCCATGCATGGGCCCGCGGCCCAATATCTGCCAGGTTCTACCCGGATCGGTCCAGTTTGGGTCGGGCCAAACCCTAATTTAAAAAAAAAATTTAGAGTTTCGACGATGCGCCGCCACGCCGTCGTCGCCGTATCGGGGCTCGCCGAGCCTCACTCATCGGGCATCGGCTCATCGGGACATTGTCCCCCCCATCGAGCATCAGCTCATCGGGGGTAGTCCCTTGTCATGACACGCTCGATGTGTGGTCATCCGTGTCATGCCCACGTGCCAGGCACTCATGTCGCGCTTGGCACAGCACATGAGCCGAAATCCCTCAACCCAGCACTGCAAGACCAGTGCCGGGGTGCACCCAGCACGTGCCCAGGCACGGCAATATAGTGTGCCATGCCGGTACAAGCATGACTAAACCATGCCAGCCTGGCCCGTTTGACACCTCTAGTGTCAAGTGGGTCGGGCAACCCGGGCACAACACGAGACATGGCCAAAAATAATCGTGACAGGCCCAATAAGATACAGTCTAGAACCATGAATGACCTGTTGTCATGCCGACCCTTGAAATAACTCATGTTGTGTTGGGTCAAGGCCAACCATGCCTCATTTCAAGCTAGGCATGATTCCAAGCAAGCATATTTTTTTTAACCCATGACCCAGCCAACACAAGACATGAGTCAAGCTTTTTTTTAAAAAAAACTTGCATCCACCTCCCCCCTCCCCCAGCCAACACAAGACATGAGATTAGGTAATAAAGACTATTACAAACCAAGTATTTGTAGGTCTCAACTCCATTTGGGTTTGCTCAATAAATTACATCATCATGTTAAGTAATTTTGCTCTATTATAAATATAATCATTTATAAATATGACCATCTATATTATCTTCTTGATATATTATAATTTTCTAATATCTTAAAACAATAAGCCAAGACAATGTGTGGTATATTATATTATATTCAATATAAATATGACCTTTTCAATTTCAACAATCTAATTGCATATATTAAAGCTAAACAAATTATAAATAAGATTATTACTTGTCATCACATAAATAATTGAAAATTTCAGATTAAATTATTAATATGTAGCATCATATAATTTAAAATATTATCTGTTATAACTTAAACTATATTTTTCTTCACCAATTTTTTTTATTCAATTACCAAATAATTTATATAATTTGTTTTCCGTAATGATTATAGAAAAATGATGAATAAATTTTATGAACATAATTACTCTTGAAGAATTCATCATAAACTTAGTAATATTCTTTCATTGAGTTTAATTCATCCATTCGATATAATTGAATATTTATTTTACTTTCAAATATGAAATAGTCCTTTATCAAATTCTTTGTAAGAGTTAATTTTTTATTTAAATTAATAATTCTTATATCATAAAAATTATCACTTATATCATAAATCTATTAGTCAAAATAACTCGAGCATTGCTTAAAAATTAACATAGTTATTATTAAATTGAATTACAGTATCATATAGTAATCTACAAAATATAATATCAATTCTCTTCTTAGTATCTTTCATGTGTATATTGTTGAGTGATTTTAGTATTTTTTTTTATGTATTAAACAACTATTTATGGATTAAAATTAAAAGTATCGAGTGGGTCGGGTGACTCAAGCACATCACAAAGCATGGCCCGATTCAATCATGTCAAGCCCATGTATGGCATGGTCCATAATTTTACTTGAACCATAATTGTGTCGTATTGGAGCCTCACAAGCCTTGTGTCATGCTAGGCACAATGACACGACCCATTGGCACAATGAAATCTCTCGCTCTTATATTGAAAAATGGCTGCTTATTTTAAAAATTAAGCATCCATTTTTCAAATAGATACTTTTATTTCTTGCTCATTAGCAAAAATCGCATGAATGTCGGATTTCTGCCCTAAAAATATTAAAAAAATAAATGAATTTTTTAAAAAAAATTATAATTAATATATTAATAGTTTTTATTTTTCAGATATTATCTATAATTTTCTCACCTTTCCTTTTCTCGCTCTTATTGAATATTATGCTCTATTTGTGCTCATTTTTAAAAAAAAAAATTTAATTTTAATTTTGTAGATCACAAGTGTTACTTTGGAGATGAGCTACGACTTCGAGGTTTAAGAATACGAGATAGAGCATCCAAAGTATCAATTTTAATTTTTAGTATTATATTCAATAATGTTTCAAATAACGATGTTACAAATAATATGTTTGTTAAAACCATTAGAAACGGGCCATTAAACGATATTTTTTATATCAGGTATATATATCATGTATTAACTTAATAGTATAGCAAAAAATAATAATATCCTCCATATTAAAAAATATTACAAATTCACTAAAATATTTTAAGACACCTAATAGAAAATATAAGTTTTACACTCTGTTTCTCAGCAAGTCTAAAATAGAAAAAATTATAAATGAATATCAGATACAATTAAAAATATATATACCTGATATTAGATTCATGTGTTGCTATCAACACATAATATCCGCCTATGTCAATAATAAGTATGACAAATTTATTATTAATAATTCAGACTAAGACATAAAAATTTTATTTTAAAATTACTAAAATTTTTTATAAAATGACAAACATGTATTCAACTGTATAAACTCATACCAATTACATTACGCTTGGTTACAATAGGTTTTGGAAGGATAATAGATTTGTGGATGGGGAGAGCACAACTAGACAAGGATGACCTGGAATGCCTGGACAAAGATATGCTAGCACGTAGCACCTCATGCACCTTTCACAAATCCTTACGCCTCTCCAGAGGCAAGGTGATTTTACTTAGGTGTCATGGTTCCTGGGCTAAGAGTGCCTCAAACACGCCTTTAATAATCATGTAAAAAAATAGTAATTTTAATAAAAATGAAATAAATATTATAGATAATTTTGTTATAAATAATAACATTACCAAAAAATTCAAGATTAATTTATCTCCTAAACATAAGTCATCACATACCCCAAAAAAAACCTTGGTTTCATAAATGAACATCTTCAATTTTACCTCATTTTAACATATTAAAAAAAACATCAGAAGAATCAAAGAAATCAATTCAATGTAGATATTATAAAAAATATATATAATTACAAAATTAATGAAAGGACTAAACATCTTAGAAAAAATATCAAACAATACACTAAAAAAATATAATTAATTAGATCCTAGACAAATATAATTTAACAAGAAAAATTATTAAATTTGAATCAGCATCATATTCAATGACTTCATTCATTTATCATCATGAGTTTGTAGGATAATGCATTACTACAATGATTGCTAGTATATATCTGCCACTTTAATTTATAGAAACTTTTAAATTAATTCATTGTATACATAAATACAAACCCACTTATCATAAGATCCCTAGATTAACATGTAGGCCTATTATAAATTTAAAAAATGATTAATATTTAATAAACTTAAAAAATATAGTAAAATAATATGATAATATTTGATATATGAACTAGTCATAATAATATTTATTTTGCATGTGTCACATCTACTTTGTTAATTCTAACTAAAAATTAAATAAAAAAATATTTTGATTTTTGTGACATCTTGCATCCTTATGATTACTATGTCACATATATGTCGTATGAGAATATTTAGAAAATATGAAATATAAAATAAAGTTTATAATTTAATATTTAATAATATTTCAATAATAATATCATCGTAAAAATATTCATAAGAATTATTAAAAATATCTCCTAGATTTCTCATATTAGTTGTAAGTGTCATATAATAAATTTAATAATACAAACATACTTACAAATAATTTCATTCACTAAAACAAATCTAAAATACATGTAAATATATTAGAATATTTGGCAAACTACAAAAATTTTACAATCTATATAAGTCAATAAGCCTAAAATAATTCTCTCTAAGTATCATATATCATTCAAATTCAACATACATAATATTGAATTTATGCATTGGTAACATCTGGCAAAATACATAGTGATATTCAACAAGTGGGTCGGTTGGGCTAGGCACGGAATGAGTCATGACTCGATTTGGCTAAGTCAGGCCAAGCATGCCACAATCTAAAACCATGCTTATACCATGGTTATGACAAAAAATTTAGAATCTATACAAGTCACTAATCCTAAAAAAATTTCACTAAATGTCATATATTATTTAAATTCAACATACATAATATTAAATTTATATATTAATAATAGAAGTGACAAATGAGTTGGATGACTTAAGCACTGCTCATGTTGTGCTAAGCACGGCCCTGGTGTTTAGTTTGATGGCATGACATGTGGCATGATGCAACTAATTTTTTAAAAATCAATCATGTGCTCAAATAAATGGCTTAGACCATTTATTTTTAGTTGTTCAGGCCCCACCATGAGGCCCAACATCAATAGCAACATGATAGCACCTATTGCTAACGTGTCAAGATAAAAAAAGTAATTTTGTGAGCCATTGGAATGCTTATAATGGCTTTTAGGCAGAAATTTAATAGCTGTATACTGAAAATTAAGGTACATAACACATTATAATTTAATTTTAATTATTTTATTTTATTCAGATTAATAACTAAATTAAAAATAAATAAATAAATAAATAATATTTCTCTGATCTCTTACTTTCAATCTAGTTTCACATATTAAAAATAATAAATAGCAAATTTAATAAAAATGAATTATATCTAAATTTAGATAATAATGATAACTCGATCAAAAAGTCTGAAACCAAAACTAGATTATTTCTCATTATCTTAACTAATTTGCTTAAAAATCCTAAAAATAAATAATACTCAGTAGTCTGAAGACACTTTAACAAAATTAGAAATAAAAATTATAGAAATATAAATAAAATCAATATTATATATATATATATATATATATATATATAATAAAAAAATATATCCACATAAGAATATTAGTGGCACTAACCATCTTAAGAGGCATGTCAATCAATATAGAGGTGTCACCGGGCTGGGCCGGGATGGGGCGGGCCGGCCCGGCATGAGGCACGGCACGGTTCAGCCGTGCCTGGGCTGGTCCGTCACGGGAAAATTCAGTGCCCGGGCCCGTGCCTTGCCTGACCCGGTACGGTTCGGCCCGTGGCACGGCACACCGGCACAGGTTCGTCCCGTGTCGGGTGTCCCTTGAGCCCGACCCCACGATGGTCCCTTTCGCTAAAAAGACCGCGGGTCGGGTCTGATTCGACCCGACCCGCGGTCCCCCGAATTCCGAACCCCACGGATAAGCCAGCCTGAGCGGGCCCAGCAAGGCACGGTACGGCACGGCCTGCCATGCCTGCGGGCCATGCCTGGCCCGGCTATTTTAAACCGTGCCGGGCCAAGCACGGCATGGTATAGTAACCGTGCCGGGCCAAGCACGGCATGGTATAGTAACCGTGCCTAGCCCGGCACGAAGGCACGCTCGTGCTCAAAAAAACGGGTCGGGCCAGCCTAGCCCTCCCCGTTTGACACCTCTAAATCAATACACCAAAAAATATATAGTATTAGATTCCAAGCAAACTCAAATTAGCAACGAAATCTTTAAAATTGAAGCAACTTCATGTCTTTTATATCTTTCATTTATCAAAATGAATTTCAAGAGAGAAAATATAATAAAATTGATTATTATCGTGTATTTTCCAAAGAAAAATTTTAAAACATCATAGAATAATTAATATTATGCAAACCTATTCACAACCTATTAATCATAGAATTCATATGTCCACTAATAAAAAAACATAATCAAATATTTTTAATTAAAAAAATAATTAATAATTAACGAACTTAGGAGATATAATGAAATAATATTTATGACGTCTGATATCTAGACTAATTATTATTATATATTATTCACATGTCTCACTGCCTACTATATAAATTATAAATAAGAAACTAAATAAAATAAATTTAGAATTTTATGATATCTTTCATCCTCGTAATGATCCTACCATATATGAGTGTCTAATGAAGATATTTAAAAAATATAATATTTATGTTATGTATATGTATCATATATTAAACCTAATAGTGTAAATAATAATGAATGTTCTTATACATTAGAAAATATTAAAAATTTACTAAAATATCTTAGAGTACCTAACAAGCAACATAAGTTTCATACTCTATATTGGCTATATGATATTATAGTTATATGTTGACTACTAATATATGATATCCAACTAGAGGTGTCAAATGGATCAAGCAGCTCAGGCACAGCCCAAAGCCCGGCATGATTCAAGTGTGCCTGGCCAGGCACAGCACACTATTGTAGAATGCCCGGACCCGTGCTAGTCGGACCCTCAACACAAATCATATCGTGTCATGCAGATGGTCTTAGGCCCACGTGTCATGCAAGGCACAACCTGAATGCTTGGCACGTGTGCATGGCATGGGTGACGATGCGATGACCGACTCACTAAGCTTGAAGCAAGGACACCCAACAAGGGGCAAACAACAATGCCCGACAAGTGATGGCTCGGCATGCCTGATAGGCAACAACAACTCGGAGGTGCGATGACTCAGAGGGGAAACCCTAATTTAATTTATACCTAGAACGGCCTAACACGACCCAAACCTGCCCAAAACAGCCCATACCCATGCAAATTTCAAGCTGATTTCAGGCTACGGGTCATGCCGAGCCTACCCTTTAATGAACCATGTCGTGCATAGCATGGCACACAAGCCCAATTGAGCCTAAAAAAATAGGATTTGCCAAGTTGGGTCGGCCCATTTAATGCATATATATCCAACTACATCAATAGTACATGTGTGAAATTTATTATTAATAATTCAGATTAAAAAAAATTATTTTTAAAATTTCTAAAAATTTTTTATGATACGAAAAATAAGTATTCATTTATGTACACTCCTACCGCTTGTATTATACTCAAGTATATATATAACATTATAGCATGTTTAGCATGTATAAAAGACACTGATTTTAGTGCCCTAACTATTGAAATAAAAACCAAATATTTAAATTATTTATTTTCAATTATATATTTTATTACTTGACTATCAATATAAATCCTAAAGATAAGATATAAATAATAAAAAATATTTTAAGATACATAACCACATGCATGAACCAATCAAAAAAAATTGATGATTTAATTCATAAAAAATTATAACATGTTTACATATTATGACACTATATATAAGTTATAACAAGACTTAAAGTATGTGCATTAATACTATATTCAAAAATTGCCTTTTTTATTCAGTTAGAATGGGATAAATGACAAGATAGACTATCAAATAAAAAAGAATTATCTCTGTATTTAAATATTAATTACTATTCAATCATATCACAAGATAATATTAAAAATTTAAATATAATTATGAATATTATTTCAAATAGAATATCCATCCTACTAACAAATATTATAGAAATACTTTCTTACTTATAAAATTATGATGATTCAAAGATTAGTATTCAAAATAAAATAAAAGATATCAAGGATTATGACTTTGTTAAAAAATGATCAACATCAAAAATATTGAGGCTAGTGATACCTTAAGATTTAGACGTGGTAATCTGATTCATACTATTGACATAGATTGATCACGATTCACGGATATTAAACACAATCATTCAAATGACTAAAATGCAATGTATTTATGCATATTTATTTTGTTGATGTAGATATACATTTTTTTATACTGTTAAACTTTTTAATTTATTATTATTTATCACATTATACTATGTCATGATGTCAAAAAATAAAAAATATGTATATTTTTTATTGAGTAATAATCTTATGTGTTTAATTCATTTTTATTTAGATTATAATATAATTTTTAATTTTAAAAAATTAAATTTTTAAAATATTTCAATTTTCATACGACCGTCAATAGTGCCCACCTAGTGCCCCACCCCAATTGACAAAGGGCACTGGCCACCAAGCCACCCTCGACACTACCCCTTGTCCCCTCGGCCATGCACCCTAACCCTGCCTCAACCTACTACCATAATGCCACTGGCACTAGACTAACTCTGGGTTGCCCGGCTAGTGGCTAATGGCTATGGTTGTGTTGTGCTATTCAAGGTAGACCCAACATGACCTAATCCAACCCCACACAACTCAGCATGTCTTGTTTAATAGGTGTGTCATCAAGCCATTCTAGGTTGATGCTCTCATTAGCCATGGCAACATGGCATGGCAAGGCTAGCCATTTCATATCAAATCCAACACAACTTAATGGCGTGATCGGGCCACCAAATTTTGGGTCATGTCAGCATAGCACGACCCTTTTGATACCTCTAGTTAGTTGCTAAAAAATTATAATTAACTTTGTTAATAATAAAATTGATAAAATAATAATTAATAAATTGAATTGATACGAATAATTTTCATTTTTATTATTATTAAAAAAATTTATAATATTAGGAACTTATGTTCATCTCTATATACTCTCATATCATACATAGCACTTAGGTATATAAGCAATATAAGTAATATGTTTAACCAATATAAAACACAAATATATTTTAATAACATGACTATTAAGATAAAAAATATTATTAAAAATACTAGGTGATCATTCCATATCTTCATTGTTTAGTTGTCTATATAGATTTTAGTATTAAAGTCAAATAAATAAAAAATATCAAGAAATACATATGTAGATGCACTAACTGATCATAAAAAAAATAATAATATTTATGAATAATTAAAAAATTTGTTAAATAATTATGCAAATAAGTATGATAGTTATAATAAGCCTCCAAGTATAATGATTGATACCATATTCAAAGATAATTATTTTTCACCTACTTACTTAAACATCAATTATTGTTTTATCTTGTTTCACAATGATATTACAAATTTTGATAATAAGTGAATACTATACGAATCTACTTTTTTTAATTTTCATATCATCTAAAATGGTATATGATCTATTAACCCTTTTAATATCTAGTGTAGTATCAGAGACTATTTTTTCTGCAAGTAAGAATATCATTGAGAAAATGCATCAATAGGACTTGAAGCATTGGAACTAGATGATTAATTACATTATGAAACTAAAACTTAAAAATATGAAGATCAAAGTTAGATACAATAATAGACAAATTATTATTCAACTGTCAACATCATGAACATTACTATTTGCTTATTTTTTTTTCATTTTCAAAGATTTTATCAATTTAATTTTTGAGTATATTTTATTTTTTTTAATATATTTTAGTTTACTTTACATTTTTAAATAAATGAAATTTTGATGATGTTATTTAAGTTTTTTTTTATTTCATATATTATATATGATCTTATTCCATTTATTTTATTCAAAAAAAGTGGAAGATAAAGTTTTCCATAATAATTTATGATATAACCATCAACATTATCAATCAATCTAGCAAAGAAAATTGTCTTAGACCTTTCGATTACTCAACAAAATCAGTAAAAAAAGTCTTCCACTCTACATATTACCTTCTTATATATTCAATATTCATATACTCAACGTGATGGTACTCATTCTAATTTATTATATTTACTTTAGTAATAAAATTTTAATTATCATCTCTCAGACTCTTAATTATCTAAAAATGACAATGTACCAAACTGAAAGGAATTCAAGGAATTACCCTAGCACTTAGAATTTTATACATTGATCTTCTAGAAGTTTTTATGGGATGCAAGTAGAAGATTAATATGAATATAGGTCCTATAAAAAAATCAATTTAAAATATGATTTGTGGATAAGAACTTCATTCAAACATATGTGATAGATTATTTGAATACATTTTCTCTAATAGTCATGATACTTATTTCTACTATAATTTCAAATTTGTGGGTAGAATATTAATTAGTGATGAAAGATATATTATTCAATGATAATCTTATATATATATATATATATATAATAGTCACTAAATTTTCTATTATAGAGAGGACAAATTTCATCAATAAAGTATGAAAAATCCAATATAGCTAAAATAAAACTATATTCAACAAATTTTATTTTGTTATCACTTTTTTTTGAACTTCAAAAATATTTTTTAAATTTTTATTGCTTTTATAAACAGATTAAATTTAGGACTTATCTTGCAATTAATTTATGTGAATGATATTACTTATAAATTACACTCAAATTAAATTAAACATCATATTTAATATATATATATTCCTTTTTTTAATTATATATCTTATAAATTTAATTAACCAAAACTTATAATAATAGAACTCATTAAGAATAAATAATGATAACCATACAACCAACAAACTCTAACCTATAAAAAAAGAAAAAAATTCATTTAGACCACATATTGGGTACTCTCATCATTAAAAAAAAAGATAATTAAAAATATTATTAAAATTGCAATACAATTTTTTAAGTTAGTACATAAAAATCTAGAACATTAAACTATAAAAAATATGCAAAAACCTTTTATACACAATTGTGAATATATCAACAAGTTGATTTGAACTTATTCAATATGATTTATTATATGAGTATAAGTTGTTATGGTCTCATCATAAATCTTTTCCCTGAAGAAAAAAAAATAATTTATTATTATGTTCATCCATCCATGAAATATTAAATTCAATATTATGTAGTTTATTATCTAATTATTAAAGTAAAGAAAAATAAAAGAAACAACTAAAAATCTAATCTCCTTAAATAGATATATGATCTAGTGAATCTCATAGATTATTATATATATCATCATACATATTATTTCTACATTAGATTTATAAACAATCATCTATTATTTATTTTGCTAAGAGAGAAGAAGATTATCTCCAAAAATATATAATAATTAGTAGATTTTTAATTACTATGAAAACTAGTACCCAATCAAAATCATAATATGAAGCGATTTAAAGATGCTCATGATCATCAAATAAAACATTAAAACCTAAAATTTTTTCATATATCAAACTATATGAAGAACAATATCAAAGTGAATCTATTATAGATATTCTAAAAACAATGAAGTATAACAAATACACATTATAATTAGTATGTTAATAATCAATTAAAAGATCAATATTAGACAAAAAATCAATATTTTACTCAATAAGTATATATATTGGAGTGTAACCTAAGAGGCAAACATCTAAAAGAGTATTCAAAACATATATTTTCTATAACAACATAATATACCTATGATCATAAATCTTCATCCCAAAAACTATTTTAATCTCCCAAAGTCATTTAACCAAAGCAATAACCAAAGATACTCCTTGAATTACATGATTCTCAATTATCATATCTCGTAATTAGAATATTATTCACATATATAATCAACAAAATAAATATAAAATCTAATTCTTACAAAATAATAAGGAATAATTATAAAATATTTGTATAACCCAAATGAGATAATTATAAATAAAAATTTAATAAATCAAGCTCTCGATAATTACTTTAAATTGTATAAGTTCTTTGGCAATTTAAAAATTGAATCTAAATATTCTATCTAGGCTTAAAAATTATATGATTACCTCATAAACATCTCCTCATAGTCAAAGTAGTATTTTAGATCTAACTAATATATCATTCATAAATGAGAATTTTCAAGTGATATGAGTATCAAAACTGGTATGATTTTAGTCACTAAAAAGAAACTATGATGATAATCAACCCCACAGGTCAAAATAAATCCCCTAGCAATAAGTCTGACCTTCACACAATCTACCTTATCACTATGATCAATCTTCACAAAGAAAATAATCACATGCAAGAAACAACAAACACTCCTTCACAAAGGCTGAGACACTAGCCTCAAGTTCTAAGAGTTTAAAATATCTATTTCTTTCATCATAGACTGATTCTATCCTTGATGAAATAAACTTTAAAAAAAATTACATATTCTAATACTATCAAAAAAATAATAAAAAGGAAAAAAGAATAAAGAATAAAAAATATGTCAGTAAAACAAAAGTCAAAACAAATGAAATAGAATATTAAGTATAACTTTTTATTTTTTTGTATATATCAATTGGAAGATAAAAACCAAAAGAATCATGTGCAAAATTTTCTAGCTTCTTGGAAGATTTTTTTTCATTTTGAACAAATTACACATGTTTCCTTCTCTTAGACTAAACACAAAAGTTTGATTGATCAAGACTCTCAAACTCCAACTCATTCGGAGTTGAGACAAAAATAGACTATGAGATTAGCATTTCATATAGACTAAAAAAATGTTAACTCTTTATGCTCCTCTAGTATCAATTTCATTAGCTAAGAAATCATATAATATAGTCTAACATGAATATAAGGATGTCATAACTCTCATTATATATCGTATGTCGTACAAGAAATAAAAATCAAAAACAATAATTTTTCAATAGATTATCATATAATTATCAATAATTATGAATCAATCAATAATCAAGTATCATTCATTTCATCACTAAGAGACTCCACAATCAGGTGATCAAACTTGTATTGATTACAACAATACATCTAAACTCTAACTACCTATTATATAGTGTTTCTATGTTTGATATATCACATAGTAATAACTAAAATTTTAACTTTTCTACCGATCATAGAAAGTAAAAATATATGTGCATTATACCACATTGCATTACTCAACACCTCATTGTGTCACTTTGCACACTACATTGAACCACAATGCACACCATATGGCACCACACTACATACTACATTACACCACATTGTATACCACATCGCATACACCGCAAGCACTATTATACTACAGACTTGGACACATTTTCACCCCACACTATCATGAACCACGTCAACATGCATTCCCACACTTAATCACACATAATACACAACATCATGCACAACATTAGCACATATCAATACCTAATCATGCATCCATTTTACCATATACTACACACTCAATGCACACACATTGTGTATGTACATGTCGCACATATTGGGCAAGTACATTCACTAAAAATAAAAAATGATAATCATACACACAATATACTCTAACATATAAATTAAAAAAAAAAGATTTGAGCAATCAACATATTGGGTGCTCCTATTATATAATATAAAATGATAATCATATGGGCAACAAACACAACATGTTGCATACAATTAAAATTACAACATATCAAACTAATAATCACAATTTTTATTATTATCATCAATTACAACAATGTCATTTACAAATAATGTATATCAAGATATCTTAAAATTTTTAATATATATTTTGCTTATTAATAGATGTCACAAAGATCGTACTCAATACACAAAACTTCTGCATAAGATTTTTTTTTTTTATTTTTGCAGATAAGATTATCGATATATTATCCTCTTCAAAATCATATACTATGTATTGTATGATTTGTACAAAATCTGATATTACACATACTGTTAGTACAGTAAGTAAATTTCTCTCAAATCTAGGAATGATGCATTGGAAAACTATGAAAATAGATATTCAAATATTTGAGGGATACTTCAAATTAGTATTTTAGTTTTAGGAGTTCAAAACCACTGTAAAAAGGCTTTATAGATGATGATATGACAGCTAACCTAGATCGTAGAAAATCAACTTCTGATTTTTTATTCACTCTTGCAGGGAAAGCTATTTCATATCAGTCTAAGTTACAAAAATATATTGTTTTGTCTACTACTAAGATAAAATATATAGCAGCAACCAAAACAGCAAAAGAGATATTATGGATAAAGAAATTTATCCAAGAGTTGGGCTTGATACAAGATGAGTATGTTGTATTTTGTGATAGTCAAAGTACTATGAACTTGAGCAAAAAATACTTCATATCATTCCCATACAAAGTACATTAATATAAAATATTATTAGATACGAAACCTCATTGAAAAAAAACTTATGAAGCTTAAAAAGATTCACACAGATTTTAATTCTCCTGATATAATGACAAAAATGGTTACCAAAAAGAAAACTGAAATTTTGTGCCGGGTCAGCCAGCAAGGACTCTAACTGAGATGTTAGAGTGTAATCTACCCTTATATTGGGCTAGAGGGAGAGATTCTAATGAGGATCCATATCACATCATGCTGCCCACTTTCTCTCTTAAGCTCATTATGGATTTAATTTTTAATTAAAAATAATCCTAAACATTAAAGAAGCGCTGCACGGAGATACTGTTGCGTGAATCATTCCGTGTTCCTCTATTTTCAGTTTTTTAGTTTTTGTTTCTTTGTGAATTAATGATTGAATTAATAGCTTTCTCTGTTCATTTTCTTCTATATTATCTAACGTGTAAAATAGCATCTGTATCCTCATTTTAAAGAATACTTCTAATGTATTTTTTATTAAGTGGTGTCTTCTTGTTTGTATTTTTATTGAGTGAATATCTTCTTGTCTATGGGGTTAAATCATAGAAATAAACATATCACGAATTCTTTGTTTATTTCACCCACAGATTTACCACTCAAATTCCATCAAAACAAACAAAGACAGATATAATTCTATTAAAAGAAACCTCTTCCACTTCTTGATCCCCAGTAAAATCTAATAATCTGAGCTTCTCCTTCAATTCGTTAACACTGTTACCCGTATCGTCTACGTCACTACAACTACTAAGCGAGTCAAGAGCTCTCTGACACTGTTCGAGTACACCCTGCAACGCCTTCCGTTTCATCCTCATCTGATCCGCATCCACCCTATTCGTAATCGTGTTCAATTCCATGGCGAAGTAATCAGAGTCCCTCTGGGGATTGATCCCCAACTTCCGAAGAACAAGACACGCAGGCCACCGCCGACAAGCTTATTTATTCATTATTTATAGATTAATAAATAATTATTTATTTAAATTAATGATATAAAAATAAAAATAAAATTAACAAATATTTGGATCACAATAATACATTTTTACTATATTGTATTACTCAATTATTTAACTACAAGCATTAATAATGGATATGCAATTCTACAAACATTCAAAATATATTAATAATCAAAAGATAAGTCATTTATTTCATGAGAATTGAGAACCATAATTTGAAGCATCCAGTAATATAATTGGTAGGGTTGTTGAATTTGTATTTTTTGGAGACAAGTTAGATCCTCATTAGTTACTTCTTTGAGTGTGGTAATGAGAATAGTTGTGGTATCATCCTACAGCTCCATTGACAATAACCCCGTGTTATTAAAAAATAACTAGTTCAAACAAAGAAAGGATTATACTTTACAATTATTGGTTGTTTTTCTCTCTCTACTTCAATTAGAATTTCGACATTAATAATTTTGTCAGATGACTCACCCCTTTAGGTTGCTCTGATATATGAACTATTGATATCTCCCTCTCAATATGACTTATGGGATTAGTAAAAAACTCGTGTACTATTATTCATCAAAAACTCATGGTAAAAATTTAATAATTATAGTCATAATAAAAGATTTATTCTAAGTCATTATAATCTATGGTTATGGCCTTATACCTAGAAATGTCCTACATGAAAGACTCCATCTCTTGAAAAAGATAAACTTATTAATGTCCCAAATGATATAATGTTTGTTCAACTTCCAATTAAGTTAGACTTTGTCTATCCTAACCTACACTTCCTCTAATAATGACTTAATATATGGAACTAAAGTTATAGCCATCATTGGCCCCTTTGTTTTCGGTAGAGAAATATCACAAATTGAAGTTATAGCCATCATTGATAAACTCTACGTTGTTTATCAACTCTACACCTTTGAAGCCTATCTCTCTCTAGTCCATATATTCGTTTGAGCATGAAATAATGACTTCCAATTCCTTCTTCATTGTAGTTTGCATGGCATATACCTATAAAATACTACCAACTTGCAACCAATGAGAGAATACTATTGTTTGATTCTCCATGTTGTGAATAATAATAAGCATCTACACATAAAAAATATATAATCAAATCAAAACACATATTCTAAAAAAGAGCCTTGAATTAGTATATTTACTAGCTTAAATATTTTCATTAAAATTAGGATTCTGTATGATATGAATATCTCATCTTCAATTATTCTATAATGAGACCTAGTTGAAAGATATGAAAAAAAAAAACTAATGTATGATACTCTTCTTTAACTACTAAGACATGTTTCTTTTAAAGTGTATGACATAATGCATAAGTATTATGATATGCAAGAATTGGGTGCTTAACCTATCATCAATGAGAGTGCTCTCCTAATCATCCTCAAAGAGAAGAATATTAAATCAAGTGGCAAGTCTACTGAATATTAAATCAAGTGGAAATCTATCATCTTCATTACCTCACTATGGTTGGCAATTTGCCACATTTTCTCCCAAGGTCGAGGAGTCAATTCAATGAGAAACATAACCAACCCAATTAACCTAATCTCAGAAGGCCCCGACTTGTTCTCTTCAACAACTTTAGTCATCATAGTTGAATCCAAATTGGAATGACTTGTAAATTTAAGATTAAAAGTTATCACCCATCTTACCATTGTGAGGAAAATCCCATCCAGGCAACATCCACAAGAAAATGTCTATTTAGCTAGAAAAATTTAGCTAGAAAAATTTAGCTAGAAAAATTTAGCTAGAAAAATTTAGCTATGGAAAAATCTCTAGCTAATTAGTGATGGATTAGCTAGGGAACAGTAAGGGTTTTTTGATTTTACATTAAATTAAAAACTTGCGCCGAATTAGTGATGGATTAGAGACAGATTAGTGATGAAATGTTCGATTGAAAAATTTCCATCGCTAATATTATCATAGATTTTCACACAAAGAAAGTGAAAATTTTAGCAACGGATTTTTCATAGCTAATTAGAACGAGATTAAATTTGCTTCTAAAATGTTATTTGATTTTTTTTTTTACAATTCTATATATAATTACAAGTGATTATTCCTTAAATATTTATTTTCTCAAAATATATGCATGTAGCTAGGGATTTTTTCCCAGCTATATGGGCTAATAATAATTTTCATCGCTAATCTTTAATGATTTAATTTTTTTTAATATATTATTTGTTTTAATATTTTATGTAATTTTGTATATTAAAGATATGTCAATGTTTATAGATGAGTGATTCTTGAAAGACACATTCTCCTCATATAATTATAAAAATAGAATATTATAAATAAATAATTTCAAGTATATATAAATACAAATAAAAATTTATATTAATAAAGACTAAAATAACTATTTTTTGATTATAAAATATTTAAAAAATTATCCAGAATATTTTTCTTAAATATTTAATTATGATATTTAAATATTTGTATTAAAAAACATTAAATAATTTATTACAGAATTATAATAATTTTTAAGATATTTTAAATAATAAAAAAACATACATAAAAATTACTTTAAATAAAAAGCTAAAATAAATAATTATATGTTTAAATAAAAAAAATTATAAAATTATTTGAATTAACGAATAAACAAGTAAATATTTATATTATTTAAAGTAAATGATTAAAGTAATTTAAATAAAAATAATTACTAAAAGATTTGAAAATTTTGAATTATTAAAAAAATTCAAATTTTTCATTAAATTTAAAAGAAAATAAATTGATATTTAAAGATTAATATATATATGTTTTAATCACATCAAAAAAATTTTGATGATTTAAAAAATAAACATCTTAGGGTGGTTATTAAAATTTTTGAACATTTCAAGTATTTTTTTAGGGTTTCAAAAAAGCTATTTAAAATTTTACTAATGATATTTTTTAGTCCTAAAAATACTTAAAATTATTTTTAGCCCTATAAATACTTTTGAAAATTACTACCAAACTGACTCTAAGTTGATTTGAATTCAAGTTTTATTTTTTATCCCTACTGAAATTTATAAGAATTAAACAAATGAGTAAGATGTATACTTTTAGCTTTTAATATTCTATTTTTATTAAAATAATAAATATAACTTTTTTTAGTTATCTTCTTACTTAAGTAATTTTTGGAATTTTATAAATTATAAATTATATCAAATAATGTAAATATGTAAATATGTAAATATGTAAATATATAAATATGTAAATATGTAAATATGTAAATATGTAAATATGTAAATATGTAAATATATAAATATGTAAATATGTAAATTTGTAAATATGTAAATTTGTAAATTTGTAAATACGTAAATACGTAAATATGTGAATATATATATATATATATAAACATATAAATATATAAATATATAAATATATAAATACAAAAATATATAAATACATAAATATATAAATACACAAATACAAAAATAGGTAAATATATAAAATTTGATATAAAATTTAGAAATAGATTAGAAACATAATGGAAATTTTTATATAAAATTTATAATGGTATATATTCAAACCTTTCACAAGCCCATATCCTATATTGGGTGAAATACATAAAAAAATCCAATGTTTACACCCCCCAGGCGAGAGCATGCGCACCCGTTCGATTACAGTAATGGTGTAGAGCAAATTCACCATCCATCTTTGTTCTCTGCCATCATCGTCCATCACCATTGTCGTCATTGTCATCCTTCATCATCATCCGCCATTATTTCCAATCATCTTCATCCGCTATCATCGTGAAGGAGTATAAACTTTGAGATTGGTTTATATTTTTCATCTTCCAACTATAGATTGTGTTGGTTTATATTTTTCCCACACTTATTCTTCTTATCGATCGATGATGCAGACGAGTCCTTTGGAAGCTTCTCAGTGGGCTTCTATCTTTCATGTCGTCTAGGGATTATTTATTTTATATTGATTCTATATTTTTTTTTCTTAATACCTTATTCCTACATTATCACTCTTTCTAGTAGGTATTTATTTTGATTCTCATTTGGATTATAGTGTTTGGTCTCATTTCAATGTTCAGTTTGATAGGCAATTGGCATGATAGTTACATTATCATCAACAATATTAAGTTTTATTAGAGAGAAAGTGTCCCTCTTGTTTTTAGGTTCATTTCTTCTCCTTAAAAATTCTTGAAATGTTGACATGTTATGTATATAATCAGAATAAAGAATATGCTATTTAGTTCATAAAATATATGTGCTTTGTTGAAATGTAGTGACATGAAAAATATCTTAATTTATCATATTCCACATAATAAAAAAGAATGCAATCACATTCAATAATTTATGAACAAATTAAACACAATTGCAAGTCTCCCACAATGCCCTTGAACACATGTTCAAACATATTTTTCAGAACCTTTAGAATGGTTTATCATTTATGGTTAACAAATTACATGTGATTTGTGAAAATAAAATGGTTTGAAAACTAACATAATATACCATAATTCACATAATTTACAATAGACAATGAAATTCATTATTTGATAATGAAATTAAACCCAATTGCATATGGTGGTTATATCATGATATTTTTTTTCTTGAAATATGAAAAAGACCTCAGCATTTATATGTGCTCTCTTTATTAGCTATTTTCTAACAAATATTTTTTATTAAATTTTCACTATCACTTGAATTTATATTAAATATATTGAAAAAAAAAATTATTAGTCTCTATCAGCTAAAAACAATCCTATATAAATTCAAAGTGTTTTCAATAAACGAATCAAACATAATGCATTTTTTGAATTTCTATCCTACAAAAAACCAATTCAAACATCTTTGGTCTTATTTCAATCAAAAGAAAATGAGAAGTAGATTGTTTTTTGTTATTTATGGAATAATAAATAATTATTTTAAAAATAGGCTTTCTTTTTTAAAAGTCTCGCGTTAAATCAAATTAAATAAAATCATAACTCAATCAGATAACAAATAAATTCACAATAATATTTATCAAGCTCGACATTTAATATATAGTTCAAAGTTTATTATAGCATTTCTTTTATGTGCTAAACATATAAATACATATTAAATATGAAGATGGATAAGAATCTATACTTGTAATATTTAATTTTGTTTTGATTGTTTGTTTAATTTTGATGGTTCATATTTAAAAAGAAACCAATTGTGTCACTGATATTGTTGCAAAAAAAATTAATAAAAATGTATAAGTATGTGTGCAATCACACATGTAACTATAATTACAATTAAAACTTATAACAACATATATATAACTATATGTTTAATTATATATGTATAACTATTTATAAATATTTGTATAACTATATAAACCTTTTTATAACTATATTTACCTATATTTGTAACCATGTAAACTATTTTTATAACTCTATTTATAACTATATATAACTATTTTTTTAAATATATAATAATTTATAATTATATGTATAATTCTATATAACTGTATTTTTAACAAAATATACTATATGTATAATGATATATAACTATATATAATTATATTTTACTATATGTATAACTATAAAATATTATATATAACTATATCTTTAACTACATACATATTTATAACTATATGTATAATTAAATATAATTATATATAACTCTATTCAGAACTAAATATTCTATAGATATAAGAACATATAACTATAAATAATTGTCTTTTACTATATTTATAATTATACAAACATTATACATTACTATATTTAAATATATAATTTATAACATATATATATTTAATATACATTTTTATATATTAGTATATACAAATGTATTTAACTATATCTATACCTATACATAACTATATGTATAAAAATATAAAATTATATGAAAAAATATATATACCTACATGTATAAATATAAGTATAACTATATGTGTAACTATATGTGTAACTATTTGTATAACCACGTGTAACTATATTTATAATTACATGTATAACAACATTCACCATTATGTTTAACTAAATATGTATAACTATTTATAAATATTTGTATAACTATATAAACCTTTAGATAATTAAATATAACTATATTTGTAACTATGTATACATATATGTAAATATATATATTTGTTAATAACTTTGTATACGTTTATGTATAACTACTTATAACAAAATGTATGAATATATCTCTAAATAACTATATGTTTAACTATATATAATTATTTATAACTATATATACTATATGTATAATAACATATAACTATATATACTTGTATTTTATTATATGTACAACTATAAAAACTTTATATATAATTATATGCATAATTAATATATATATAACTATATATAACTATATGTTTTACTAATTCTAACTATTTTTATAAATAAATGGATAGCAACATATAACTATATATAACTTTTTAGAATTGTATATATAACTATATATTATTATGTATAATTGTATGTAACTATATTTTTTACTATATGTATAACAATGTACGTATGATGACTATATATAACTTTGTATTTAATTATTATTACCAAAAAAAATATTTTACCAATCAAATTTTAGCAATGGATTGAATCCATTAATAACTACGAACATAATACCATCAAATTTTCAATTTGAAGTTTCCCAATTGATTTAATAATGGATTATCATATGATATTTTTTAAATGATAATATTAAACTCTTTTGATTACTACTAGATCCACCAAATAATTATCAATGGATTAACAACAAAATTTTTGAATAGATTAAAGCAAACTCTATTGATAAATTTTGCTAGGTGTTGAAGTTAGGTTATTAGCAATGGTAAATATCTTGTTAAACATTAGCTATGGACTTTTCCACACAAATTGGTGTAGCCAAAATATTTATCAACCAAAATATAACCCACACACAAAATCATTATTTATTAATTTTTTTAAATTTTCAGCACTATATTTATTTTGCTGGCTACCATAACACACTACATGCATTACTTCCCACACTGCCTCACAAAGCATGACACACTACATGTATATAACTGCCCACAACCTTTCCACACACACATCCACTGTTCACACTATCACATGGCACACCAACACTGCCACTTGATTAATGCAGCATAAATGTGAATAGTGGTGTTGAGCTATGTGGATGGTGGTAAACTTTTAATCAGTGATGCTAACAACAGACAATATACATTAATATTTGGTAGTGACAATGATAGTTCCAACTTATTAATTGATGTGGAAATTAACATTGCTTTGCTGTTTTATGAAGATTTTCGGCATGGTGTGGCCATTCGTTGTGCCATGATGTGATTCTTATAATCTAAAACCAAATGGTGATCCATGCCAATAGTGTCAACATTAGTTTACACAATATAGTGCTGGTATTTTGGTACAACGCTAGTATTGCTTTGGTACATTTAGTTTTTTTGTGATTAAAATTGCATGAAACTTTTATTTTAAAAAATTTTGCATAAAATTATCATGAATTGTGTGTTTTATCTTTATATCATTGTTAGTCTTCAATTTTGGAGAAGTGAATCAGGATGCTTTTTGGTCGGTCATCGGTGTCACGGTTCAAATATAGGGTTACTCCTAATGACCTAATCTAATCCAGAAGCTTATTTGCGTAGGATTTCCACCTCACATTAGTCTCTGTTTTCGTGATGCCTTTTCCTTTCCACTCAACATGTCTTCCACTTTTTGTTGGCTTTTTGTTTTTGTTGTTTTATTGCAACTGGCATTTGAAGCATGGAGATTGGAACAATCATCTGCCTTAGAGGGACGAAAAATCAATCTTCTTAATCATGTTATAAATTTTATTTGATTTCAATTTAACGTGCTATAATGTTGTGAATTGAAATATTATAAACTTCTTTTTCTAAATGAAGTATGCAATTTGTGCAGAGCACTAGAAGTTCAGTGGATCACATGCATTGCTTTGGTGATGTAGTTGGCAACCTTCAAGATTATGGTATTGCATGCTAGGCTCCGATTGTTTGTTTTTTAAAAGATGCAAGCTGTATGCAAATTGTTTTTTAAAAGATTATGGACTGTATGCTAGGCTCTGATTGTTTGTTTTTTAAAAGATGCAAGCTGTATTCAAGTTGTTTTTTAATAGATTATGGTACTGTATGCCAGGCTCTGATTGTTTGTTTTTTAAAAGATGCAAGCTGTATGCAAGCTATTTTTTATAAGATTATGATACTGCATGCTAGGCTCCGGGCTTGTAATATTCAATTTTATTTTGATTATTTGTTTAATTTTTATGGTTCATATTTGAAAAGAAACCAATTGTGTCACTGATATTGTTGTAAAAAATTAACAAAAATAAGTTTTTTCTCCTTGTGCAACAAGATTGGTGCTTTTCCTTGAGCTTTGGATGCTTATTTGCATACTTCATTTTATTGTCAGCTTGTTTTCTTTTTCAATTATTGAATGAATTCCTCAAAGGATGCCACATTTGATAATGTGTTTCTAGATATGCAAGTTAAAGGTAGCTCTATTAAGCAGTGAATACTAGATCATTAATGAATGTGCAATTTCTAACATTTCAGAGATGCCTAATGTCATTCCTCCCTTGTACTATGATTTTATGATATATGATGTTTTGGGATCTGTGGTTTCTAGTGATCTCATTGGCAATGAATCTGATGTCATGGCTAGAGAGCTCTAGGTTTCTGTTAAATTTTTTGTGGTCATCAATCTAGTTAAGCTAAGTTTATTTGTTGGGGTTGCAAGAGAATCTTCCCTATCCATAGCATAGTATAGGTTCTGATAAATTGACTTTTTTTTTCTATTTTTTTTCCAAGTGATGTAAGAAGATTGTTATTCTTCATTGTTCTCAATTTAGAATCTATATTACTCCTATACATAAGCTTATGTAGTATTGCTCCATGTTTCATGCATTAGTCATTCTAGGCTTTTCAATGTTGGACAAATAATGAGATTGAGTTTTAATGCTTATTGTTCCAAATAATTTCATTTATAATTTTTTGAAAATAATTGCACTATATAAACTATGGTGAATTGAGTAATAATAGATATAGTATAAAAGAATTGAAGCATCCTAATATCAGAAGTTTTCTATAGAATATTTATACAATAGTCAAATATACGGTATATATATATTTTTGTATATATACATAAGGTATATATGTGTATTTATATATTATGGTATATATATATTTTTGTATATGTAACTATTCATATATGCTGATGTATGTATGTACAATATATATATATATATATATATATATATATATGTACATATATACTACAGTATTATACATAAGGTATAAATTATATTGCATAATTTTACAGAAAAGAATTTTTTTTACTGCATAATATATGTACATATATACTGTAGTATTATATATAACTATTGTAATGCTTGTATATATGTACATATATACTACAGTATTATATATTTATCAAAACAAAACTTTATTTATTTATTTATTTTGATTTGATTCACTGGTTTAATTTTTATACAAATATGATACTTTAATGTTTCCCATACGAAGCTTGTAGAAGTGAATGGATTTTTCACTAGACATGATGTGGCACGACTAGGACAGCTTTGTCGCAGCAGAAAGATGGTGACTAGAGGAGTTGGGGGAGAGAAAGCAAAGTCAATTTCATGGATATATTATATTTTATGCACTATCATTAGATACATTGATTATCAAAATTTTGTTATGTTTTTGTTTTAACTATATAACATATTGTATCAAAATAATTTATTAACTGCTTTTATTTTTTGTTAATTATAAATAATGTTTTATAGTTTATGTTTTTATTCAATTTAATATAAAAACTTTAAATATGTAATTAATTTTTTTGTAAAAAAAATAAACTAGTGAAAATAATTTTGGAATGAAAATAGCTAAAGTTTTTTTCCTCACTAATTTAGCTAGGGACTTTTTTGTAGCTCTAAATTATGATCAAAATTAGATAGGGAAAAAGTAAATCTAGCTAGGAAAATTTTCTTCGTTAAAACTTTTTTGTTAGGGAATTATTCCCTCGTTAATTTTATGTGACGATCACTTTAGCTTTGGAAAACTTCCATCATTATTCTATTTCAGCGACATAAAAATCCCATTTAGCTAGGGATTTTTCCCTGGCTATTTGGGATATATCATGCTTGGATATCCAAGCATCAAACCAATGGGTAAGCACAAAAATATTATTTATTCCTTTTTAATATGAAACTTTCACCTTTTTCCTATATAAAAGGCAAACCTAGGATCATCTTACTATGTCTTGCCTAGCTTATAACCCTTAGAAACTTTGATCAAATTTAAACCAATCATGTTTACCATAAAGAAATAATTTTCCAGCACAATCTCAAAAAAAAATTGATTAGGGAATTATGTGGACAACATAAAAAGATAGACTCAAAAACACCACATTTAAATTATCTTGTGAAAGTTGGATATTGTGTTGTCCTTCCCTCTTTAGCATGTGCATCAATTAATTCTCTACCCACATCAACATAAGGCCCAAACTTATCCTATTGACATCATGCACATAAAGAGAAAAAAAAATTGCTATCAAAAAAATTTTAGAGGTACAATAACTTGAGTTGTAGATGCTAAAAATGATCATCCATATTACCCTGATATAGAGGTTTGGGAGTTGCCTTGGTGACTAATCCTTGGGATAAAATTTAAAGGACTGCACCAAGTGAGCATTGGGTTGTAAAAGAGAAATTTAGTGATCCTAACATTCTATCCTAAGGATTAAGAACCAAGGAAACTCTCAAACCTCTATAATAGGATAATTTGGATGGTCATTTTCAATATCTACAACTCAAGTCTTTGTACTAACATTGGCATCTGACCAATATTCCCAAGCATCAAATATAAATATAATTTCTACTAGAAAAATATTTAAATGATAGAAAGCATTAAAGAATTTGTATATCATCAATACATAAATAATATTCAGAATGATTAAAATTAAGGACATCCTTGAAAAGAACAATAGTTATTTTACTAAGCTTTTGAAGAAATAGAAGAAACATATGAAACCTAAGACTCAACATAAGTTTCTCATCTCCTAAAAATGATACAAAGTGGTATAAGAATTGTTATTTCCCTCTAAAGGTTAGATAAATGATTGATCAAGAACATAACTAAAAAATAATTACCTTAATTACACTTAATGAAAAGCACATTGCCTAGTGGTCAAAGCTGAAAGCATACTATTTCATGCCATCATGGTTTTTCTATGAAAAAGGCAGTTCAATCATCCCACAACACATAACAAATAAAAAAGGGGTATGGTGTAGGATTTAATGGAGATCATACATACTACACAAAGCTCTTACTTTAGCATTGAGTCTGAGAAAAATTAATATCTCGATAATATTTCCCTTAAAATTAAAAGAGGCAACATCTAATTAATCTCAAACTCAAGACCTATCACACTTGGATGAAGAAACTTGCCATCATATCAATACATGACCTCTGGGCGGATGCATGCAATACAATAACTTCCCAAGTAATCAATCATCCAAGTATTATTCTTGCACAAACATCTTAAAATTTGGCATGGTGATTTTTTAATATATCTTAGAATACTTAGGGCATCTATCATCAACTAAGGCTATCCCATACCAATCAAATACATATATTCCTAACTATGGTCTATACATAACTGAGAATATGCATCTATCATAATTAAGGACATATAGATTCAATTAATAAAATATTACCCAAAATAGGGACATCTAACCCTAAATTAGAAAACATATTTCCAATGAAAGGCATCTTGCCCTAACTAAGGACATCAAGGTCTAACCAAAAGCATACAATTTCAATTAAGGGCATTCAGTTCAAACTAAAGATATTTAATCTCAACTAAGGCAACTAGCCTTAAATAATGGTATTCAACCCCTATTAAAGATGGATATTTTTTACTAAAGTATTTACATGCAGATAGAAACATTTATCTAATTAAGTCATCATATGAGTCAAATGATTTAGAATTCCCAACTAAATACTTTTTTGGGTATATTCCAAGCAAAAACTTAATTGTTTCCTTCAAAGACAATCAATAGTTCAATACTTTACTAGAAAGAATAATTAACAAGGAAAATACTCTATTTATTAAAGCATGCATATTACTCATTGCTAATGGCTAGTATCATACCAAAAATTTACTCTATTAACTATCATAAAATAATTAATAAAGTGTACAATAGAAGACATAAATGAGATTTGTACCCTTGGTTCCCTCTTTTTTTCTTCTCTAATCTTCTACTTGTAAAAGATTTGTATACAACTATCTCAACAAGACACTAACTTTTTTATTAGAGAGATTATTTGGCTAGTCAAGTGTTATGACTTTATTATAGTATTTAGTTGGGAAGATTATTTGTTATTTGCATCACAACACTAAAAGTTCATTGGATGATTAGATATACCTAATTATATGAGTAGTTGAGAAGATAAACTTGGATTTTGGATAGATACTTAGACTCTTATAGTTTGTTTTACTTCTTTATGTGTGATGAGTTTTTTTTAATATTATAATAATATCTTACTTGATTATTGGTCAAATGGTAGGTCGATATAGATTTTCCTTTTGCCTCCTTTTCATATAAGGTAGTTATCAACCACACCAACAATGTTTATCATAAAAAAAACCATACCAGGGATGGCCCTCTTGTAGTTGTGCATTTAGATTCTACCACCAAAACCACACTTATTCTATTTGTGGATCTTCCATAATTCTATTTGATTTAGGCAATATTCAAATGCCCTTGATGACTACTTTAAGTGTATATTTCTATTCTCTAACCTTAATAATCATGAAAGACATAGATGGTGTGATAATAATTATATTTGAACTTTTCACCTTCATGAGCACCATACTCACATTAATTAACATATATTTTTCTATTGATTTTACCTATTAAAGTCATATCTTATGAAATACATTTCTTTGTCATGCTCTATGACTTACCTATCACTATCTAATATAGCCAACACAAAATTCACACTCTGTGATAAAAATAGTATGTTAGATATTTTACATAACTCTTATATCATTTGAAGGCTAGTTCATCTAGAATATGCACAATAGAATGGTCATAATTTTATTTGTACTTTTAACTTCATAAACATCAAACTCTCATCAATTTAACTTACATAAATTTTGGGTTTTCATATATAAATTCATATCACAATATAAGAATTGAAAGTTGCCACTTCCTTCGATGATACTCTCATGTGTATGTCTCATGACTTATTAATCACTATCAACTATGACTAATATGCACAAACCTATTTAGTTGTATAACCCTAAATCTCTATTCTAATTAATATCCATATACATCAATAATCAAAATATAAAAATTCAATAATTAATCATTATAAATCCATAATCATTGTAAACATAATTATAAATCAATCTTAAATCCCTAATTAGCCTGAAATTGGGAAAGTTTTGATGTAAGAAAATTAAAGTATCATATCATTGAATCGTGGGTTCCCAATGCCATCCTACATAAAGATTAGATCTCAAATATTAGTCTCAATCTATCCTTGCTTGTATGACTTGAATTTTTTTCAAACTGAGGGTTGAAGTTCATAACCTTTTGTTTGTGGTGCATTCTTGCCCTCGAAAATTAAATCTTTCAAGCCTCTTTTCAAAAATATTTGAGTCCTTATTATATCATTATGCTCTCATTATGTACTATTACAAATCATCAAGTTAAAAGTCATGACTTTAAGTTGAGACTATGACATTGGATGTTCTTTGAATCTCTTCAAGAGCACATAGTCATGGTGGTAAAGAATACCAAGACTGAGGAAGCTCCTCTATGAAATGCAAAGTCATGGTGAAAAAGAATACCATGACTAAGGAAATTCCTATATTGAGTAAATAATAATGATGGATAAAGATTGTTAAGACTCAAATAGTTTTTATATGGAGCATGTTCGACACTCCACATACCAAAATTTTTGGAGTATGTATTTATTGTTTTGATTGTACTTATTTGAGTATTTATTAAAGAAAGTTCACTAAATATCTATTTTGAAAGAATTTGATGATTGCTAGTATGAAATTATAGTTATTTAAGTGAAATTAGTAAACTCGGTGGAACAAAAGTTTGGGAGTAGAAAGGTAATGGAGAGTCATGATATTTCCCATATCACAACTTGGTTACACATTCCAAGTGTTATATCTTTTCTTTATCATAACTCTACAAAATAAGCTATAATAATCTTTTTTACATCTTGAATTTATCATTAAGTTGTTACAATCTTTTTATTATGGAATATAGTCTTTATAGCCATGGTATTTTCTTAGAGTCAAAGCAATACTATCACTAAAACACATAATGGCTACAATAATATTTTCATATAGGTATTGACAAGTACCCCATTGATACAATTAGTCATGATAATTTTTAGAGTCTTGACTTATTTAATATAGAGCCAAAATACTAAGTGTTTTGAGTTGGGATATCATGTGTTACCATGATATTTTATTCTAGAGACCAATTACTATGGTCATGATATTTTCAGTGTTGTGACTTTGTTCTCTAGTGAGAATTCATCAAAGTTGTGGTTATTTCTAATATAATGACTTTGTGCTATATAAAATAAATATACTAGTCACAGTTATTCTTAGTGCCACAACATTTTACCACAAAGAGAAAATATCAATCATTACTATTCTTAGTACTATAATACTTTATTATACAAAGAATTTGTCTTAGTTTTGGTATTTATAGCACCATGACATCGTGCTCCATAGGAAAGTTACTTGAGTTACTACATTCAATTCTATCATATGTTGGGTACTCCATAAAAGATCTAGCAAGACCAAAAAGTCATGACCTCAAGTTAATATCATGACCTCAAGTTAGTATCATGACTTCCAAGTTAAAATATCTCATGGAACCTCACAGTATATAAGTAGCACTTAAATTTTACAAAGAGGAGAAAATATGGAATTATATTTTGATCCATGAGCAATAATAAACTCTAGGCGACATGATTCTAAATCCTAATTAGAAGTAAATCCAAGGTGAATGTGAGTAATACTTGATTAGTTTTAGGTTTTGAAACTTAAATCATCACTTGGATTTTCATTAGGAACCCTTGATTACATGAGATGTCTTTAAAAACATCTCATGTGAAATCTTAATCAATATTAGGCTAATCTAAAATCTATGGTTAGTATAATACTTGTGTGTAATGAATATATAATTTTATATATTTTATGTTTGTATAAATATTATGGTTTGGATGTTGCTAGATATGGATATTAAATAGAACTAAAAGATAAAGTTTTTTATTATATCATAGGTTTATGTATGTCAGCCATAATATATCATTACATGCATGTTAACAGGCATACTCATATGGTATGATAAGAAGGATATGGTATGATAAGAAGGATGTGATAGTCCTTCTAATCTTAAAATGTGAGATAAACTTTTGTATGAAAAATTGAAATTGAAATAATTTTAATCATTACGAGTATTATGCTTAATAAGTCAAAAGCATGAACACACTTACACCCAATTGTTGTCACTTTCTTACTCTACCTAATTTAATCAGTTAGATGATATCTCAAAATCTCATTAATGAGAATGTCTTGTCAACTTGATCCACAAGTGAATGGGTTAAAAAGTAATATACTGAACTTTTATCTAGATATCAATCCTACAAAGATTGTATTGATAGTTCATTTTTTTAATAATAAGATAATCCATTTTTTAGTAAAAATTGGTAAATAACCATTGATCTATGGTTCATTTATTTAATCTATGCGATGCCATTAAGTTGATTGATATATATTATGTTGGGAACAAAATGAATATTAGTATATTATATAATAATCCCTTACCCTAATGACATACAAGATGAATGTCACCTTTAAGCCATTCTCAATGGTGATCCCCTCATAGTTGTCCCCTCAGTATATTACCTCTAAAACAATAATTCATCTCTACATGATAGCTAGTCATAATTTCATATATCTTAGATAACTTTATGAACTACCCTTGATAATTACTTCATATGTACACTCTTATTATTTGGTCTCCATTATCATAAAGATCAATGATTGACAAGGTTTGTAAGTATTTGTACTTTTGGTTCCCTAAGCATCATACTCACAAAATTAAGGTATGCTTTCCTTGAGTTTCACTAATAGGAAATATATGAGTAAATGTAACAGGGGCTACTATCACCTTGCAAGTCATGGCATACTCACTCGTGTCCTAAGGATTGATTATCATTATTCTTCTTAATGATGATGTGACTCGCATTCTAGAGGTGGACCCCTTCAGAAAATGTTCAATATAATATCCATCTCAATTGAGAATCAGTTCTTTTAAGATATGTATAATGGATTGATATGTAAAAGTATTCATACTTTTGGCTTCATAAGTATCACAATCATGATGATTAATATACCTAAAGTTTAGGATTCATCATATATGTTTATCTTATCTATCACAATCAGAAGAGTTATCATTTCCTTCTATTTATATGCATAAGTGAGCCTTATGGTTTAATTATCACCATCCATCATGATAATCTTATACAAATCTATCAATAGTCAAGATCTCAATTCAAATAATATTTAGTCACCATTCATCAATATTCATACATAAAATAAATCAAACTATTAATACATTCATAATTAAAACCAATTATATCACATAATTCAAATTACACAAATACTTAGTGATGGTAGTTTAATATAAATTTCCAAATTTATCTCTAGAGAGGCATTTGAGAGTAGTGCCTCCCAACTCTAGGAATTGACATAAATTATGCATTCCTTTATTTTTTATGGAACTCCTAGGAAGTATAAAATTTACCTTAAGGGTTTGTAGTTATCATAACTTTTCTTGTTACATGAGGGAGATATAGTAGAAAATAATATTTTAAAAAATATCTTTTTTTACTTTTATACACGGGTAGGCTTACATATTTCTAAGCAGGGAAGTCATGACTTTCAAAAGAAAGTTGCAGCTTCAATCTTCATTTCTCCAACTTGTGGACATGATCCTAGAAAATAATCATGACTATATTCGACATCTTGATCTTTTGTTAATACATAGTCATAGCAATAGCAATGACCATAACTTGATCCTAATTTCTATATAACACAATGTCATAATACTATGAAATAGCTATAACTTCATGTATGTATTCAATTGCAGACCATAAAGAGTCATGAAGCTATGAAGTGGTAACGAAGTAGAGATTATTTCTCATATTGTTATATTGCCACAGTGATGTATGAAATTTATGGCATTGGAAAATAGTCTTTATTGAAATATATGTGACCATGGTACTAAGAAATAATTGTGGTGCTTAAAAGGTCTTTTATGTGTTGGTTGTGGCCAAAACACTTGGAACTGGCTATAGTGCAAAAGTAGCCTTTCATATCTATTAAGTGTATGTGACACTATGAATGGCTATGCCACTGACCTTTTCTTCTTATCATATAATATATTATCATAGCACTATTATGAAGTCATGACAATTGCACTTAGCTTATGCTTACATGTCATGATCATGCCTTCATTTGAGGATAAGAGTAATGGCCTATGAAATGATCGTACTCGAGTAATATCCTCTATAATACTTAGTATCCTAAAAGTCATGGCTTTGAATAATTATAGTGACTTTGGCTGGGTAGTTGTGGCTCTATCATGTTCTATAGTTCAAAGTCATAACTTTATAACAACTATCATACCTTAAAATTGAGACTAATTAGTCATATAAGATAAAATTGCAACATTATAAAATTGTCCACAACATTGAGCACTCATTGGGTAAGTGATTTTTATGACCGATAATTAATATCATAGTCATTTAAATATTATGAACTAAGTATGACAAAAACTTTATGATATATCATATCAATTGAGAATAAGTTGCATAGTAGAAATATATTGTTAATGAGTTGGTAAGTTCATGCCATACAAGAATTGCCCCCAACTAATTAGGTAGAGTTTTGACCAACAAATGGATACTGAAACAACATGAGACTCACTAATCTATCCCTCAGCTAAACACCTTAATAAACTAATCAATTTCATGATTATTCATGAAAACTCTCTAAAATACTAAAAATCATAAAATCAATATATATTAACTCTATTTCTATGTCTACACATCATTATCAACCACCAAAATACCAAAAAATATTTGATAATTTGAATACCTCGTGCTAATCTATTATCCATATTCTAGAAAAACTAAATTCAAGTGATGTATGGATTAAGTAGAATATCTAACATAGGAGTTTCACTCTAGTATGAGAGTCGTGTGTTAGTCAAGATATATGATGATAGGTAAATCATGGGGCCCATATAAAATGAGATGCTTTGCATGGTTTTGACAACTCTACTAGTCAATTCATCATATATAATTTTCATAGGTGTGATTCATGAGAAGAAATATGTTAATTATCATGAGTCTAGTGCTTACAAAACTAAAATACAAATGTATTTGTTTGCATATCAATTTGCATCTTTAAGATATTAGAGAGTATAAAATAGAAATATATATTCAAAGTAATCATCAATGATTGTTGATATATTTCTTAAAAGTAGTAAATATGCAAATGACACATGAATTGAATAATATGTATTTTTGGTAGTGAAATATCAATAGGAAAACTACGAGTGGATCATCCTTGGTAGTGATAGTCAAAGTACGATAGTCACCTTGTATGATAATTGGTTACTAGTATATTTTTATACTAATCTACAAATTATCTGACAATCAAGCACAACATTGAACAAACACTAAGGAAGTATCAATACACAAAGATGTGAGCCAATCCTATCATCTAAATATAATTTTGAAAACCCAAGTCTATATGTTTGTTCATTATTGGTTGATCAAACTATCTACATAATCCCTATAGGATTAATATCTAGACTTATATCCATTTTACTATTTTCTACAATCTATATACTTACATAACTATGTTAGATGAGATGCAATCATCCAATAAGATTTTGAAATTGTATCAATTAATAATAAGTTTTGATACCTCACAAAGTTAAAATAGATCACATATTTGTTGTAGAAAAGATTTTCATGACTAAGTAATCCTTTTTAGACCACAAAGTCATGGAAACAAAGATTGTTGTGATTAAGTAATTCTTCTTTAGAACACAAAGTCAACAATAAAAATTGAAGAACATCTTTTCTAGAATACAAAGTCATGGTGGTAAAAATATCATGAATAAAAATAACTTGGTATCATGTAATTTTGGTTCTAGAAAGAATATGTTAATATACTATAAAATGTCATGATTTCTCATACTAGTTTAGCACTTAGTTTTCATAATATATAATTTATGTTGCAACCAAATTTGGGTTTAAAACTAGTGCAATTATGACTCTAAGATAATATCATAATCACAAAAAATATATAACACAGTGAACGATTATATTAATTAGGTAGTAGAGTTATGGCCAAAAAAGACTATCATGACTTCTCAATAAGCATGTACTAGTGTAAAAATATCATGACATTAGAAATGTCATATCTTTTTTTTACTCTTCTATCCTCCTTTTTAGCTTTCCACCAAGTATATTATTTATATTCAAATTATATTTGATTTCATTATTATTCATCCAAATCAATAAAAATTATAATTTAATGAAATACTTGTATTTAAAGTCTATTCAGTACAATCATACCATAAAAATAATCAAAAATAACTACAAAAACTTTGTACTTTGAATGCCAAACACCTAGTTTAAACACTCTTCTTATAAATACTTCTCGAGGTGTTGTATTTTATTTAATCTAGAGCATGGATTCCAATGATCTAAATGATCATAAAATCTAAAAACATATGAATTTTGGATTCAAAATCCAAAATCTAAAAATTTGTGTTCCATAAGAATTATGTATCAACTTATAAATTTAATTACATATTGATTTAAGATATATATATATATGAAGAATAATTAAAGCTCATCAAATTACAAGACTTGTATTTCTATCTAGGCAACATCTCTGAAGGATTAGTAAACAAAGAAGAATTATTCAAAAAATAGAGGAAAAAAATGATTACAACTAAAACTACTAGTTGAAAAATAAAATCCAATAAGAATTATATAAGAATAGAAGTTAAGAAAGTTCATCCAATTGAATTATATAAAATTACATATGAAAATAGTGGAAATTATTAGGATAGAAGGTGTAAATAACACATTTTAAAATAGCCCTCTATGTGGAAGATACCAATTTGAAGAATATTTATGGATAATATCAAATTACAATAGATGTGGTGGCAAAGATCAAAAATTGAAAAACTATCCTTAAATGAAGAGTAAATAACAACTAGGAAGCTATTGTACAATGTTATCATAGCATGTAAGGAATATCAAAAAGTTTAGATATCTTGTCTATACTTTATTTATAGCTAGTGTTATCCTTTCATTCATCTCATGTATTTCTATAAAAAATAGGCATGTCTTCTATGGATACTTAAGGATGACATAATATATTATTACAAATAAGATATATTGTAAAATTTGCTTAAATAATTAACTATTATCGAATAGCCATTCAAGATGAGAAAATGGAGGTTGATTTCATTGATTATGAATTCTTGTCATAATTTGAGATTATTAACCAATTGCCCGATCCCCACCATGTAAATCAATATTATCTGCTTCACCCTTAGAGCACATGATTTTACACATGCTTTGCATGTCATATTACCTAAGATTTGAATTCAAGACCTTCAGTCTATATAGTTATAAATTCTAGCATCTGAGTATTAGTTAACCTAAGTTTATATGCAACAAATAGTGAGTCCCACTCAACCTTAGTTCCTAGGTGGCCCCTGGGTGTTAACTGGACACTCGTTGACCGGCCTTCCACCGGGCATATCAATATTGCCTTTTTTCCTCATTAAGGCATAAGATTTTTCACATGTCCTGCATGTGATGTCCATAGAATTTGATCTCAAGACCTTCAATCTATATAGTTCCAAATCCTAGCACTTGAGTACCAATTGACCTACTTAGTTTAATTAGTGTTATAGTGATAGGATTTGAAATTATATAGATTATAGGTCATGAGTTAAAATTCTAAGGAGTGTGACATGCATAAAACCTTGTGTTTTAATGGGATAAGATGATAATATTGATATTCCTGGTTGGGGGTTGGGCAACATGTTAACACTTGAGGACCACATAGAGACTGAGGTTGAGTAGGGCCCACCATTTGTTACACTATGAGATATAGTATTACCATTAAGTGTGGTTCTTTTTTTCATAAAACAATATAGTACACCCTATAGAACTATTCCTATTCAAGTAAGGTCGTGTACCATTAATTATGGTTGATTTCACAAGGTAGTAAAGTTTCAAATAGTAGAAAAGTAAAATATTTTTTATGAAAGTAAAAAAGAGGACAACTAATAAAAAAGAAGAAGAAATATGAAGCTCATTTTGAACATGCTCTCACCTATATAGTTAAAGTACAAGCTTGAAGATGTATACTTTGAAAAATATTTTTTTTTTGTAAAAACTACCTAGTCTACTACATAATAGAAAATAAAAATCTAAAATTGAAATAGTACCTAAAACAAATCTCATCTCAAGAGTTCTTATATGACGATTCTAGAAGAATTATAAAAATAGAAATACAACTTCAAAAGTTATTTAAGAAAAAATTTATTAGTCCTAGTGATTCAAATTGAAAAAATCACTTCTAATTATAAAGAAGAAAAATATGCATATGAGATTATGTATTAATTATAAATAATTAAATAATATAATAACAAAAATAAATTTTGTCAATAAATGATTAATGATATGTTTGATCAACAAGGTACAATCAATGTCTACCAAAATTGGCTTAAGATCCATTTATCATCAATTACATACTAAACAATCAAATATACCATTATTATCTTTAATAACTATTTATATTTTCATTATGAATTCTTATCAATGCAAATTAGATTGATAATCACTCATCTTGTATTTATGAACATGATAAAATAAATATTCAAGAATTATATAAATTAGTTTGTTAACTTTTTATCAATGATATCTAACTATACTTATAATTTCAAGAACATGAATCCATTTGACTATTGTTTTTTAAAATTTGAGAGAGATGAAATTGCATGCTCAATTTAGAAGTAAGAATTCTAAATGGAAAATGTAGTATTCTTGGGACATAAAATTTTGAAAGATAAAAATTTTTAGAGCTAGACAAAGTTGAAATAGTAAATAATTGGACATAGCATACAAACATAATTGAAGTTCGAAGATATGCTAGACTTTAGTATGTTATCAATTGTTAACTAGAAAATTAGAGTCATTAATTTTATCTTCTAGAATAGAAGCATTTTAATGGCAAAGCATTTAATAATGAATTTATATGTGCTAACATAGAATGAGAAGCTCAATGCAAAGTATTTAAAAATGTAGTACTCTTGGGACATCTTACTAATGATCTAGAACAAGCAATTTTGGTTTTACTTTGAAATTTTGGGAACATTATTTTTTTATCAACAAAGGTGTGAAACTTATAATGATTCCAAGAGTCTTAATTACAATTTTTCTTAAAAGGATATAAAATACAAAAAATATTGACTTTGATAGTCAATTCTACATTACAAGAAAGAACTTAACAAACCAAAATGATCAATAAAAAACACAAATGGATTGGGGGAATTCATTTTATCTTGCAATAATTGAAAATAAAATGATATAATCTGCTAGTATTTGTGAGTCAAATAATAAAAAAAACTAAAAATAAATTATGAAAGACCCTCATACTACTTGTATTCACTTCATATGAATACTAAAATATATAGAAATTTTTAAAACTTTTTTTGATGCTCAAATATGAACAAACAAACTATAAGACTTGATTATTAACGTTTCGATTATTAACAAATATCCTATAGACTATTTAGGTCATTATTGATTCTTGAGTGAATAAAAAGTATACAATAATAGATTTAGTAGCTAGCTTGTCTAGAATAAGAAAAAAATGATAATATATAAATGATAATTACAGTAGATTAATAATTATACGAACAAATTTTATGGAGTTCTATTTTTAATTGTCTAATCAAAATGAACAAGTTGTTTGTGCATTGACAATGATTATAATTTGATATGAGTACTAAAATTGACCTAAGATAAACATAACACAAAGATGAAGTTCGGAGCAAAAAACATATTTAGGAACAAATATTTGAGATAACATTATGCTCTATCTCTTGAAAGAAATTCAAAGAAAACTACATAATTATGCTTATCACATAAGAAACCCATTATAAGTTAATGTTAGGAAAAATTATTTCTTGAAAGTAACTTCTTTTGAAGGAGTGATAAATTTAGAAAAGAAAAGTAAATTGATTTCTATTTACATTGATTCATATGAAATATTAGTACAAAATTAGATACCAAACGAATCAATGCTTTATTTCTCAATTTTTTTTTAGAATTTGTTGTATTGAATGTATCAGTGATTATAATATATGTTATCAATCATATACCCATGCATATTTTGGGCACATAGGTCAAATAACTAAGAATGAAAGACAAAATTTGTAATGATATAATAAAAAAACATTTTATAAATGAATAAAATATTGGTTGAATACATCATTTCATTTGTGATTTGGATGAAGAGAAAATGATTTGACCGAAGAATATTCCTATTGAGAGTCGAATTATATATTCTCTCCCTAAATTATATATTCGAACAATTTAATTCAAATAACTAAATTTGAATTACCTTGAAAATATTTAACTTAATGCACTTCAAATTAAATTGCTATCAATTTTTCCATGGAATTTTTTATGCACACTTAGTCCTAGAGATTTTGGTTTTCATTTCTTTTGAAAAATATGTTTATAAGATCTAAATTTATTCAACTTATTTTATAGAAAATGGTGAAATTGGATGGTGAAGAACCAAACATTTTAAATATTTTAAAATGAGAAAAAAACATTTTAAATATTTGATACAAAAAAAAAAAAAGAAAAAAAAAGGAGTAAAAGAAAAGAAAAGAAAAGGATAATATAAAAAAAAGCAAAAAGAAATCGAATAATATATAGTTTTCTGATATGATTTGAAGCTTTGGAAACATTTCAAATATATTAACCTTTATTTTATAGTTAGATTTGTTTAATCTTGGTTATTTGTTATTGTAATTATGAATGGTCTACACATGATTCTTAAATAAGAATGTGATCTTAAATGTTAATTATTTCCTTTATTTTTCAAAGTAATAGAATTTAATGTTTCTATAAAAATGACATATATAAGTGAAAATGAAAAAAGTAAGTTCTCAAATAAAAAATGTATAATAAAAGAATAGAAAATTTATGTGAATTTCTATTGAGAAATGTGCAAACCGACTTCTTGAAGAAATATTAAATATCTATTGTTATTGGATCTTAAAGATCATTATCTTTGTTTAAGATGTCACGATTTGTCTCACTTAGAGAATCTTTTTATGAAACATGTTAATTGTTTGTTTTTTACAATATGTGAAATCACAAGTTCACAGAATTCTCAATATCTATGTTTATTTTTCATGTTGTCATGAAGTATCATATTAGATAAATAGCTCTTAATGAAAATTTTCTAACCTCATGATCCATGATTAACTTGATAATGCAAAGGCAAAAATAATAATTTTTAATTTTATATTTTGTTTGTTTTTCGGCATTTATCTAAACAAATTGAAACTTCTTTCTAAAAATCAATCAAACAGGTTTTTTTTGGATATTTAATTTTTTGCTATCTTAAAATTCTCATTGTAGGTTAAAATCAATTTTAAATCAATCATAGATCAAAATCCTAATGTTATATTTGTTATAATATTATTGTAGAAAGCCAAGATAAATTTTAGATTTATTAGAGATCAAAACTTTGTACTTTCTCCAAATGTAAATTTGTTCCATTAGGTCAAAAATCATTTCAAAACAATTTTATATCAAAATATGGGATTTTCTCTAGGAATTAAGTTGCTCTACTAGGTCCAAATCAACTATAAAATGATTTTAATTAAAATTTTAGTGTTCTCTTACTAGAAAGTTTTTTTAATATGTTAAAATCCATTTTAGATCAATTATTGATCAAAATTTTCAATGTTTTCCAAGTGTGAGTTTATTTAGGAATGCAAAGGTCTAAAGTGATCAATCTTAGATCAATTTTATGTCAAATCAATGTATGATCAATTTTATTATAGCATACTTAGAAAAGTTTTTTTTTTAATCTTTTGTTGTCACATTTTTTAAAATTCATTTCTTAAAGTAAAAATCTATTTTAGATCAATTCTCCAATCAAAGAACTCCAAAAAATTTTTTGGTAACTAAAATTTTCTAGTTGGAAAAAACTTCTAAAACACAGATTGGTTATTGATCATTTCTTAAAAGATTTTATTTGATGCATGTTTACTAGATATTTTTTGGAAAATTCCATTATGTCTATTTTAATAAAGTTCTTGAATGTAAATATTAATTCACGATCAATTCTTCAATGAAATCACTTAAATTATGATATGTTACATGATATTTTAAAAATTAAAAATTTATTTACTTTCAATTCTTATCTTATATTATTTATTTTCAAAATGAGATTGATAGACAATTAATTTAAGATAGTTGTGAATAATATCATTGCAATTTGATATTTAAAAAAAATATTCAAGCAAGTGAAAATTGATTCGCAATAAATATGCCTTTAACACTTTCAATACTTACCTTTCTCTACTTATTTCATAATTTAGTCTCCCCCCTATCTTTTTTTTTTCATTACACCAATTACTCGATACATTCTTTTCTCCATCCCTTGTTTTGCACATCTATTGATATCAGGTGATTGTGAGTTAATTTCTCTCTTATTTTTGTCAATTCTTTATTTATTGTATCATCTCTTTCTTTAAAAATTGCATGTATCTTACTTTGTGTTGTCAATTATGAATTTTAAAAATACTTTAAAAAATGCAAGAGTTAAACATGTGATAGTAGTGATAATGAGTACAACTTATGAATACCTAGTGGGCTTTGTTGGCATAACTTTTCAAGTGTGTCAAAGACTCCTAGTATGTCCTTGGACAAATCATTCAACTCAAATATTATTGAGTATCACTTAAATAACATATGCTTGATATCAAGTATCTCGGAAAAGATATTGTGTTTACTATTTTTTTTATTACTAGTACATTAGGAATTCATTCTAGTAAAAATTCTTTGATATGTAATAATCCTTTAGCCACAAGTATTAAGTGAGAATTTCAAAAAAATTATGAGGTGAGGGATATGGGTATTTGGTTCTTTTTTTCAGAACATGGATCGTCTCTAAGAAAGTCTAGATCCTTGGACACTCATAAACTATTCATCCTATTCCTCTACCATAGAGTTGATATGTCCTGACGAGACTTATTTATATTGCCCATGATACTTCAGATAGAACTAATAAATCTTAATGCCACTATTTTTTGATGAAAAGTTTTGAAGAGTGATCATTAGAATTCAAAGAAGTCCTCCATTATAGTTATCTAATTAGCAATAGTTTATTTATCTAACTTCTTTTTCAAGAACCAATGCATCCTATTAATAGGTTAGGTCCTCTTGTAATATAATTAGAATTTAGAAGAAATTATTGACCTTTTGCAAAAAAATAAAACAAGTCTTCTCTAGAAAGAAACTAATAGGGTATGAATACTCAAAACCAATCACACTTATACACTATAAAAAATAACAATAATACGACGACAAAATGTGGTGATGAAGTGGTCAATGTAGAGGAAAAGCAACCACTCAGTGACCAAGTGGTCACAAATTACAATGAAAAGCAATGTGATCATTAAATTGAGAGACAAAAACAATGTGGTCATTGATAATAACCATAAAAAATATGATTATTGAATAAAGTAACCACAACTAAGTGGACATAGATAATGACTATGATATGTGGTCACAAAAATAAAGTTATTGAAAGTTGGCGAATACTCTTGGCATCATCAGAGTGACCACATAAGCAATCTATATTTTTGTGACCACATCTAATAGTCACTAAATTTAAATATAATTTAAATATTTAATTAATATTTCATAAAAATTAATTTTTATTTATGCATCAACAAGTTTAAAAGTTGTGTGTGTGTGTGTGTGTGTATAAATATATAAATATATTAATATATTTATCATTTAAAAACACAAATTATTATAAGTATCAAATATTAAAAATTATTATTTATGCACTATCTATGATATGGTCATAGATAATTACAATGATAATGTTGTGTGTGTATATTATAATTATAAATATGTTTATCATTTACATTTTAAAACAAAAAGTATTAAACATTAAAAATCAACAACGAGGTAAAAATCTTAACGAACATAAAGGATTAAACATTAAAAAACACAATATAATCAAGGATGAGCATCTAATGTTGATTGTATGTGATATGTGTGTGGACCCTTTTTGTGGCTAATGACCAACTTGAAACTTCTCTCTCTCTCTTTCTCTCACCCCTTGATAATCTACTCAATCATGCATCACACCATCTCTTTTGTCTAAAGTCTCCACTCTTTAGATCGAATGTTATTTCATAACTTACATACTTCCTCTTGCAACTGAGATTGTGCCAACTCAAGCTCTCTAATCCATTGATGACTAGTTTATTTCAACATGTCCCATACATATATCTTCCATATGGTGTAGCATCAGTAGCTTTCAAAAATATAGAATCCTCATCTTCTTTTGAGAAAGGAACCTAGTTTCAAGTTTCATTTTGGGATTCCTTAGGAATTAGCTCTTGTATTTTTTTCATGAAATGAAATATCATATCAGACTATATGAAGAAATAAGCATTATTAATGATATTAAACAACATTTAAGGGTAGTAAACACCTAAGTAAGTATGGTTTCATAAAAAAAATATAGACATTGCGAAAATGTATCAATTATTCATGTGCACAAAACTTAAACTATGCATAAATACTTGTTGTGCATAACATACATAGTACACACACACACACACACATTTTAATTTTCAATAGACACATTAACCTAATTAATCATGCATATCACATAGATTGCATAATAAAGAATCACAAAATCAAGATTTTTACCATGAAATATTTACTCAGTAGATGGGAGTTAAATCATCACACATAAAACATAAACAATCACTCACATCACATAGATTGTATCAATCTCTAGGTCTCTAATTGTGCACTAAAATCAAAATGTGAACACAAAAATAAAAATTCAATGCATAAAAAAAGAAAAACTAAGTCTAATTCAATATAGATGATAACTACATTACAAAGGGGTACATAGAAAAATCAGGTCAATATTGCAAGGAACAAGAAAAATATATGTAGTCAATATAGTTGGGAGCAAGTTGTTTTTCATTGCATAGACCAATTATGTTCCGAAGATAATAACTTATCTAATAGGAATTATCTCCTCATAATAGTGACATTATATAAATTAATAAGTTATTCAAATGGCTATATATTATAACTACATTGCACATATCAATATCAAGTTTACAAAATTAACATCTAACAATCATAACAAATAACCATTTTCATAAAAAAAATACACAATTTTATGTTATGCATATTCCTACTTCAAGTGATTTTCTAATTTATGATAAAATATAATATTGAGTGCTTATATTTCCATGTTTGTCTTTCTTTTTGCACTAGATACTACTAATGATACTATTACATCATTTTGTTTGTATGATTAAAAAATTATGTAGAATGCAGCTTTACCAATTAAAAATAAATATAAATCATTTGACTAACATTACCAATTGAGAAGTTTCTTAGTTAGGATATAATAATTTTTTTTGAGCACTAATCCCCACTTGTCTTGCATCTTAATCAATGCAATCATGCAATGCTTCTGGAGTTCTCTTTGATATTCTAATTATCAAATATTCTTGAATATTTTGACAATATTAGATGACATGTAAGAATGATAATAAAATATAATTAGAACAATTTTACGACTTTGGAATTTTGATGGATTTTGATGAATTATCATAAAATTGATATATTTTTGAAGATATGTGGCTACTTGGTGATTTATAAATCATCAAGTTGATTTGATATTGATTATTAACTAAATCTCTACTTAATTAGGTATGACAATCTTTGCATGCCATAACTCTTCAACATCATTATTTCAATCCTTCAACTATGTAATATGTTTTTTATGACTACGATATTATTATAAAATTATAGTCATACTTATTTTATAATATTAATTCACATCATAATAACCAAGTACCTACAAGTACTAAAAATTATAGGCACTTTATAATGTCACAACTTTATCTTTAACAAGGTTTTATATTCTTAAGTTAGAGTTAAAACCTTTTTACAAATCCACAACTTTTGAACTACAAAAATTTATAAAGTCAAAACTAATTGTGCCAAAGCCATAGAAATTATCTAGTTCATGACTTTTGGACATAAAATATTATAGAGGGTATTTACTCGACTAATGCCACTTCCCATGGACACACCTCTTATCCTCAAACAAGATAATGCCAAAAATTTTTATGATTAGGCTAATAACTAATGCCATGACTTTATGAAATATCCTAGCCATGTGATATATGAGAAAGGTCATGGCCAAATTCATGACCATTCCTAACACTATGGTCATTTGATGCATAAGAGAGACCATTCCAAGTGCTATGACCATTCCTAGTACTAAAACCAAATTATTTTCATTCCATGCTATTTCTAGCATCATGGACATTTCTAGTATCATAACCATATGATACACATAAGAAGTCATTCCTAGAATTATGTTATCTCACTAATGGTCGACCAAAGTACTGATATAATCTCTATAGTATTGATATATGGAAAAAAGTCTTTTTTACTATTTGTATGACTCAAATACTTGTGGATCTTTGTTGATGAGATACCTTCACCAATAATTTATGGCATACTATCTAACCAATAAAATTGGGCAGCATAATAAAGTTTTAATAAGTTTTTAGTGTAAGTGTTAGGAATTATTTAATTTAGTTACTCAATACGAGTTAACATAATTATCCTTAAGAAATAATAATACTTTTTTATTAGTTTGATAGAATTAATTTTGATAAAGTTTTTCAAATCTAGTAGATAGTCTTGTTATCTTGTTTGAAAAATTGATTATTATATTTTATATTTTGCTTCTGTTTTCTTTTTTTATTTTTTAACTATATTCTATGGGCATAAGCTCTATAACTGAGCTAATTCATTTGGACATCAAAAAATTGAAATAACTAAGGAAGTGATTTCAAAAAAATAGATGAAAAAATATAAAGAGTGAACTAGTACCAACCGAAAGCCCTAAAGCAATGATGTGCAAGTTATTTAACAATATCTATAATCATATATTGGAATTATTTTTGGCTCATGATAATGGATAGTTATTCTCATTTTTGGATGTAATTAGAGTAAGTAAATTATTTTGAGTTGAAGCTGAGGTTGATAGTGATGGTTTAATAGCACTAGTATAGCAGAAAGATATTTAAGTATCTTAATGGACATGTTAAAATAATTTTGGAGTTATACGACACAATAGAGATGATTAAAGTTTGCCTCGATATATTAAGGCTATGACTATATCTATTTTCATTAAGAGATAAGGTACAGAGTTAGTTCTATTACTTATCTCTTGACTTCATTGAAAGTTGGGATGAGTTTTCGAGGGTCTTTCTTAATAAGTTTTTTCTACCTCAAATTACTTCTCAATTATGTAGTGAGATAAGTTAATTCTAGAAGGATGAGTAATAGACTTTATATGATACTTGTGCTATGAAAATAAATTTTTTACCCTTTATGCTCTTGTTGATTGTGCAAATGTTAAATCTCAAAAAAATCACTTCAATCTCACTCTCACTCCAAATTATGATTGGCCAATCAAGCACCTAGATGAGATTATTAAAGATGTATTAGTTAATGTTGATATCATTATTTTTCCAATAGTTTTATTATATTAGATATGAAAAAAAATAATTATGCACCATTAAATTTGGATGACTATTTTGGCCATTGGAGAAACCCTTATTGATTTCCAAAAAGGAGAGTTCACTCTTTATGTTTTATTAGGAGCAAGTAAAGTTTTATCTTTACAAAGGCTTGAGGTGTCCATATGATGATGAGACAAGGTATTTGAGAGTATATAATCTCCACAAGGTAGTGTAATAAAAAGTTGACTTTTGAATGAAGAATTTTGTAGAAGACTATTGGTCAATTGAATATAAAGGAGATGACATAGAAAAATAACTTTGGAGCTATAAAAGTGATGAAGATGAAGAAAATGATAAGGAAAAACCACTTTAGAGTTATGAATTTGAGGAAAATAAAAAAGATGACTGCTATGAGATCATGACATTTTTTGAAGCCATGACTTTGGAGGAATCTAATATAGACAGCTTCAAGGAAGCTGAGAGAAAAAGTGAGGAAGATATGATTGAGATATAAATTTTAGAGGATTCAATCAATGAAAAAGTCGTGGTCATTCCCACTGCCATTACTTTGGCATTACAAAATAAAATTATTTATCAGGAGCTCAAAGAGAAAGCCATAATTTTACACATTTCCATGATTTTGGTGTTATAGAAAAAATTTGCCAAGAAAAGATAAAAGAAAAAAATCATAGCTATACACAATGTCATGACTTTGGGGTTTACAAAAAAAAGATCTAAGAAAAGATAAAAGACAAATTCATCACTATGCTTAACATTATGACTTTAGGAATACAGAAAGAAAAGAGCCAAGCTAGCACTGAAGAAAAAACTATGATATTTACCAAAGTCATGACATCTAATGAAAAAAAGGCCAAAAAAGGAAGAGCAGCTAAAATAAGATAGATAGAAAAAATAAAAAAGAAGAAAGTAAAATAATACACTAGAATGCTAGCATGTATTTAAAAGATCAATGGAAAAGACATAGAGGTATTGATGGTCTAGCTTTGGACATTAAATCATAAGTATAGTCATGGAATTCAAACTCTACTATGACTATCAATATGTCTACTAGAAGTTACTCTACTATTTTGAGATACTACATTACAATACTCAAACCTAGTCATAGAAAAAAAATAATTTTTTTTGAAATGTAGATATTTTTTATTATTAAGGAAGTTATTGCTCTTGGATGAGTAATAGTTTTAGTATGACAGTTTGTTTGGTATTCAAATTTTTAAATATTCTTGAGTATTTTGGTCATACTAGATGATGTATAGGTATAAAAATGAGACATAATTAGATTGATTTAATGACTTTAGATTTTTTGTGGATTTTGATGAATAGTTATAAAATCAATATGTTTTTGATGCATTTGGAAACTTAATTAAGTTTGAGAATGAGACATACTTAGTAATTTATAGTTCATCAAGTAATAAAATCAAGTATTGGAATGAGACCTACTTTGTAATTTTAAGTTCATCGAGTAATTTTGATATTCATTCTTGGTTAAAACTTTACTTAATTAGTTGTGATAATCTTTATATGTCATGACTCAATTATCTTGTCAGCATAATCTTTCAACTATACAATATATTTTTATTGTTGTAATATCATTATAGAGTCACAATCAAGCTTATCTCATAATAATTGTTTGACTATTATATTAATTTCACATCATAGTAACTAATTATCTCACTAATGCTAATGGTTACCGCCACTTCCTATCACTATGACTTTATCTTTGCAAGAACATGTATTATCAAGTCCAAACTATGACCTTTTCACAAAACTATAACATTTGATCTGCAAAAGTTATGAAGCCTATACTACTCATACCAAAGTTGTGGCAATTTTATAGTGTCATGACTTTTGGACACAAAATATAATATAATATATTTACTCAAGTACAATAATTTCCTAAGGCTATGATTCTTTTCCTCAAGATAAAGCAAAATTATGACTTTAATGTTTAGGCTAATTATTAATATCATAAATTTTTATATCATCATTACTATTAAATTTACAAGAGAAACCATTATCTGTGTCATGGCTATATTATGCACATGAGAGGCCATTCCCAATACTATGAGCATTCCTAGTATCATGGCCATATGATACATATGAAAGGTCATTATTAGTGTCATGATAATTTTTAGTATCATGGCCATATGATGAATAAGAGAGTACGTTGCTAAAGCCATGACTATTCCTAGTATTGTGACTTTGTGTTAAAAAGATAATAAACCCAAGTTATAGACACTTTCTAGTGTTATGACTTAGTGTTATAGAAAGATTAGGATATATTCAAAACTCATAGTCACTATCTAACGTTGTAATCTCAAGCTCAATAGATGAAGGCCAAAGTCATGACATATTCTCAAAGATTTGACTTTTTACTTAAAAAAATACAAAAATATCAGAGTATAAAAGATAGAAGAGAAGAGATTCAAAATAAGTATCTTCTTCTATATGCACCAAGACAAAGTCAAAGTATACTAAATAATCCTAGTAGAGATTTTCATAGTCTTTAAAAGATCTACAAGAAATCAAAGGATACGATATATAAGCTAAACCATATAGTTAAGGGAGCATCTCTCAAGTCCCCCTATCATTGGAAATATGAGTTTAATGTGATTTCTTCTCTTGTATCTCATAAATCTTTTTTCAATCTCAGGCTAAATTGAGGACTAGTATTTGTGTAATTATTCTTATGTGAAGTATGAATAGTTTTGAGATTAAATAATGTGTTTGATTTATGTTGTAGAATGGAAATTGATAGATATGATGATTAAATAGAACTTCAATTAGGAATTTGACTATTGGTAGGTTTATACATATTTTCATTATGGATGTTGATAGGTAAACTATGAGGCTCACTCAAATATATGATAGGAAGAAAGTTTCAACCCTTTTTAATATGATGTAAGAGGAAAATCGATATATTAAAACTCAAATTTTAGGTATATTAATCATTGCGAGTAAAAAAAATCATTGCGAGTATGATGCTCACAAATTCTAAAGCATCAATGATTTTACATATCAATCCATTGTACATGTATTAGAAGAACTAATTCTCAATTAAGGTGGATATTTTATAGAATATTCTTTTAATAGTTTCACTTTTGGTGTGAGTCACATTATCACTTTGGAAGATGGTGATAGGTAATCAATGAGACATGCATAAAAGTATTGTGACTCACAAGGTGATGAAAATTTTTTAAATTGCTTGTACTCATATGATTCTCACATATGAAACTTGAGAAAAACATATGTTAATTATGCAAGTAAGGTGCTATCGAAGCTGAAATTATAAATACTTATAAACCATATTAATTCATGGTGTTTATGGTACATGAGGTCTAAAAATAAGAATATATGTACAAAGTAATTGGCAACAACTATTGATGAGTTACCTAAAAAGTATGGATTTATAAATAACTCTCAAGTAGATTTGATTTGTTGTTTTGATAGTAAAATACTGATAATACAAGTATGAGGGGACTATCATTGTGACAGGTTAAATATTGATAAGATATATTTGTCAATGTTCTTTTGGGATACTATCTAACTAACAAAATTGAGTAATATAAAAAAGTCACAACAAATTCTTCTTATATGGCTCTCATAAAAAAAGTTGAACCTTTCTTGGTGGAGCACCCTCCATTTCTTAAAATAATTATATTTTATTAAATATCAAATCCAAACATCATTATCATTCTTCATAATGAAAAAAATAAATATGCATAAAGTGAGATAGTTTAAAAAATGTAAACAAAATTTTTACCATTCATCCAACTTGCTTAGCTAATGATATGGACTCACAACCATGTTGTGACATTCTAGATCATGGTTCACTAATCTCACAATGATGATTTAATGATTCACAGCCTTTTATTGATTAGAATGATTTATAATTCCATTGATATTACCAACTTTGCTACACCTCATTAGACACTAATATATGTTTTCAACATTTTTTCCCATGAAACATATTAGAGTATCTCTTACCCACGAAATGCTCCCAAAATTTCTTAATGATTTCATTCCAAATAGGAGATGATGTTGGATGATAATTCAAGGGACATGAAAATTAAGGATATAGAGGGTATTAGAAATATCTTTAGACACATTCATGATAATGATTTATATCTTTATTTGTAGTATCATACTGTAAACATCAATTGTTCATTGATAATTTTTGATTCATGTGATGCTTATATTGTATTACAGTGCTATTGTTTATTTATTTTGGTCTTTTTATTTTTTATTTTGATTTATGCACTATTATTTATTAATGTATATAGTATGTATTATAATGGATATTTAATTGGATATGGATTATACTTTGTAGTTTTATCATTTTAAATTTTAATGTTTTTTTATTTAAATTATACATTAATCTTTTAATTCAAATAATAAATCATATTAGGATTTAGCACTAGGGCACGGGGGGGGGGGGGGGGGGGGGGGGGGGGGGGGGGGTGGGGGGGGGTGGGGGGGGGGGGGGGGGGGGGGTGGGGGGGGGTGGGGGGGGGGGGGGGGGGGGGGGGGGTTGGTTCATGCTGGTCTAAACTAGCCCAATCTGGTCCAAACTAGCATGACCCACTCTAGGCCTGGCATGGCTCGACGTGACCTTATACTATGAGGTCCAACCAAACCATGTTGGGTCGATCAGTTGGTTCCCACGCTGTGTCAAGCATGACATGGAAATCATATCTTGTTGTGTCCCAATTGACTGTGCTGTCATACCATGACTTATTTGACATCTCTATTTCCAATTGAATTATTTTTTCTCCCCATTTATGATGTTGAATTGGTCCTATGGGTCCATAAGTTGGTAAATTAGGAAAAAAATATTTTTGTTTATCATTAATTATATATAAAATTTTCCTTCAAGGGAGCTCGAGTTTTTTTGAAAAGTATGCAACATGCACAATTTTGTTCAGATAAAAATAGCCCAACATTTAGACTTAGCAATTCAACCTTCATCCCAGTTGAACAAGACTATCAAGAAAGATGATTTTCTCCACTATGCTGGCCTCTACTCACATGTCCCCTTATTACTAGCTCAAATACTCTTCCCAAATGGAATTGTTTCTTCTACCCATTTATGATGTGGACTTATCATAGGGGTTCAATGGTTGATAGATTTGGGAAAAATCATTTTTGATTATTATCAATTGTATATGAAATTTTCTTTCAATGTAGAAAAAGTTCTTTTGAAAGGTATGCAACATGCACAATTGTCTCAGATATCTCTATCGCAACTGAAATGGGTAAGAAAAATGGATGAAGTGGCTTCTCTCTTCTCCATAATGCTCTCCACTTTGTCACCTTTTCACCTTCTCAATTGTAATCCCTTTCAGCAAATTTTGCACTAATATTTCAATCTCACAAAGGTTTACAACTATAGTAAATTTTTGATCATTATATTTTGCTACTTCCTAGCTCAACTCTAGTTAATGTTCACCTAATTTGGTATCTACATTTCCAAAAAATAGAAATGGAAGCTCTAGTTCGAGAAATATTGTCAGAGGGGATCATTTGCTCAAGCAACACCCCATTCTCGTCTATTGTATTATCAATGTAGAAAAAAGATAATAGTTGGTAGTTTTGTGTTAACTATTAAGCACTAAATACCACCGTGAAAAAATCATTTTTAAATTCCGACAATAGATAAGTTGTTGGATGAACTATTCTGAGTTATGATGTTCTCTAAACTAAACTTATGATCTTGGTACCACCAATTTTGCATATATACAAATGATGTACAAAAAATAGTATTTCAAACCTATGATGGCCATTATGAATTTCTTGTATTGCTACTTTAATTTTTGAATACACCATCTATGTTCCAAGTAGTAATGAACCATCTCTTCTAATCACTAGCATGTCAGTTTTTTCTTATTTTTCTAGACAACATTCTCATTTAACAAAACTCTTTTTAAGTAAAACTCACAAAGTGCCAATTAGGCCAAACATCTTTATCTTACCTGTATGTAATTTCAACTTAGGGAGTTTGTAACAACTAGCATGCCATGTTTGTTCTTGTTTTCCTAGATGACATTCTCATTTGTAAAAAATATTGATATGAACATATATAATATTTACATGTGATTCTTTCTATCCTTTAACATAACCCTTTTTATGTAAAACTCACAATGTGGCAATTAAGCAAAACTTCTTTGTCTTACTCATGGCATGTAATTTCAACATAGAAAGTTTACGTGGATCTTGAAAAAAAATTCTACAATTGTTGCTTGGCCAATTCTGAAAAGGTGAATAGTTTGAAAACTTCATGGAAATCTTGCTCTTGTTGGTTATTATCATCAATTTGTTGCTCAATATGTCTCTCTTATAGTATCTCTCACATTACTCTAGAAAAATGTATTTGTGTAGTCTAACTTAGCTACTAAGGCTTTTGATGCACTCAAATATGCATTCAGTAATACTCTCTTGTTGGCCTCCTCAATGTTGTATAATTATTCATCGTTTAGACTGATGCTTTGGGTATTGGTGTTGGAAATGTTATAACCAACAAAGACATCTATTTGTTTATTTTAGCAAGCATCTTAGCCCTAAGTTATAAGCAACCTCTACTTATGTTTTTGAAATATGAAACAATCACAAAGGAAGTTAAGAAGTGGCATCAATATCTTTTAGGAACATATTTTATTATTTAGACAGACCATCAAAGTCATTAGTCACTACTAAAAAAAACAATCCAAAAAACATAGCAACAATAATGACTAGTTTAAGCTTTCGGGAGTTGACTTTGATATTGTGTATAAACTATGTAGAAAAAATATTTGTATAAAATACTCTCTCTCAACCTTTGGAGTTTTCTTGTAATATTTGTCAAGTAATTTATAAACTAGTTTTGAAACTTCTTTCAACTCTTTGAGAAAATTTCAAATGCAACCCGCATGCTTCTTCCTTCTTGTTGTCCATTCGGGATCAACCAAATTAGTATCCTCATTACACTATCAAAAATGACTTGGTGCTCTATAAGTAATATATTTTTATTCTCACTGACTTGACCTTCCACCCCATCTTGCTCATGGAATTTTATAATAGTCCTCTTGGAGGACATGCTAATGCTTAATGCACCATGACATGCACGATATCCATTTTTTATTACCCCAAGATGTGCAAATTTGTTTGGGATTTTGTAACTCATCCTATAGTTTGCTAAAAGGTTGATCATCTTCATAATACCTCACTTGGGCTTCTCTAACATTTTATTACTCATTTTCCAACTTCCTTAGGCAAGACTACAATTCTAGTCATTATAGATCATTTGTCTAAATATGTATGTTTTTGTGCTCTTGGTCCACATCTCACAACCCCCAACTTGGTAGATGTCTTTGCCAAAGAAATTTGTCACCTTCATGGTTTTCCCTCGAGCATAGTATTTGATTGTGATTATTTTTTTTAATGAGTTCCTTCTAACAAGAATTATTTAATCTTCAAGGCACTTTGCTATCTACTACTAGTTCTTAAGATCCATATCTATCAAGGTTGTGAATTATGGCTTAGAGGATTACTTGCATTGTTTTTCTATTGAACAACTGAATTTATGGGTGAAATTTTTACATTGGGCTGAATGGAGTTTCAATATTTCTAGGCACAACTCAATTCAGATGACCTCCTTTGAGGTTGTTTGTGCATGATCTTCCCTTTCCTTGCATGACCACATTCAAGGTTCCTCTAATATTGCTTTCATGGATGAGTTCTGTGCATATATGGCTTAACTCATGACTCATTTTCAACCAAACCACCAATGGGCTTAGCTCCATATGAGGAAACATATTGATAGTCATCGAAGGAATGTCCAATTTAATGTTGGATAATGAGTATTTGTGAAATTACTATTATTTTAGCAATCCAATGTGGCTCATCAACAGTCCAACAAATTATTCAAGTTCTACTTTGGTCCATTCATAGTTCTTGATCACATTAGCTTTGTAGCATACAAACTTGAGCTTCCAATTGATGTATAAATTCACAATGTCATCTATGTTACTATTTTATACTTTTCAGCCCTTGTTATTGCCCACACAGATTTTAGGCTATATGAGTATGACAACATGATTCATGGGTGCCTCAAATGTTGCTCCACAAGCAGTCCCAAATGCTTTCTAAAGTGATACCATGGTGAAGAAAAAAAGAGTACAATATAAAATATCACTTTAAATCTTTGAGCATGTGCATTCCAATGCTATGAACTAGCTTTTCAAATATTGAAGTAGGTAGAAACTTGGTGAATAAATCTACTAGATTATTAGTCGAACGAATTGATTGAACATCAATATCACTTTTCTTTTGTAGATCATGAGTGAAAAATAATTTTAGTGATATATGTTTTGTTCTATCCTCTTTAATATACCCATTTTTTAATTTGAACAATGCATGCAGTATTATCTTTATATAAGATCGTCAGGACCTCCTTGCTAAAAGACAAACCACATGACCATTGAATATGATATATTACATATTTTAACCAAAAATATTCCCGACTTTCTTCATAAATTGTTAAGATCTCTGCATGGCTAGAAGATGTGGCAGTAATTGATTGTTTCGTAGATTGCCATGAAATGGATGCATCACCACGTGTTAACAATTAGCTCATTTGTGATCGAGTATTATGAGGGTCAAACATATATCACGCATCTACATAACTAATTAATTCTGATTTGGATACATTAGGATAATATAGGCCTATATCCATCGTACCCGAAGATACCTCACTATATGTTAACTCCATTCTAATGTCTTCTTGTTAAACAAGAACTATATCTTGCTAATAAATTTATAGAAATGATATACCAGAGTGTGTATGACTTGCAAGATACATTAGTGCTTCAATAGCACTAAAATATGGTACATCAGGACCAAGAAGCTCTTCATCATTTATTTGAGGTTGGAAAGGATCTTTATTCACACCTAATTACCGTACAACCATTGGAGTGCTCAATGGATGTGCATCATCCATATAGAATCATTTCAATACCTTTGATATATAAGCTAATTGATGAACAAAAATTCCATTCTCTAAGTATTTAATCTGCAAACCAAGGCAAAGTTTTGTTTTTCTAAGATTTTTAATCTCAAATTCTTTTTTAAAGTTGCCTACTACTTCTAAAAGCTCATTCGTAGTACCAATAATATTCAGGTCATCAACATAAACTATAATTATAACAAACTTGGATCTAGATCTCTTAAAAAATACACATGGGCAAAGGGGATCATTCTTATACCATTTTTACAATAAATATTCACTAAGATGATTATACTGTATGCATCTAGATTATTTCATCTCATATAAATATTTGCATAATTTTATCGAGTAAAGTTCACAAAGACCTAAATTATGTGTTGTAGGTAATTTTAATCCTTTTGGAATTTTAATGTAAATGTCATTATCATACATTCATTAACCAAGTTTTTCATGTATTATCAGGCTAATTAAATATCAAAAAGTAGTTGCATCCACTACAAGGGAATACGAAACTTCATAATCAATGCTAGGTCTTTGAGAGAATCCTTGTGCAACTATTCGTGTCTTATATTTGATAACTTTATTTGTCACATCTCATTTTCACACAAATATCCATTTGTATCCTACAGGTTTGACACCATTAGGCGTGCATACAATAGGACCAAATACTTTATGATTTGAAAGAGAATTCAATTTTGCTTCAATTGCATCTTTCCATTTTGGCCAATCATCTTTCTATCTACACTCCTCAACTAACATTGGCTCAAGGTCCTTATTGTCATTAACAATGTTGAGTGCCACATTATAGGTAAATATTTCATCGACATCAATTTTATTTTGATTCCACCTTTGGCTAGTTGTGATATAGTTTATCAAGATCACTTGATTGTCACAAGTTTTAGGTACCATAATTTATTCTAGAATTATAATTGGGGACTCTTCTAGAGTCATCAATTTCTCAACTTGATCCTTTGATCCTTTTCTTTTTCGAGGATTTTTATCTTTGGAACCAATTGGTCGACCATGTTTCACTGATGCTTTAGGTTCATTAGCAATAGATTGTCCTGCATGGACATCAATTTTAATTGAAATATTAGCAGCTAGTGCACGTGGTGGATTTTTTAAATAAGTCGGCCATGCGATTGGCAATGTAAATCCATGTGGTAGAAATCCAATGGCTATTGGGTTTCAGGCATTTTTCTTTTTATAAAAAAATTAAAAAAATAAAAGAATAAAAAATATAAAAATAAAAAAATAAAAAAAATAAAAAAGAAAGTATAAAAGAAAGGAGGGACAAAGGAGGGGAGGGACAAAGGAGGGGAGGGACCAAGGAGGGGAGGGGAGGGACAGAGGAGGGGAGGGGAGGGACAGAGGAGGGGAGGGACAGAGGAGGGGAGGGGAGGGACAGAGGAGGGGAGGGGAGGGACAGAGGAGGGGAGGGACAGAGGAGGGGAGGGGAGGGACAGAGGAGGGGAGGGGAGGGACAGAGGAGGGGAGGGGAGGGACAGAGGAGGGGAGGGGAGGGACAAAGGAGAGGAGGGACAAAGGAAAGTAGGGACAAAAGAAAGAAAGAATAAAAAAAGAATAAAAGAATAAAAAAATAAAAGAATAAAAAAATAAAAATTTTTTTATTAAAAAAAAATATATAAATGATTTAAGAGATTTGAGTTTTTCATTCTTTAAGCTCAACTTTTCTTTTCTCTCTTTAAAGCTAAAGCTTTTAGATTTAGATTTTTAAAGCGTAAAGATCATGGAGTGGATGTTTAGTGCTATTATTTTAATTTCATTACCTATCCTTGATGTGTAAGGTATGACTTTCTCTCTCTCTCTCTCCCTCCATAAATTGGATATTGTTTTTATTAATTTTTAAAATATAATTTATTTGTTAACTTAGAACATAAACTAAAAAAATATAAATGGTTAACAGTTAATTTAATAATAACAAAATTAATATTGACGTATATAATATTAATATGATAATCCTATAGAAACGTTTGAGGCCTAAACAATATTTCCTCCCATGGCCTCGACCTAAGCTCAAACATCTAAAAAACTAGAAGAATATCTATAATTTAGATTCACTTTAATATTATACAAAATAAAAATACTAGGAATATCGATGAAAAATCATCATAATATAATTATTGTAAAAAAATATATGTAATAATATGTGTGAGCCTAGGCACATAAAGGGAACACTGGTCATTGTACCAAAAAATATGATGTATTAGATCTTAGGCAAACCCAACTGAGTGGTGCTGTCTTTGAGGTTGGGTCTAGTATAACTTTTTTGTTGACCCCCTTTATATACCATAATAATTTAGAGAGGAAAGATTTGAGAAAAATAAGAACTATGATGAGTTTTTTGATTAGATTTTCAAAGGATATTAGGCTTGTCAGCATCATGCATATCTATTTTTAGCCCATATATCATAGGATTCCTAGGTCCACATGCAGGAATATTATACTAAAATATTATAAGTTAAAAAAATAATTAATAATTAATGATTTTATGTAATATAGTGCGTGAAATTCGATATCTGAATTAGTAATGACAATGTATCATTTGCATGTCTTACTGCCCACTATATAGATTCTAAATAGGTACTTAATAAAAAAAGTTTAGGATTTTTAGAGATTCTCCATCCTTATGATGACCTTGCCATATATGAGTGCATAATAAGAATCTTTATAGATTATTATATTCAATATAAAATATTTAGTATTACATTTAATAATGCATCTAACAATGAAATAGTCATTATAATGTTTGTTAGTACCATTATAGATGAGACATTAGGAGAGATTTTTCATGTTTGATTCATGTGTTATATTATTAACTAGATAGCATAAACGGAGATGAAGGTTGTTTCCTTTGTATAAAAAAAAATATAACTTACTAAAATATCTTCGGAAACCTAGTTGATAGTAAGAGTTAGATAGTCTCTATTTGTCTATGAGTCTAAAGAAGAAGAAATTCCAAATGGATCTTAGACACCATTAAAATTATACATATCAAATATTGGAGTCATGTATTAGATACGAACACCTAATATCCAAATACGTCAATGGTAAGAGTGATAACTTATTATTAATAACATAGACAAGAAACATGAATTTCATTTATGAAAAAATTAATGATTTTTTATAATACGATGAACATGTGTTCATCTGTTTACATATCTATCACTTACATTGTACTCAAGTATATATATAATATTAGTAGTTTAGATATGACCCTACATTTAGTAATATGACTATTGAGATGAAAACTAATTACTTAAAATACTAGTTCACTATTTCATCTCTTTATTATCTGACTACCTATATGAATCCTAAGATTAAGATAGAAGGAATAGAGAATATTTTGACATACATATCATGTGCTTGAACCATGAAAAAAAACCCGAAGGATTTATTCACAAAAAATTAACCAAGTTATTTATATATTACGACACTAAGTATGCTAGTTGTTGTAGCTAGGCTCTGACTATGAATATAGATACCATATTTGGAGATGATGACTTCTCCATTCAGTTAGGGAAAGAGAAATGATGAGGTAGTTCATTGAATAGGAGCGAGCTATCTTGATACTTAGATACCGATTACTGTTCAATCATATCATATAATGATAACATGAACCTTATTATTTTATCATGATTGAAATCAATGAGTCTATCTATCCCATGCTATCTAGGTTGACACCGAATCTATTAAATCCTTTAGTGTTGAGCATAAAATTAGAGTACTTTTTCTATTGTAGTCAATGTCGTTTCAGATGGGAGATTGAGACTGCGAATAGATATTATTGAGGCACTAGCATGCATAAAGGATTGAAGGAATTCAAAGTTGAACATACAAGATTGGGCTGGAATAATAGTTGAAGAGTTACTGATAGATGATGACTCATGAAACTTTAAAGATATTAAGCTAATTGCTAGTGATACCATCAGACAGTTACGTGATGATGATCATTTACATCCTAACATTGATTTACATTAGGATTGAGCTTGATTGATGATTGTCATGCACTTATGTTATATTAATTTATTTTTGGTTCGATTGGATGATAATTTTTTTTAATTATTTTTCATTATTAAAATTATGTTAATTTGGCACAATACAGCTAGTTATTTATTTAGAGGTTAGGTTTAAAAGATAGGCAAACATTTTTAACTATTAGACCATGCACACACATGAAAAAAGAGGAAAACATAAACAAATTAATCATTCCAAAATGTAGTGTTATGAGTTCAATCAAAACTGGCAAACTCAAAACACATTTGGTAAAGAGGAGAAAAATACATTGGCTAACAACTATCCCAAACCAAGAACCAAGGCAGTACTAATAACTCATTGAAAAGCAATATTTTGATTTTCTTGGCCTAGCCTACAAACTTAAAAAAAATAACCCAGCTCAATTATTTCCAAGACTTTTTTTGTATAATTCTTTTATACCAAATAGTCATTATAACTTTTGCAACATGCAGCTCATGTAGCCTTATATGCCCCTGGGGCTGAGACGACATGGTCAGATAGTGAAATTTGTTTGTCTAGACATGCCTAGCTTGGAGCCTATTCACACAGTCAAACTAACCTACGATGAATCAAGGGGAGGGCTGATTGGGTCCCAACTTAAAAGACATGTGTTGGATCAATCGGGCCCAACTTTTTAGGTTGGCCGAATTTCCAACACTAGATAAAGGACAAAAAAAATTAAAAAAAACATGCCTAAATTAATCATATTCATAAGTGTAGGGATGCAAGTTTTGGTTAAAGCAGGAAAATTTGAAAAACATTCAAGTAAAGAAAGTACATTGGTATCAATGATGATGTTTAATTTTGAGATGACTTTAAAAAAGGCATGGTCATCCTTATTTATGAGGGGAAAATTTCTAGTGTTTAATTTACTACATGTCCGACTACAACAAGAGAAACTAGAAAAAATTATGAGGGAATTGTGTTTTGGTGCACTCCACCCAAAATATTTAAAAGAATTAACTTATCTTTTTATATTTTAAAAGAAGCCACCAAACTCTTAATAAATTAAAATTTGGGGCACTCTAATACATTAATTCTAAATTTCCATTCATTAAATTTGTAAACTAAAATTTGGTGCACTAATTAATTTTAATTAACACCTCGCCCTCTCCCATCTATCCTCGCCCTCTCTCATCTACCCTCGCCCTCTCTCATGTTCCATCGCCCCTCGACTAGGAGCTCATCACCGAGCTCCAAAGCTTTTCATCGAGCTCGAAGGAGCTCATCATCGAGTTCGATAGAGCTCAACGGGTTCCCGTCAGCTCCTGAAGTTCGTGGTAGAGCTTGATGGAGCTCATGGTCAAGTTTTAGAAGCTCGTCATTGAGCTCGATAAAGGCCATCGTCGAGCTCGATGGAGGCCATCGTCGAGCTCGATGGAGGTCATCGTCGAGCTCGATGGTGCTCGTGGTCTAGCTCGATGAAGCTCAACTGGCTCCTGTCAACTCCTGGACCTCGTGGTCAAGCTTCTTGAGCTTGATGAAGAGCTCCACCGAGCTCCTCGATGGAGCTCGATGGATTTCCGTGGAGTACATCGTGTGTGTGTTATTACAATTTCTTTAAAAATTTATGATTTTGAAAATTTAATTAATTTAAAATATTATAAATCATTTATATTATGTATGTGTGTGGGTGTGTATATATATATATAAAAGGTGTGTGCATATATATATATATATATATATATATATATATATATATATATAATGTGTGTGTGTGTGTGTAATGTGTGTTTGTAAATGTATTTAAAAGTTTGTAATAAATTTTGTATTTAGAATTCATGTTGAAAATAAATATATGATTAAAATTGATATTTATGTATATATAAAAAGATCATGAATTATAATTTTACAATTATGTTGAAAATGAAAATGTATTTGATAAATAGATATTATCATGTTTTTCTTAAAAAAAATTCACCCAAATATTAATGTAAAGATATATTCCAATTTATAATTTTTTGTTATTAATAAGTTTTTTTTGAAACTATAATATGCAAAAATTATATAGTGCATATAAATACATGCCTTTAATGTTTTGAAAATAATCTATTAATTCTATAATAATGCTAAAACAAATTACCATATACATATAAGAGTTTATATTTCTATAAATTAATTTGTTTTATTGTATTGAAAATTAATAAATAACCATATTAATATATGAAAGTGTTTTCTTAAATAATAATATTTTGAATTTATTTTCAAAAAAAATACCTCACAATTTCATTAATTGTAATTAATAATGAATTTAGAAATATTTTTCATTTATAATAAACATAACACATTGCATGTTATTGAATAAGTATAAATATTATAATTTAGATAAATATTAATTTTGAAAATTCTTCTTTATAAATACAAACTACATGACATAGATAATATAACATTAAGAAAAACATTTTTTACACACACGTTTTGTATTTCATTTTGAAATTTACAATTTCAATTTCAACCAAAAAACATTTAAATAAAAATGAAATATAATTACAATTTTTTAAGTGAATTAGCCATACAAACCCTTAACATATATAAATCATAATGATTTATACAAACATTGAAAAATATAATTCAAAAAATATTTAAAAGATTAGAACACTTATATTAAACTTGCTAAAATACAACATGCGAATACCATCTTAATATCATAAACATATCAAAAATTCATAAAACATCAACCAAAAACATGTATGAATGATAAAGTGAAATAATATCCAACATTTAACCAATTAAATGATCATTAACAAGAATTAAAGAAGACAGATCAAAAGGCAACAATGAAACAAATATAATGCATCAAACCATAGAAATTTACAAGTTTTTCTATTGTGTTATTCCTTGTTGCATTTTGAATAATATACCATCCGTTTATTCATCATTTTAGATTCAATTTATTTTTTTTCGTGGTCTTCTAGGTGGATGTTTTGACTTAGGAGGAAGTAAAGAGAAGTAAATTTAACCCAATATATCATGTACAATATCATCTCCACATATTGAAGGCATGTCATGTGTCTCTAGTCTTGAAAATGAGCTTGAATATGTTAATTATTGCTTTGCAAGTTTATACCAATCATCAACACAATCAATTATGGATTGACCTATTGATAGTAACACTACACAAGCATGCTCACATGTGATACCCAACATTTGCCAACTTCTACAAGAACATTCTCTATTAATAATATCAAAGCTAATATAACGCGACTCAAAGAAATATTAATAAATTGAGAAACTTGTAATGACTCTCCCTTGAAAATATTAAATATCACATGATCTTCAATTTTGGGGATAATATTTACTTTCCAACCAATAATCTCTTTTTTATTCTTAACCAACAATGTACTTAACGATATCATATGTTCCATAAAAAAACTACAAATTGAATAATATCACTCCACACGAACCCAAGAATTAAAAGATTCAGCCCATTGTTCCGGTTCATTTGATTCAACCCAAGTTACTAAATCTTCATTGAACTTTCTAAGTTCCATACAACATATATCATAATCATATAATTCAGCCTTACATATGCGATACTAATTAACCATTTGAGAGTAAAATCCTTTCCCTTCCTTCCTTTAATATTATGTTTCCCCAAATAAATGCACTTTATATACACTTGGATCTATATATGTACACACACACACACACACACACACACACGTGTGTGTGTGTGTGTGTTTATATTAGTTTTTAATTTAAACAATTTACAATAATGTGTGTGTGTGTGTGTATGTTTTTAATATAAATGATTTATAATATTTTAGTTTAATTAAATTTTTAAAATCAAAAAATTTTTAAGACTTTTTCACACAGATGCACATGCACACACACACACATATTAATGTGTGTGTGTGTGTGTTTGTTTTTAATATTAATGATTCATAATAATTTAGTTTAATTAAAATATTCAAAATCAAATAATTTTTAAGACATTTTATTACCCACACAAACACACACACAAACACACACCAAACACACACACACACACACACACACACACACACACACATGCATACAGTAAATATAGTGACACACTTTCTTAAAAATTTAGACACATACATGAATATATAAATGAAATTAGAAATGTATAGAATGTGTGTATGGATGTAAGGAAGAAGATGTGTTTATATATATATATATATATATGCATCCATACATGCACATATGGATGAGTTTTTAGTGGGGAGATGATACGTAATTTAGGATGTATATGTTTGTATACATAACTTTCCACTAGATGAAATGAACAAGATGCAAGAAAGAATTGAAGAAATTGTAATTTAGAATGCATGCACCATTTTGTTGGATTCTAGTATCTTCAGAGGAAGAAGATTATAGTATTCTAAAATTCCCATCACTCCTGTATGGGCATCGATGATGTTGAGTGTGGGCCGATGGGCGAGAGGACAGGGGTGAGAGATGAGGATGAGGGGAGAAAGCCGAGTTATAGGAACGAGGAGAGAAAATCAAGGTGTCACAGACATAGTCTTTTTGCTAAGTTCCCATGTGGCACTTAGACAACTTAATCCTGATATGTTATTAAGTCAGCCTTACTTTTGCCTTGCTTGTTATGCTTGGCATCTACCCACAACGTGGAAGCAAAGAGAATTTGAGAGAATACTTGAAAATAAAGAATACACTTTATTGAATAATGAAATCGTACAAGAAACTCTCAACTTTGTGATTTACAAATGAGGCCAGCAACTCCTTAAATACAAGCATAGGAAAGGGTCTAGAACCTTTGAAGGTTCTATATAAGTCTAGAGAATTCTATTATATATATTCAAAAAAATTCTAGAATAATCTAGGATAATCTCCTTCCTTTCATACAAGTGTGGACTTCTTTGGAATCTTCTAGAACGTTCTGCATTCTTTGAGTGAGGGCCTGACATTCTCCCCCACCAATGTTGTAGATGTCCTCGTCAATTTTTCTACCTGGAATTGCTCGATCTATTCTTGAAATTTACACAAATTGTTAGCTGGCTCCCAACTGGCTTCACTTTCTGATAGTCCCCTTCATTTTACTAAGTATTCCTTGTTGGGTCGAAATTTGATCTTCCTTAGGTCCCGATCCGCCGGGGCTTAGTCCACTTCCTTATCATAGGAGGTTACTACTATTGTGGGCGCCCTCATAAAGACTCCTCTGCCTTGATCTTCTTTATCTTCGTGATAAGACTTTAGAATGCAAACATGGAAGACTTGATGAATCTTCAACCTTGGTGGTAACTCAACTTTGTAAGATACCTTACCAACTCGTCCAAGTATAGGAAAGGGGCCTTCATACTTCCTCACAAGTCCATTGTGCACCTTTCGAAGGGACTTGAATTGTTTTTATAGAAGCTTGACAAGCACTATGTCTCCGACTTGAAATTATACATGTCTTTTTTTCTTGTCAGCTCATTTCTTCACCCCCCTAGCATTCTTCCTTAAGAATGAGAATGCTATATCAGCTTGCTCGTGCCATCTCTTAGAAAATTTGTAGGCTCCTGGACTCCTCCCCCTGTATCCTTTGGCGAGGGTGTGAGGAGTCATTAGTTGTTACCCCATGACTATCTCGAATGGACTCCTCCCAGTTGTCTCACTTCTTTGTAGATTGTAGGATAATTTAGCCACATCTAGCAATTTGGTCCAGTCAGTCTGATTGGCACTCACAAAGTGCCTCAAGTACAACTCTAGTAATGTATTCACTCATTTTGTCTACCCATCAGTCTAGGATGAAGGCTAGTAGATAAGTGAAGTTCTGTGCCCATGAGTTTGAAGAGTTCCATCCAAAACATTCTAGTAAAGCATGGGTACCGATCACTAATAATACCCTTTGATAGCCCCCAATACTTTACCACGTTCTTGTGGAATAGCTTGGCTGTCTTTTTTGATGTGCAATTTTTAGGAGCTACTATGAATGTAGCATACTTTGAAAATTGATCCACTACCACTATGATAGATCCATTTCCCTCAGACATGGGTAAGCCAATAATGAAGTCCATAGTAACACTTTTTCAAGGTTGCTCTGCTATAGGTAGTGGCTCCAACAGTCCCTTGGGCAAATGTTGCTCCACTTTATCTTACATAAGATAAGTCTTCACATAAGTCTCCACATCATTCCTTATCTGTGGCCATTAGTAGATAGACTCTAGTAGTGCCCTTGTGCATCATTGCCCTAGGTGTCTAGCCCATTTAGAGTCATGACACTCCTTGATAAGATTCCTTCTAATACTTTCCCACTTTGGCACATAGAGTTGCTTTCCTTTTGTGTAGAGAAAACCATTTTCTACCCAAAACTGCCTAGTCTTTACCTCGTGAGCCATTGTGATGATACTCTTGGTCATTACATAATGTTGCAATCCCTCCTTTATGAGATCTACCATCTCTCCTTGAGGCTGGCTAGTCATGGATGCTAGCTCTGCTTTGTGGTTTAAGGCATCAGCTACGTGATTGGCTATGCCTGACTTGTACTCCAACATGTAGTCAAACTCCACCAGGAAGTCTTGCTACCATGCTTGCTTGGGACTTTGTTTTTTTTTTGGGTCTGGAAATAACTAGTAGCAATATTATCTGTATTCACTAAAAGTGTGATCCTAATAAATAGTGTCTCCATGTCCACAAGTAATGGATGATTTCCGTCATCTTCTTCTCTTGGACCGTATACTACTTCTCTGTGTCATTGAGCTTGTAGCTTTTAAAAGCTATGAGGCATTTCTCCTGCATAAGAACCCCTCCAATGGCAAAGTCAGAAGTATCAATGTGTACCTCGAACACCTTGGTGTGGTCAGGTAGTGCTAATACTGGCTCATTCATTATAGCATTCTTCAAGTCTTCAAAGGATTGCTGACAATTTTCATCCCATGTCCATGCTTTACCCTTCTTGAGAAAGTATGTTAATGGAGCTACTTTTACTGAGTATCCCTTGATGAACCACCGATAATAGTTAACAAGGCCCAAGAAAGACCTTAGTTGTGGCACCTTAGTAGGGGGATCCCATTCATGAATGGCTTTGATCTTACATTCATCCATCATAAGCTTGCCACCCTTGATGCAGTGCCCCAAGAAGCCCACCTCCTCAAGGGAAAAGAAATATTTCTCCTTCTTCACATATAACTTGTTTTGCCTTAGTAGCCGGAATACCTTCCTTAGATGATTAACATGCTCTTTCAAAGTGTTGCTATATATAACAATATCATCTAGATATACCACCATAAATTTATCCAAAAAAGGATGAAATATATTGTTCATCCAAGTGAAAAATATAGCATGTGTATTAGTAAGACCAAATGGTCTCACTAGGAACTCATAATAGTCATACTTTGTTACACACGTGGTCTTTGCCTCATCTCCTTCAGCTATCCTTACTTGGTAGTACCCCGATCGAATATCTAACTTAGTGAAGTACCATGCTTTACCAAGTTGGTCAAATAATCAGTAATATGAGGAATGAGATATTTGTCCTTGACCTTTACCTTGTTGAGCATCCTCTAATCGATGCACATCTACAGTGACATATCATGCTTCTTTTGGAATAAGACTGGCACACCATATGAAGTCTTAGATGGTTGGATGAATCCGGCATCCAACAATTCCTTCAATTGTCTTCTTAATTTCTCCATCTTAGGGGCTCCAATCCTGTAGGGCCCCATGGCAGAAAGTTATGCTAATAGCTCAAAATCTATCCCATGATCTTCCTTCCTCCTAGGTGGGAGCCTCTTGGGTAGCTCCTGTGGCATTATATCTTTGAATTCGTCTAACACCTTCATGACTTCCATGGATAGAATTTTCCATAGGGTCACTAGGGTCTTCCTTAAAAGTTGTCAAGTAGGTTACCTCATTTTTTAAATCCTTTCTCCTTGCATAGCCAACAACATAAGCATTTTAGCATTACCTTCGATGATTGTGGGAACCATGCATGGAGCCCCCTTTTCTTAGATAGCCATCGAAGGTCGAAAATGCATAGGCACAGCTTTTACTTGGTGAAGGAAATCCATCCCGATCACTATCTGGAAATCATTTATGGGTACCACCGTGAAGTTGACCTTGCCTTCCCAAGGCCCAATCCTCATGGTCACCCCACGAGCTATTTCATGTGATGGCTTGGCAGCAGAGTTTACTGCCTTGAATCATCCTACTTCATTAGATGTTGGGAGCTTGAGTCTCATTGCCTCATCCTTTGAGACAAAATTATGAGTGACACCGGTATCTATCATGGCCTTAGTAGACATCTCATTCACCTTGGCCTCCACGTATATGAGTCCCCTACTTTGAGGCTTCTCCTTAGTTTTCTTGATCTTGAGGGCATTCAATAGCTGCATTGATCCCATATGAGAGGCATCATCTTCTTGTTCAATCTCTCTCTTGATCATGATATTTAAGGCCTTTCTTTTAGGACATTCATGTGCCCAGTGTGATCTATCACACATGAAGAAATTAGTTTTTGGCTTGAAATCCCTGTGATTATCCCCCCCATTACCTTCTTTGTTGGTAGAAGTTACTCTTAAACCTTCCTTAGCATTATAGCTTTTGTATCTCATGTCTCCCCCACCTTTGGCATGACTACCCTTAAAGGATGACTTGGTTTGAGAAGAGTCTTCCCTTCGGAAATCCATGAGTGACTCTGCTACTAACATGGCCATGGCTAAGTCTTGGACACCACGTATCCTCAATTCTTGCTCAGCCCAGCCTTGCAGGTTCTCCATAAAATTGATGAGGAGTTCTTTCTCATTCATATTAGGAGCCTCGAGCATCTAGGAAGAGAACTCCTTGATATAGTCCCGAATAGATCTCGTGTGTTTGAGATGCCTGATCTTTTTACGAATTATGTATTCCGCATCTTCTAGATAAAACTACTTTTTTATCTCTTTCTTGAAATCGACCCATGTGTCTATGGTATACATTCCTCTTTCTATCTCCATAAATTTTCTATGCCACCATAGAGTTGCATTATTAGTGAGATATAGAGTAGTAGTGTGTACCTCTGTTACCTCATCAGTTAGTGATATTGCCTCAAAATATCTCTCCATGTGCCACAAATAGTTGTCTAGCTCTTTAGTATCCCATTTTCCCATGAAAGCGTGAGACTTTGGCACATTCAGCCTTTGGGCCTCATGAGTGGACATAACCCTAACCAATAATGTCATCTTGTAGATTGCCACTTCTTGTTTCAGCTCATCCTCATGCTTGGTCAAGACCTCCACCATTGATTCTAAGCTAGTGAGCATGTCCATGACCTTCATAAACTTCTCATGTGACACCACTAGGATCGGCAAGCCTTGCATCCCCTCTTGAAGGTCTAGGATCTGCATCTTGAAATCCTCCATAACCTTATCCATGCTTTGCTCCATGAGATTGAACCCCTCCTTTGTTTCTGTCATGGCGACCTCTAACCGGGTCATTCGACTGTCCAAGCTTGTGAGAGGATCATGAGACTTATCCTTTCCTCTTTCCTTAGTGGGAGGGTCAAGGTCCCTTTCCCGAACTTGCTTGGTAATTTCTTCTAAATGAGAGTTTGATATCATATCCACTACGTTACTCTCACACTTTGCAACCTCGCTCTGAAAATAAATAACATAGACTTAGTCTTTTTGCTAAGTTCCCTTGTGACACTTAGACAATTTAACCCTTAGATGTTGTTAAGTCAGATTTAGTTTCGCCTTGCATGCTATGCTTGGCGTCTACCCACAACTTGGAAGCAAAGATAATTTGAAAGAACACTTGAAAATAAAGAAAATACTTTATTGAATAATGAAATCTTACAAGAAATTCTCAACTTGGTGGCTTACAAATGTGGCTACCTCCTCCTTAAATACATGCATAGGGAAGGGTCTAGAATATTTGAAGGTTCAATATAAGTCTAGAAAATTATATTACATATATCCAAGAGAATTCTAGAATAATCTAGGATAATCTTCTTCCTTCCATACAAGTGTGAACCTCTTCTAACTTTTCTAGAATGTTCCGCATTCTTTGAGTGAGGGTGTGACAAAGGGGTGAGGGGCAAGAGGCGAGGGCTCAATTACAAGGGCATAAGGCGAGAGGTGAGTTACGTGGAGGAGGGGGGGGGGGGGGGGAGGCAACTTATAGTGACGATGTGAGATGGACATGCTCCTTGTTGATGGGCAATGAGAGAGGACGAGGGGCAATGGGAGAGGGTGAGGGGTGATGGGAGAGGGCGAGGTGTTAATAAAAATTAATTAGTGTGCACCAACTTTTAGTTTAGGAATTTAATGAAGGGAAATTTAGGATTAATGTAATATAGTGCTACAAATTTCAATTTCTTAAAAGTTTGGCGACTTTTTTTCAAATATTAAAAGATGAGTGACATTTTATAAAATATTTCGGGGGGGGGGGGGGGGGGGGGGGGGGGGGGAGGGGGGGGAGTATACACCGAAACATAATTCCTCCAAAAACTATTACTAACAAAAATTGAAAGCCAAAAGCTTTATTTAAAAGGTCATAATGCTTTAATTTAAAAATTATTTGTCTATAATGTAACATGAACAAGTCTAGCCAATCCAAAAGCAAACTTACCATGAAGCACTCAAAGGTTACTTGTTATGAAAGTGCCGAAGCTAAAAATTTCTTGCCATATTCTGCATTCTGCTTCACCAATCAACTTCTTTATATCACCGTAACAAAATTCTGACAAAGTGGTTGAATGATGTACAATATTAAAAATATTTCAAATCAAGCAAGTTTTGATAAACCAAAAAAAAAAAATTGGATCAATATAGCATCATATTTTTTGAAAGAAAAGGAATGAAAACTAACACAAAATTCATTTATTCATAATAGATGCATGATGAAGAGATTTAATAGAAAACACAAATATTTGGAGCAATCAAACGACATATAAAAGCAGTTTTCCAATAAAATGGTATGCATTATAAATTATTGAGAAAAAAAGTTGCAGTCCCATGAGAGCAACATATGATGTAAAAAATATATCATTGGGTTCTTTTCTCTAATAAAATGATCATTTATCAATTATTTTTAGTTTATTCATGAAATAGCAGATTAAAAATAATGTTGAATTATTTTAATGACATAATAAAGATTACTCATTGAGAAATAAAAAAATAAACTCATTCACCAGTTGTTTATTCCAAACGAGCCCACATGAGATTACAATCATAACATTGTTTACAACTACATTGGATTTAGAAATGATACCTTATCTTTTACTTTTCTAAAAGATAATATTTTTTTATAGAAATATACATATATTTTAGTAAGTCTCTTTTCAAAGTTAGTTGATGCATAACATGAATTTGAAAATTAACAAAAAAATAAATAACTATGTTCTATTAATTTTAGCCCAAGAGTCTGATAAACATAATGAGAATCTATTATTATAATATTACATAATTAATTATGTTGACAACACAAGTAAACTAAACTGCTAATTATAACTATTATAAAATAATCCTGAAAAATAAATAAAATAATATTCATAATAAATCAATGCATCAAATATCTTTATATAATAGACAAATAATTGAACAGTACACAAGTTAGGTGTTCCCATCAAAACTATAAATAACAAAAAAAAATTATAACATCCATGCCAAACAAATGCGTAAAAATCTATAACACCAAGCCAAAAGGAAAGAAAAATAAAGCTGATACTTCTTCAAAGCCTTTATAAAAAGAATTGTTGTCTGCTCTATTATATGAATGTATGTTATAGAAATGATTTTTTCATTATTATTTTTTTCATTAGAAAGAAGTAGTTCTTTTTAGTGTTTCGTAGACACATGAAATACCATATTAGAGATTATATACCTCAATGCCTCATTGTTACAGAAAAAAAGTTGAAAAAAGAGTGCTTAATTGATTTCTTTGAATAAATGATAGATCCAAAAGATCTCACATATAATTATCATAAATACTATATACTTTGTCTTTGTACTAAATCTTGAAATAATATTATGTCTTTTATTTTACCTAGAGATAACGTTGCCTCTTAGAAAATACAAAATCATATCATAAATCACTTCTCTACACATGTTAGGGACAAACTTGAATATGAATATCTAACCAACTATATGTATTTATGTTCCTTGAAAGAAAACCCAAGTCATGCAGACTTCTTTACATATCTCATCGCTAATCATATTAGCAAGAATATCTATCTCAACATAAATTTACCAAGAATAATCTAAAAAATGACTAATTATATCGACTATATATTCAATATCTGATCAAATTATAATCAGATTAGCTAATCATTCGTACCATTCTTTTACAAGTAGTTAAATCAACAAAAGAGTCATAATAGAAATGAAATCAATATCTTAATCAACAAAAATATTTAATAGAACACAACTTAAAAAACCAATATCTATAAAAGTATTAAGTATTAAGTATCATATTTTGGATTATATTTTTTTATACAATATTAAGTCGAGCTGAATATAAAATAATTATTTTAATTATTGATTTAATTTAACTCATTTAAATTTTTTAATACATTGTACTTTTTATTTATATCATCTTAACATGTAATATTTTAAATATATAAAAAATTAAAGTTAAAAAAATTTTAATTGGGCATCCTACATTTAGGTTGACAATAACAAGCATGACCCAAAATCAACCTGGCATGATCTAACATGGAAGTACCAGGCTAGGGGTCTATCAAGCCATGTTGGGATGAGGCATTATGTTCTCATGCCATGTCGTGTCAAGCACGACATGGTGGCCCAATTGGCCACAAAAATTTTAGATAATGCTAGCATAACATTGCTCATTTAATATGTCTAAAAAATAATAAAAATTCAAATTGAACAAAATCATAGTCAATAACTTCCAAATATTTTTCATTACCAACAATAATATTCTTAAAACAATAAAATAATATAGAGAATATAATATGATTACTAGTTATTTGAATATTTGCATGTGTTGATAATTCAATAGTCTAACATGAGAGTAAGAATAAAACAACTAATGATATTTAAAATAATAAAATAATCTATTAATCTTAAAGAAAAATATTATATACTTCACTCTATTACGTGTCACGAGAGATAAATTCTATGAGGATCCATGAATAGCTGTGATAGTCAGGCCACACTCCTCATTGCTGCATAATCCTCTTGGTCAATTTGAAAATAATATTAAGTAATTATTTCTAGTGTAATTCATCATTTGATAATGAATATACTAGACTAGGGCTTTCCTCTACCTATCACTGTTGTGATAATCCATACAATGTCATAAAATTGTGGTTCTTCAAAAAAATATAAAAAAAGTTGCACTCAATTTTTTCCTCTCTTTTTTTACACAACTAGAGAAGTACTAATTAGGATTTCTACTCAAATTTATTTCCTTCATCACTATGCACCTTTAGAGCTTGTTGATAAAAGCTTGCCAAACACTGCACACATCCACAACATGTTGCATGTCTCCATCATATGATGCACACCTTCACCATGAGTAGTGCACCTCCACTACACACTTGTTGTGCACTATGTGTGCCTTCTACCCTTATGCTCATGCATGCTGGAGTAATTTTTTTTTTACAAATAAGGGTAGGCACCAATCTAGGATTCGTAATACCTAAAACACATACACATGAATGGCTTATATACCATAAATGTGAATAATATAGAGTAAAAATCAATGAGAAAATGTGTGCGTAAAGATTAAATATAATCATAACAACATAAAAAGTAAAAATTAAATAAATACACAACAAACAGACTAAAAGCTAAGTGAATAAATATAGAGTTTTATTGAAGCAAATACAAATGTGTTCAAAGGTGTTCAAATGTGTGTGTAAAGAAATACAAAGTGGAGCATTCTTATGTGGTGCAAACTACATGTATCAAGTAACATGGTCTACATATAATATAAATAAAAAAATAGTTGATATGTATAATGATCTCAACACTTTCTACAAACATGTGCATAAATATTTTGTATTTTAAATAAGAAAGTTAAGAAAAAAAATTTTCTCTGTCTTAATAAAAAAAATATGTTAATAATCATTTGGTGAGCACAATGTTGTAGGTGCCAAGTTATCCTTGGTATTTTCAAGTAAAATGCTAGTCAATTTTGATAACTTATACTTGTAAAAAACTATGCTAAAAAAAGTCTCTTAGTCTCATCATGACAACAATCTCTAGTAATAGTTAGAGTTTTTTTATAAAACCAAAGAAAAAAATGATAACCTTCAATTTAAGTGTGGCTCCTGAATTGAAAGAAAAGAACATAAAATAATAAAAAAAACTAATTCACTAAATGAAGCTTAATAGTTTTAAAAAAATCTAGTATGATCCTCTCTAAAAAAATAAGACCAAATTAGTTGATAATGTAATGATGACAATAAAGTGAATTCAATAATTTGTCTCATGGTCTTTGTTATTTGAAGGTAAGTTTGATGTCTCTCAAAACAAAAATCTTAATAATCCTCACGTGTATTTCATATTTTGCTAATGAAATCACAATAAAAAGGATATCTTGTTTCTTCTGCTACTACATTCTCTCTCATTTTGCTAGAAGTAAGTATAACATGATTAGTTAATTTTAATTGAGCTACAAGTAATTGTAATCATGATTATATCTTATACATGGCCACAAGATTTATAAATAATTATTAGCTACTTATTTTTTAAAAATAACTATTTTGTACATTCATAAAAATTTTATATTGAAACTAAAAATTTAATGATAACTGACAATATAATTGTGGTTCCTAAATTAACCAAAACATTTAAGTCACTAAAACAACCTTATTTATTTTAGGAAAAAAACTTGTATAATCCTTTCTAGAAATTAACACCAAGTTTGTTGATAAATATAATGAGGACAACCTAGTAAATTCAATACTTTATCTTATGTCTTTGTTATCTGAAGGCAAGTCTTATGCATCTCAGAATGTAAATTAAAGTAATCCTCACAATGAAATCATAGTAAAGAAAATATTTTTTTCTTCATTTACAATAAGATCCCTATCTAATTTCAATAAATATATTGAAAAATGATGAGTACTTGGGATCAAGATCTTAACTCCACCCAAAAGTTAACTTGAAGGTAGAGATTTATCCCTAGACTTAAGTACTCATCTTTAACCTTAAGGGTATTCTATGTTGATTGCATCATTCTATCACCCTTGAGAAACCAAAAGTATGTAGACATCCTATACATTGAGTAGCCTAGACTCTAGCTAGCATTAACTCAAAGGTACACCTTTTTTTTGATCCATCGACTCCGAACCTATCTTTTTTTGGTGCACAAGGTATCTCTCTTCTAAATAGAGGTATCAAATAGATCATATCATACTTGCACAACCTAAATTTTGGAGGCTCAGTCGGGCCACCATGCCATGCTAGACACAACACTACAAGAGGAACCAAGTTGTGCACGCCAGCATGGTCACATTGTAGGTCTGCCCAGCATGGCTCAATGGCATGTCTTTCTAAATCGAGCAAGCTAGGTCATGCTGGGTTAGACCAAGTTATATCAAGTAATGCCAGTACTAGCATGGCTCTGCCACTAGTCACGTAGTCCAAGCTTGTGCCAAGTAGTAATTAGGCATTGGGTAGTGGCCAATGGCACAAGGCCAACTGACTAATGCCTAATAGAACTAGCACAACCCAATGGGTAGTGGCACTTAGCAAAGCAAGTGCATCAATAGACATCACTGCAACTATAGTGGGAAGTGGATGGTTATGGTCTATGGTGCATGAAATAAGGCTGGTTTTGGTCAGAGAGGTGTGAGTTGTGGTTGAGGAGGAGCCGAAGAAGAGGAGAAGAAGAAAATCAAGAAGAAAAAAGAGAAGAAAGAAAAAAGAAGATGAAGGAGGAGGAGGAGTAAAAGAAGAAGAAGACAAAGAAGAAATAGAAGCATGAGAAGAATAAGAAGAAGAAGGAGAAGAATAAGAATAAGGAGAAGAAGAAGAATAAAAAAAAGTAATAGAAGGATGAAAATAAGAAGAAGATGATGATTGTGATGCTAATGATGAATAAAAGAAGTAGGGGGAGGTGGAAGGGAAGAAGAGAAGAAAAAGAAGAAGGAGAAAAAGAAGAAGAAGAAGAAAATCAATGAGAAGAAGAAGAAGGAGAAACAAATAAAAAGAAGATGAAATAGAAGAAGGATAAGTAGAAGAAAAAAATTTAGAAGAAGGAGAAGTAGAAAAAGAAGAATAAACAAAATTAAAAAAAGGAAAATAGGAACAAGAAAAATAAAAGAGAAGAATAATAAAAAGAAGAAGAAAATGATGAAAAAGAAAGAGAAGAATAAAAAGAAGATGGAGAAGAAGAAAAAAAAGAAGATAACGATGATGGAGAAGAAGAAGAAAAAGATGAAGAAGAAGCAAGATAAGAAAATGAAGAAGAAGAAGAAGAAGAAAAAAATGAAGAAAAAGAAGAAGAAAAAAAAGAAGAAAGAAGAGGTGGAGAAGAAGAAGAAGGAGAAGAAGAATAAAAATAAGAAGGAGGAGGAGGAGAAGAAAAAAAAGAATAAGAAAAATAAGAAGAAAAGAAAATAAAGAAGAAGATGAAAATGAAGAAGAAGAAGAAGCTGAAGAATAAGAAGAAGGAGAATAAGAAGAAGACAAAGGAGGAGGATAAAAAAAGAAAATGAAGATTGAGAAGAAGAAGAAAAAGAAGAACAAGAAGGGGAACAAAAAGAAGAAGAAGAAGGAAAAGAAAGAGAAGAAGAAGAAAAAGAAGGAGAAGAAGAAGATGATGGAATAAAAAAGAATAAAAAGAAAAAGAAGAATAAGGAGAAGGAGAAGAAGAAGATTAAAAAAAGAACAAGAAGAAAAAGAAGAATAAGGAGAATGAGAAGAAGAAGAAAAAGGAGAAGAAAAAGGAGGAAAATGAGAAGAAGAAGAAGGAGAAGAGGAATAAGAAGAAAAAGAAAAAGAAAAAGAATGAAAAGAGGAATAAGAAGAAAAAGAAAAAGAAGTAGAAGAATAAGGAGGAGGAGGAGAAGAAAACAAATGAAAAGAATAAGAAAAAGAAGAAGAATAAGTAGAAGGAGAAGAAGAAGAAGAAAAAGTTAAATAATAAAAATGAGAAGAAGGAGAAAAAAATAAGAATAAGAAAGAGGAGAAGAAGAAGATAGAGGAGGAGGAGGAGAAGATAAGAAAAAGAAAAAGAAAAAGAAACATAATAATAAGAAGAATGAGAATAGGAAAAATAATGTTAAGTAGAATAAGAAGAAAAAGAAGAAGAATGAGAATATGAAGAATAAGGAGAAGATAAGAATAAAAAGGAAAAGAAGAAGAAGAAGATTGAGAAAAACAAGAAGAAGAAGATTGAGAAAAACAAGAAGAAGAACAAGGAGAATGATGAGAAGAAGAAGGAGGAGGAGGAGGAGAAAGATGAGAAGAAGAAGAAGAAGAAGAAGAAGTGGAAGATGAAGAAGAAAAATAAGAAGAAGAAAAAATAATAAAAAGAATAAAAAGAAAAAAATAAGAAGAAAAAGAAGAAGAAGAAGAAGAAGAAGAAGTAGAAGGAGAAAAAGAAGAAGTAGAAGGAGAAAAATAAGAATAAGAAGGAGAAGAAGAAGAAAAAGAAGAAGAAGAATAAGAAAAGGGAGAAAAAGAAGAAGGAGAATAAGAAAAAGAAGAAGAAGAAGAAGGAGATGAAGAATGAAAATAAGTATAAGGATAAGAAGAAGTAGTTGTAGAAGATGAAGCAGAAGAAGAAAAAAAAAGAAGTAGAAGAAGAATAAAAATAATCGGAAGAAGAAGATGAGAAAAAGAATAAATATATGAAGAAAAAGAAGAAAAATAAGAAGAAAGAGAAAATGAAGAAGAAAAATAAGAGTAGAAAAATAAAATGAAGAAGAATAAAAATAAGAAAAAGATGAATAAGAAATACAAAAAAAGAAGAAGATTAAGAAGGAGAAGAAGAAGGAGAAGGTGAAGAAGAAGGAGAAGAAGAAGGAGATAAAGTAGGAGGAGAAGAATAAGAAGGAGAAAAAGTAGTAGGAGAAGAAGAAGGAAAAAAAGTAGTAGGAGAAGAAGAATAAGAAGAAGAACAAGAATAAGAGGATACAGATGAGAAGAAGAAGAAGTAGAAGTAGAAGGAGAAGAATAAAAATAAAAAGTAGAAGGAGAAGAATAAAATTATGAAAAATCAGAAGAAGTAGAAGAATAAGGAGTAGTGAAGCAGAAGAAGATGGAGGAGTAGGAGGAGAATAATAGAAAAAGATGAATAAGAAAAAGAACAATAAGAAGAATGATAATAAGAAAAACAAGAAGGAGAAGAAGGATAAGAAGAAGAAATATAATAAATAGAAGAAGAATAAAGATAAGAAGACGAAGAAGGAGAAGATGAAGGAAAAGAAGAAGTAGGAGAAGATGAAGAAGAAGGAGGAGCTGAAAGAAAAGTAGAAGAATAAGAAAAAAAAAGA